>QLTV01000563.1:556328-573683 GCA_003457575.1 Thermophis baileyi
CCTGGCTACATAGACAAAACAGCCACGGTTGCTGCTGGGATTAAAGGGCTTAAGCCCATCTATTTCATTGTTATTACACTTACAATAATGTCTTCATCTGTAACAGAAACTTAGCTTACCATCTCTAATGAAATAATACAGTCCCTTTTTTAACTACTCATTAATTTTCAAGCTTTAACTGTCAATTTATCAAGCCCCATCACATAGTTTCGTAGCGAAGCACGGATATCAGCTAGTCTTACATATAAAAAAAATAATACTCTGGCATGATGTCATGGTCTCCCCTCAGGTGTGCTTGATTGCCAATATAGGAAACTACTACTAGCCTCATTTCATCATTATTGCATAAATATCCAGAGCACACAGAATAATTTAACACTTTCCTACTGCTTTCAGTCACCAATCCTGCTATAATATACAGTGTTCCCAGGTTCTGCACACAGTATTTAAAATCCATCAGAAGATGACCTATGCCATAAACCAGCTTTAATGAACACCTTGTTAATCATTATAAAGTTCTCTATATTATAATAGAGTTAGTTTGCCATATTCTTCTATCTTTATCTATTGTTCTTACCCCTCCTTTTAGATTCTTTAAGACTTTAAAAAAAATAGATTTTTGTTTTTATACTTTTTAGCTTTATTTGGTTGTATTTTTTATGCTTTTTTGTACCCCAGGCTCTTTATGCTAGTCTTTGACTGTAATAAAAGTTTGATTTGATAGACAATTTGTCTGGTGACAAATACCAATGATACATTATTTTATTAAAATATCTCTTTAAGATTAGTAAATTTAAGATTAATGTAAATTTCAATCCTTTCAATCATATATCTTCTCATTTATCCATTTGTATATTGAGATTGAAATGTTCAGCCCATTTTAGCATACATTCTTTCACTTGTTCTTCTTCATTCTCATATTTCAACAAAAGTTTATACATTTTAGCAGTAGCATATTCATCATTAGCACAATGTTCTCTTTTAAAATCAGTATTTCATTGCCCACAATCATAAAATCTTTTATCCACTTTAAATCTTTCTGAGAATTGATAACATAATGCTATATGTTATGTTCTGATAACATAAAAAGCCACTGACAAGTATATCCTTTTATTGTCAAATCTTCTCTTAATTTTATTTTACAATCCCCATCTAATACCTCATAAATTAACTATCTGTTTGTTTATCTTTTGTCTATAGAATGGTTTTTTTGCGCTAAGGCCACAAAGGTGCCTTCAGCCACAACCTAGATTTTTATGTTTTGCTATACTCTATAAATGGTCCTTCTAACATAATGATTTTTGAAGTTTACAGAATATGACAAAATCTAATTTCAAATCTGGTGGCCCTAATCCTCCTCTTTCCTTTGCATTTCATCTCTGATGGCATCTTACCTTTAATTGCAGCTGATGGCAGGGATGATTTCTTAGAATTTTCTTCTTCATCATCACAAACATTCAGCCATTACACTAGACCACTTCATCTCACTAGACATGAGAACTGATTGTACTAAATTGTAGATAAAGCATGTTTGCTATCAGATTGATTTTTATTATTGTGGAAACTGAACAAGGAAAAACTACATTACTAAATATCATCTGTGTTATTGTGCATTTTGTGAAGTGTGATGCAGTATTTTTGTTTCTCCTCCTCAGCCCTCCTCAGCCCTCCTCAGCCTCCTGCCCTCCTATCTTGAGTTGTGAAAATTCTCCCTTTTATGTGACTCCCTATCAGCAGTCAGATGTAGATCTGTTCTGAAAAATACTTTGTCCAAACTTTACAGTAAAGGTCACCTTATCATTATATCCCTGTTTTGGCTTATTTAGCTATAATGAAAAGCTGTTTTGACACATGAAAGATGTTCTCATTATGCAAAAAGCTATCTGGCCTGGCCTAATAATTTGAAAGACATCCAAGAAGTTTACCTCAAGAATAACAGAACCTCCCTTTTATTAACTCACTGATTGTTTTTGCAGACCTCTCGGTTTGGTACTAACATCCATCATGGTTCCCCCCACCCCCTAAACAGTTCTTGTTACAAATGTGGTGCACCTTAATTCTTTCTTCTTTCTTCTTTATATTAGAACTCCCAAGACCTTTAATTCAAAACTTACCATGAATGGATATTTGCAATAAATTATGTATTAAGATAAATACATTTTTTAAAATGTATCAATTCTAGAAGGGTAACCATATTAGTCTCTTTTAGCAAAACTGACAATGTGTTGATGTATCTGATCTCTAGCCCTCTGCTGGGTCCTGTGCTCAAAGGAAAAATGAATTATATTTTTATTTTTTGTACATTATTTTAACTTACCTCAAGGAGTATTAAAGTGTGGACCAATATAAAAATATAATAAAGCCATACATAACATGCCCATGTTCATACATTCACATGATCATTCAAATCGTCCCACTTCTCTCTCTCTCTCTCTCTCTCTCTCTCTCTCTCTCTCTCTCTCTCTCTCTCTCTTTTGCACAATTTTGGAAAAAAAGAGAAACAGAACTGGAGTCTCCCTTTCCATCCCTTAGTGAAGCAGTGTTTTCATGTTTTATGCATCTTATGCTGCCCTATCAATTTGACCATCTTATTTGCTTTTCTGGTTATTTATGCAACATTTTATTCAGGTTTCTGACATTAGTTACTTTCTTCCACCGCCTTTTGTCTCCAGTCCACATGGAAGGCTGATGCTATCTCAGTTAGAAATTGAATCGTCTGGGAGATTTTATTTCTGCTTCTAATCATCTCCTTGCAGCTCTGTGGATGGCGGCATTTGGCAAACATCAATTCTTCTTGTTTTCTCTTGTGTCTGAATGAAAGTAATTATGTTTACAACAAATTAAGCATCATATTTTTTTCATCCCTTTTGGTGTTCAGTAGAACTTGATTCATCTCATCTTCAGCAGGCACTTAGGCTGCTCCTCGCTTTCGTTCTGAAAAGCGAGCTAAACATTAGCTTGTGGGAAGGATATACTCTGGTATAGACCCAGTTATGAGCAATTTGTGGGAACATCTTGGAAAGACTTGATTGTTCAGAAGACTGGCTCATTTGGAATAGCTGGTAGATGCTCCAACATCCCTCAGACATCAACATATGGGAGACTGTGGATTCAATTCCTGGCACATCTCACTGAAAAAGGACTTTGAGTAGCAGGGAGAGGAAAGGTCTTTGCTTAGACCTACACAGAACTGTTTATTTATTCCAAATATTTAAATCTTTCTGTTTAAAGATGTAAATCTTTATTTTTAAAGTAAATTTCTAAGACAATCTTTTATTTCAGTCTTAAATAATAATATAATTGAATGGTTATGTTTGATCCCATCTTTCCATATCCCTTCCTTCATCTGCTTTCTATCTTTCTCTATTTCCGTATCTCTTTTTATGCCGTTCACCTCGTACATTCAAAACTATACTCTTTAAGTGATGCTGTATATACATTTTACGTTATACATACATACAAGAGATACTCGTGATGTTCTATATACACTCTTTTGAAGTTGACATTATCTTAATCGAGATATTAATCATGATAAATACATATTAGTTCAAGAATCAGAGACATAACATTTTTCACACACCAATGTCTGAAGAGTACTGGTAGCAGATCAGTTGGACCTTATATCTACATTTTGGATTGGCAACTCTGGGATAGAGGATGTTGCATCCATGAGAACTTCTTGAATTCTTCTGTTTACAATAACAGGGTTTAAACATTGCAAGTTTAAGCTGGGCAGACTTCATCTCTCAGAATTCCCCCAGAGAGCATACTGGCAGTTGAAGATTGTCCAGCTTAAACTTGCTGGTTTAGACTAAGTTATTATTAAATAACTATAAATCTAACACAGTTAATCAGCTATATTGGGGGGGCGGAATGGATCTTAAGTTTGTTCAACAATTTATTACCTATCATTCTTCCAAATTATTTTCATTTTTCAGGTATGTCAAATGTTCTTAGTTGAGTCATAGGCACTCTACATATTATTAATTTAATTGACAGGAGGGAGGAACTGGAAGAAAAAAAGAAATAAAAGAAAAACAAGAAAGGGAATCTGAAGGTTTTATTTGGGAGGACAGAATTATCTTCACTAGGAAAAATCTGCCTTTCTCTAATTTATATCACTCTAAATTCATATTATTTTATACATATGACTGATCAATATCCAAAATAGTAATAAGATAAAAAATCTTACTTTCCCAAGTTTTACTTTCTTTATTCCATGGAGTAAACCATGAAGTCTAATGTAGAATTTTCTTAAGTTGGGTAAATGTGTGATCATGTATCCATTTCAATCAGGGGTGGGTTCCTCCCAGTTCGGACCGGTTCTCCAGAACTGGTAGCGGCCCACTGGTGATGTCACGATGATGTCACCGAACTGGATCGGTCGGTGCCAGTCCGTGGGGGCCGCCATCTTTTTAAAAAAATTTTTTAAATTTTTTTTTAAAATTTTTTGATTTTTTTCCGGGTTTTTCTTCTGCGCATGCGCATGTGAGGTCCACCTTCCTGGAGCACCGCTGCCGCCGCTCTGGAACTTTCTTTCAGCCGGGTTTGTTTTTTTTTTTTTCGGATTTTTTGTTACTGAGCGCCCACGTGACGTGGGAGGGAGCGAACCAGCAGCGAGGTAACTTGGAACCCACCCCTGATTTCAATGTAAAAAAAAATCTTAAAAACAGTATTTAAAATGTCCTAAATGCAATCTTGAATCTTATATCTGTAATTCTTACAACAGTTTCTAAATAATTCTTATGAGAAATCGAGACTATGAGTTAGCAACTAGTTTCAGGCCATCAAATACAGAACAGATCCCTTAGATCTGAATGAGTTTATATGTTAAGTCTTTTAGCTCCTGTATTTAATTAGGGCTATGATTTCTATAACCAAAATGACTGAGAAAGAGACATTATATTCCTTTTCTTTTTTAAATAAAAGTATTCATAATTATGTATGATAAGAAGTATATGTTACCAAATTGCCATTTTTCTTTTCTTTTTTCTTTTTAATAAAGTGGAAGAAGTCTCTGAGTATTGGTTCTTGATTTCTACTATGATCAGTCCCATGGTCAATGCCAACTATTAAATTTAATTTCTTACAGACGCTGGTTTCTCCCCTGTAAACCTTCCAAAAATGTTATTTGTGCCAGGAGAAAAATGCTTTTTTTCCTGCTTCAGTGGTGTTTCCAGATGTTCTTCACATTCACACATATGGACATTGTTTTTGTTTCCCATTAAGTATGTTGCTAAAGGATGCACATCCCTCAAAGCCAAAAACCAAGTACTTAGAAATGATGAAATGTTTGAAATAGCTCTCAAACTGTAGATTAAAGTTATTTAAATGAGCTATATAAAATAAATCTTTAAGATCATACCAAATTCAATGCTACATTACAAGGCTGTTATTACCTGTTTTAAATTTCAGAAATTGGAATGAAGAAAAGGTAGCTCTTGCAAAGCTATCTATCAAAACATCAAGAATATGTATATAATTTTTCTAAAAATATGTATAAATGTTTTTCAGATCCATCTGGAGGTATGATTTCAGGACATGGGAGGGTAAATAACTTGCTTTCCCTGTTGATTGGAGGACTCTGTCAGAAGATCTTAGTAACAGACTTGTAATCATTACATTCTTGACAATAAGAATGCATCTTTTTGCAGAAGAATTTTGGACAGATGTCCAGAAATGCACCCAATAGTGCAATAGTGCATCAGCAAGGCTGATTTAGTTTATTATCAAATAGATGAAGTGCTACATATTGCTTTCTTAAGAGCTCACCGCCATAAGATTCATTCTACATTTGTTTGCACAAAAGCATAATAGATTAATTAAAAAAATAAATTTGAATTTTCAATTTACCTTACTGCTGCAATTATATCAGCAGGATATTGGCTCCCATCCCATTATAACTGAATCCTCCTGGATTTTTCGTTCTTAACAATTTTTTCACTGTACTGAAGTCAGAACATTGGCTATTATGTGATCTTGAGAAAACTTATTTGTGGACTGTGTGTTCATATGTATGTTTCTCTACCTTTATAGAGATAATGTCTTTTCACTTGATGATCATATTATGCATATATGATATGGGTGAGGCTGAGCAATGTTTTGCTGGCCAGATACCATGTTTGTGAAGGAAAGGGAAGAGGAACAAGGACTCTTGTTGGGAAATGGGAGGCATAGAACTTTAATAATAAATAAATAAAAATACAGTGTGAAGGAACTGATGCAAAAAGAAACGGGGCAGTATCTGTTTCTTTTTTTTCCCCCTAGGAATTTCAGGGAGAGTTTGATTTTTTTTTTTAATTACATTTCATGTACTCCATACAGTATTTGTGTACTTCTTGGTTAAGACTAATTTTTTTTAGCAATTTTAGCGGCAGAAATGCAAGAGCCACAAACACAGGTGGGTAGATTCTGGGCTTAATGCAGCTGTGTGGTTTCATGTTGCTAAGTTATGGACTATGATAATGCTCATAACATTATATCCAAATACCCTATAATTTGTATACACCCATACACAGGTGTACATATTACAAAAAGAGTCAAGCCAATCATGCTAACAAACCCTAACAAATTAGTTAAAGAGAAACGATGCCTATATGCAGATGTTATACACTGCAGTTACAGAAATAATCTTTATTGTCATCATTTCAGAAGTTCTGAAAATTGGAGCTCTATTCAGGTATTATACATGACCACAAAATAATAAGGAACATGTTGATGCTTTCACAGGTACAGCATGTACTCCAAGACTGCACAAGGTAGACAGTCATACTATATATGTGGACTTCTCTCTTGTTCCTCAAGTCATAGTATGACTTTTGGGGAGCAGGTATATTTAAGAGGGGTTTTTTTTATAGTTTTCCTGGTGCCTTCAAAGGAGTTTTGACCCCTGGTCACTGATTGGACAAATCCTTGCAATTTTCTTGGCAAGATTTTCTGAAGCAGTTTGCCCTTGGCTTTTTTCATAGGACTGAGAGAGAGGACTGGTATGTAATGCTTAAAGTAAGTAGGTAGCATCTACATAACACTTAAGTAGCATTTAATTTACATGTTACATGTTTTAATGTACCATATTTTTCAGAGTATAAGACGCACCTTAGTTTTTGGGGAGGAAAATAGGAAAAAAAATTCTGCCTACCAGGTATTCATCTGGCTAGCGTCCTTAGTCTGGTCAGCTTCAGCACATTAGTTTGCTGGTTTTGAGCGGGATTAAAAACAGCTTCTAAAGCACAGCTGATAGAGAGAAGCAATGAAAAAAGCAGGCAAAGCATGGAAGATCGCTTCATTCTTAGCACCTTGTTAGGGCTGAAAAAAAGCTTTGAAAAAGCTACATTCAGAGTATAAGACGCACCCAAATTTTCAGCCTCTTTTAAGGAATCTGTCCAGTCTATTCAACCTGGGAAGTTCTAGATTGGTGCTGATAATTTCAGAAAACCTATATACAGTACTTTAGGCTAGGGTTGGTAGTAATCTGAAATTTTTGAAATTTAGTTGGCATCTGCAAGAAATAGTAATTTGCTGCCATAACCACAGATCAAATTTTCATTTTCTACTTCTTACATCTTTCCTGTGTCTTTTCCATGCAATCAAGAAAGGGACACTTTTTGCCAGAGGTGCTAATTACTTGTGGAAATTTGAAAATCAAATTAAAGAAATCTTGTACTTGAGCAAGCCATCCCTACTGTATTGCATTAATAAATATATATTAGTATATCCATATGCAGATTGTGTATTTAAGTGCAGATTTAGACACTTGATGGAAATTAATAATTATTAGGTTGCACATTATTTTGGAGTAAAAGAAAAGGTGCTTTGGAGCATGGGTAGATGAGTTGTTGGTTGATGATCTTCTTTAGGATAGGCAATGAGAGAGGAGGTCAAGCATAGAGACATAGAGAAAGAATAAGGGAGGGATCCCAAATGCCAATGAAAATAATTATATTGCAGCCTGATGTAGTTCAGCAATGGAATACTTTCTCAAGAGCCTGATACAGGCAAGAGTATTGCTATAATAAACAAAGTAAACATTGTTGACATCTGAATTAGGATGTCAACCCTGAAGCTGACCTGACTGAAGCCATTTTGACCGCTTCAGTGTTGCCACACTGGAGCTAAGGGATAGGGAGGGGGGAATTGAGATAGAGGGAAACATATAGCCAAAACAACATATTTTCTCTTGGGAACCAAGGACATTCTCACACCTGGTCAGAAGAAGGCGGAGTGATGCCACCCGGCTGCCAGCCCATTCTGTGATTGGACCATGTGACTGATTGTTTTGAGAAAGTGGGAAAACTTTTACTTTTAATTAGGTGAAAACAGCAGGAGACCTTAGAGTCAGTTTTCACTAGATATGTGCCAATATGATAATTCCAAATAAAAGTATTCTTTAAGGAACCTACATGCCTCGGATTCTTGCTTGTTATGGATTTATTACTTGGAACCCTGACATTGAACTGTGCATATATCCTCTACTCTGGCTCTCTTCTAACCATCCATTGGGCCTTGGAGTTAAAGCTGCCCAGGAAGCCACTATTCCAGCAACCTATGTAGCCCTGTCCTTGCAGTACTAATTCAGCCTAACAATGGTCTAAAGCCACTCCAACATTTCGTATAAACTCTCAAGATTGTCACCAGAGATATTGGAGATATCATCCAAGAGACAACTTCTCCAAGTTCTTCAATCTGTACAGCTAGCTTGATGTGGTTCCAACCAACTGCAATATAGGTAGTATCATCTACCTGAAGACCTAGAAGGTTCTGAGCAGCTCAACTAAACTAACCCAGAGTGTCAGACATCACTCTGTTTCCTATGCCACTCTCCCCCAGTGAACCAGTTCTGAGGTTCTGATCACACACTGCCTTGATGAATCACCACAGCTCAAATTCCTTTCTTTGTTTCCCCACCCCTTCTCCAAACCATCACTCTCCAACCAAAAGACTGCCTGCCCCATTAGACAAATCTCAAACTGGGGCAAAATTTACTGGCTTCAACAAATATCATCTGAAAATGATGAAAGCCCTCTCCCAAAGCCACCACTTGTCTAGACCCTATTATCAACTTCCTAATCCAACCTCAGCTCTCAAACCCCATGAAATTAGCCTTCATCCAGTACCATCTGAGGTTCATTAAACCATTCAGCCTGTCTCCGGAAAGCAAACGCACAAACAAAAAAAGGGACGAGGGGGGGGGGAATAATGAAGTATCCAAGAAGCAGTGGTATTCTACCCACCAAGAAACAGAAGCAACAGCAAAAAACTATAAATAAAGAACTGGCTATAATATAAGTTTAAAGTAAACAGTCCAATATCCTCCTTAGCCTGTAATTCCAAAATGGGGACATATAAAGGAAATACGATTAAGCAATAAAGGGAATCATCTTCCTGTTAGAAATGCAAAGTGAAATAGAGTGCTAAACAGAGAGTAAGAGACAGCAATCAATTATGTTAACTCTCCTTCTTTATCTGTCCCAATTCACAGTGATGGAAAAACTGCAATACTTAACCCGCTATATTATATTAACTCATAATGTTCTGGGATGCTGCTTAAAACTACCATAATTCCATCTCTTCTCTGATGGGAAACATTTCTATACAAGCCACACATGATTATGGATATAGTAGTAAAACTATGGGGATTAAATGCCAAAAAATTTGCATGAGCCAGGTGTTGGCACTTGCTTCCAGATGGCAATTTTCTTGGGGAGACAAACTATTTGGCAACTGAATATATGTTTATGGTTTGATACTTGCTGGAATCCCAGTGTGCTTGTTATGTACCATTCTTATACAGCTAAAGACAGAGACATTTCAGGAAAACAGCAGCTTTAAACGGCTGATATGATTCTGGAAATCAAAAATGCTCAGCCACTGAATTGTTAGGCAAATATGCCAATCATTTATTTGATGCTGGTAAAATAGACTGATTTAAGTAGACTTTAAGCCCGTTAAAGTAGTGTCCTTGGTGCTCTCTGAGCTTAGTTGTTTGCTTGCAGACTTTTAATTACTCAACTAGGTAATGATGCTACCTAATTGGGGCACTGATGATGTCACCTAGTTGGGTAATGGAATATCTGCAAGCAAACAAACTCAGAGATCATCCACAGTCCAAGCCTGAACTACGGATATTGGAACCAGTTAAAGTAGATGGTGTTAAATTTGATTGGATGTCTATTAGTTAATTAGAATCAAACCCACCACCCTAGTGAAACAACAGCACTTTGCTCTCTTTAAGCTTACTAACCCAACTTTACAGATCTGGTTTATTAAGGTTTAAGATGACTCAAACTTTATGTTTTTCATATGAAGGTAATCCTGGAGGAGTTAGTCTGAATGTCATTGTCATGTGCCTTGAGTCCCATCTTGCAACAGCATCGGGTTCCACCAAGGCTACTAGAGAAATCGCAATAACAAGATATCCAGTTTGTTCATTGGGCCTAGACTTTAAGATAAGCATAAGTAAATAATCTGTACAATTATTATTTAGAATGAACCGTAGAACTATAGAAGCAAATGTCAGTATTTGAGAGTGAAATATATCATTCCTAAATTGATAAATTGACTTTATGTTCAGTAACTTAAGCACGTACTTATTTAGGAGCTTAAGAACCTAAAACAATATGATTTTTTTAAAAAAATAAAAATAAAACCATTTCATTATGTGTACTACTGGAGTCTGGCTACTCAGCAGGACCATTTTCAGAGAGGGCTGGAAAAGGATTTAAAAGAGGGAATTGAAATGGCGCAGCTAAGGGGAAAAAATGGTAGTCAAGATGTTATTAGAAAAAGTATCCAAATTAACTGGAATTAATTTATATGGTTCATATTCTTTATTTAGGAAACACATTGTCAGAAACATGAAATCATATATTACAGAAGAGGGAACAGTGTTTCTAATTAATAAACAGTTTAACTAACTATATTTTTCCACTAGTGAACTTACCTATCAGTCTTTGACTTCTCTATTTTATTCCCCTTATAACCTCTTCAAGTGTTCTTTCCATCTCTCTTGGCTGAGTATGCTTTTCAGCCAACACTTACCAGAAGTCATTCACTTTTGAATCTCACTCTTTGAATTTAATTGTTTCTTCTCTTACAGTCATGTAACCAGATAGGTAACAGCCCATTATGTTGCAGAGATCAGTAGATGGGTAAATTAGGGTACCACAGATTATGAATGAGAGAGGGATCCATCCATTTCACAATTTCATATGAAGTTATCTAACTTCTCCTTTTTAAACTACTGTACTGCCAATAAATCATTCCTACTATATACAGCAATCAGCCTATGTTCTTTGTGGATTGTTAAAATAATAATAATATATAACGGAAAAGGACACAAAAAATGCTCAACAATAAAAATAAAGGGTTCAGGTGCCCTATACTAGAAAAAATAGCATACAGAAGTTATATGGAAATGCATATGAATTTAAGGTGCATTTTTTATTTTAAATATCTCAGCGTGATGATGTGGATATGGAGAAATTATACTTAAGACAGAAAAAAATCTGAGACAATAAAAAGAAAATAAAAAAGCCCTTTTATCCATCCCTATTACAAGCAAAGAGGAAAACAACTTTAAGAGATCTATTTGAAAAGGGCAAAGTTGATGTTACTTACCAAAGTTCACAATTTTATCCTATATTTTGTTGTAGCCCTTGCTGATACTAACTTGGCCACAGTTAAGAAGCTAAAATTTCTGTTAGCATGAGAACAGATCTGTCAGATTCCTTCTTAATTTCTTAGACAAGCTTAAGTACTTGGCAGTAGACATACTGAATCAAATATTTTATCTGTCTATATTTTTCCTAAAATGTGAATTCTCAACTTTGTCATGTTTACAGTAATTAATGGCTTAAATTAAAGTTCTCAGAGTTCATTGTCAAAGAGTAAGCAAAACTATTTCTCTATGTCATTTTAATCCTGATTAAGATTTAAATCATCCTTTAATTCAGCTTTGGTTAAGTTCAATATAATTTTCATGATATGAAAGTATAAATAAACAAGCTATCCATCTTATTATAGTAAATAATATGAGTTTTACATTCTGAATATGAATATATGCACATGCACACATACAATGTGATAAGAAATTTTGTTTGGATTAGCCAAGATGGTTTTTTTAAAACCTGATGAGTAAACATAAAAAACTAACTAATAAAAAAGGAAGAGGAAAAGAAAAGGCATTAAAATATTTAAATATTAAAAAAAACCTAAAAAGCAACTCCAAGGGGGGGAAAGATAAATCAAAAACAAAAAGGAAACAGAAAACTACTATGACATCTGAATGAAAAATATTGAAGATGCAGTAAAATAAATACTGCCAGACTAAAGTAGTCTATCTCCCATTTAAATAAATAAATAAATAAATAAATAAATAAATAAATAAATAAATAAATAGATAGATAGATAGATAGATAGATAGATAGATAGATAGATAGATAGATAGATAGATAGATAGATAGATAGATAGATAGATAGATAGATAGATAGATAGATAGATAGATAGATAGATAGATAGATAGAATATTTTTGTTGACAATGGTGACTGCTTTCCATAAACAAAGTTGAATTTTAATAACATTTCTTTATGGATAACCAACTTCATTATTTTGCCATAATACAATAGAGATAAATTATCTCAGGGAAAATATCTATATATTCTTCATAATATAGTGAAAATATGTCAGCATCAGTGTCATTTAGAAGTACTGTTGTTGTTTTTTTAAGATCCTAGCTTGTCTATCTCCATATGAAACCACAATCCTAGGTTTACAAAGAGCATTTTCAATTCTGTTGACTGACCCTTCAGACATTTCAAGCTCTTTGTGAAACACTAAATAATCCTACAAAACTGTTTTAGATGTAATTTCAATTTACAATAATAGCTTAGGAGGTGTCACTAAAGTGATCATGGTAGCTCATGACTTTAGGCCTACCTACCCAGATGATAACAGAAGCAACTTCTTTGGCATTATTTTCCATCGTCATGATCATCTCCATCACCATGAGAGTAATGGGGAAAAAAAATATGCAAAGCTCTCCGATTTCGACTCCAAGGTATTCCCTTGAACATAAGCTACAAGGTCAGCATACAGGAAATAGAAATTCTAGATAAATCAAATAATCACTGATCCTACATATGTTAGATCAGATTTTTTTTCTTACTTCCGCTTATTCTAAGCATGTTTTTTGATTATGTACACATGATAACCTTTTATATATAAGCACAATATGCAAAATTAAATATGCAAAATTAAAGCCAGACATACATTGTATACCTCGTTTATTTCAAGTAATGTAGAACACATGTCTGGTGCCCTGACACTATCTTATCTTACCATTAGGGGTTCAGCCCGATCAACCCAAGTCAAAATGCCCTTCACTCTGCTTAGCATCTAGCTCCTTTTGACATGAACATCAAAGTCTAGAGAGATGGGTGGAACATAAACAATAAAACCTCCAAAGCTTCAGTCGACATTTGCTTGTTTTGCTTGCTAATGAAACTTAACACCCACACTCACAGGTGCAAACACCCCCCCCCCACACACACACACATTTAGTAAGGGAGGTCATTGTTGCTGAATTAGATTTTTTTTTAAAAAAAGAAAATGAATAGCTCTTTCAGTGACAGTCATGATTACTACTGAATGCAAACACCCCCCCCCCCACACACACACACACATCAGGCAGCTTGCAAGAGCTGGAAAGTTTAGAAGCTGTAAAAGAGAACAGAAATTTCTGATTATGAACTTTGAATTATTTCTACAGAAAATGCAAGATTTTCTCCCCTTTCCAGTTTTGATTATAAATTGATTTTACAGTTAACTTCCTTGGGTGTACCAAGTAAATTATTGACTACATTATGAACCCACTCATTATTCTTGATTCCTCTCACACTTAAATGAGCTTGAGGGTACTTTGATTGAAATTCCTTAATTGAAAATACTGTAGTAATTTATAGTAATGCCAATGGCATAAACTACCCCTTTCTTTTTACCTGTCACAGATTCACCAAGTGAGACTTAGCTGATATTTGCCAACTATTACTGTTACTCTAAGCATCTCTTCATGTGCTCAATGTTCTGAAGTGTTATTCTATTTTCAAGTGATTTTCTCTTTCATGAAATTTTGGAACGACTCAAAAAAAGGATAACATTTGGCAGCAATAATTTCCTTTCAAACACTCTTTGAAATTTTTGTTGCTGTTAAAAAACAAAAGTGGGCATTCTTTATACAATTGTAAAATAGTGACAAGAACCTCATGTTTCTGTTTTAATACAGTGCTGAAATCTGTTTCTTAGTTTGGCAAAACCATTCTTCTCTATAGATAGCAATTCTATTTTCACTCTCATTCTCAGGATGCATTCAAATGTCTCTAGCATTAATAATTTAATTAATTAAAATTAATTAATAAATTGAAGGCCATTGAAAACAAGGCTGACGGTAGACAAGATGGCTAGATGCCACCACTGAGGACATAAGCAGGAACTCAGAAGCAGTGACCAATATACAGTTCTGTCAAGATAATGTCCATTGTGTCCTGAAGAGTCAAAGTGGCTGAATGATTGAGCATCAGCAACGAAATGAATTTTAATGGCATTTGTGAGTGGCATCTCTTATCTTTGCATGGTTACATTTCTGGCTTTCTTTGCTTTATGATCAGAGGATGAGAAAAAATCCTGCATGATGGTTTTTTCCTTCGTTATTGGACTGAAGTTCAAGAAACCAGAAAACATGAGCACCAATAAAGAGAGGACTAAATGTTTAATGACAGAAGACTCACCTGTGTCCCTTGGCCACCTCATAAAATAAGTATAAGAATTATACACCTGAAAATTACTTTTCCATTCAATTAAATCACTATGATTTTTAGAATGCTTATAATATACAGTAACTGTGCTTTACTAATCTGATTTGCATCAGTTTTACATACAGAAAGAAAGAGCTGGTCAGTTATAAATTATAAATATTCTGAGCTTGTATATGTTAAAATTCCATTTAGGAACTGGAGAAAATCTAAATATACCCTCTTTCTTAGAATGCAGTCCATTTGTGTCAACAATTCTTTTGTTGGCAAGTCTGTTGTTCGTTGCTATTTTACCCAATGTTCTCAATGACAAATGTTGGTTTCAAGTGCAATTTTAACTTCTATTAACAGGACGCAATGTACAATTAAGCATAGATGCATTTCAAATAATTTTATTGGCACAGGAGTAGATCTTTAAAAAACAAATCATTTCACATTCTGGATTTTTGGTACAAGCTCCATAAAGACCTTGCATTATCACAAAGCTATTAAAATAAAATAATCTTTTTGGAAGTACATCCATGACTTCAAAGGTTCCACAGGTATCATGCTTCAGAAACAGAAACTTTCTACTGACCAATTTTTCTTCCAAGCTTGATTACTTCCTTTCAGTACCCATTTTTATCTTGTCAATTTTCACATATTTTAGTTTGTTTTATCAGAGGCCAACAAAATCTACCAACTGCAAAAAAGAAGGCGTATAGAAAAAATAGATTTCTGGACTTGCTCTATCTTATAAGCTCTCCATCTGCATGCACCAATTCATTTTCATTCTTAATTTATCACACTATTTATTCTGAGATCTCTCTTGACCTCTGCTGCTGGCTGGATTATGCATGGGGCCATTCACAGATGCTCTAGTGCAGTGAAGTATCCCAGAAAAGCCAGTTTTAAAGCCTACTTGATATAATTCCACATTTTCCTTCTAACATGTAACCTCTGTCCTTATATCCCATCTGCCTCTGCTTGGATCATTAGTTTTCTGCATGATAATTATTTTGAATTTATCTTCAAAGATTTATATATACCGTACATATACATATACAAACCATATACATATACATACACATACACATACATATATATTCAAAACATTCTATAAATGAGACTTAAAGCTAAATACTGCTTTTCCGTTTTCAGATTTCATAGATTTATACCATATCTTTTGGCTTCATTATCTTTGGAAAGGCACAAGATCATTCATTTAATGTTCTAAATATAAGCCTATATGGGTGGATTTCAAAGGATCCCCTTTCCTTAAAATTCTCTTCTCTAAAGCCTAATTTTTCATGCAATATCTGGTAGACTATAGATATTTGATAGACTATAGAAAGGGTTCACAAATGCTGGTTTTACTCCAGATATGGTGCATCACAAAGAGTAAATTTGATACTACTACTTGTTAATGTTAACAAAACAGCCCATTGGTGCAGATTTTCAGAATGGTTCAATGATTTTAAAAAGGCAGAATTGTAAACAGGACAAGAATGGAACAGGGAAGGTGTACTGTCATGTCAGATCCTACAGTATATTCACACAGGTCCCTGGACTTCTACCCCTTATGGCATCTCTGTCAACCTACCATCCTGCTTGCTCTAATCAGGTTTCTGTGCTCTGCCAAAGATAATGACGTAAGGCAACAGAATGAAGATGTGCTTAACACAGAGCAAGTATCATGAGGGGACCTCCTGCTATGCTAAATTGTCAAATCATACTAATTGTCATGCCTAACTTTGAAGATTTCTCCCTGCCCCTCTAAGCATTCTCTTCTTATACATTCTATATGCTACATTCAGTAGAGCAAAGTTTCTCAACCTGATCAACTGTAAGATCCGTGGACTTCAGCTCCCAAAATTCCCTATCTCAGCATCTTAGAGTTGCTAAGATTGAGAAATACTGAGCTAGGGATTCAGAATGGAGTGAGGGGGAGGGGGAGGGTGGATAGAATGAGAGTGACCCGTGTTCCTTGGGTCATGAGGATTAGCTCAGTGCTTCTTCTATTAGCTTCTTCATTTTATTATGGAAGAGGGAAAAGCTTGTTGTCAATAAAGGCTCAATAAAGGCTTGTTGTCTCTACATTTGTACTTATGCATAGATATAAGATAATAAGTACCAAGGAGCCTTGGTGGGCCTAGGATAGCCAGTCTGCCTGGTCCATGCAGAGAGCTATCCATCATGGGAGCAGAGTGTGACTGGAAAGGAAAGAATGTTTAAGGGCTTATCCATGATGTTAAATGTATAAGGCCTTACCTCTTTGGAAGTATTTTCTTCTTGTCCTTAAATCAGGAAAAAAGTATGTCAACAAAAATGTGATGCTTCCACATCTGAATTTTACTGCATCTCAGATACAATGATTCTTATTGCAGAGCAGTGATTGGTGGATTGTCTGACATTCTTTCCCCTGCTACTTAGCCTCACTTAATGGAGGGAAAACTAACCACCAACATTGCTGCTGAACCAGAGGTGGGTTCCTCCCGGTTTGGACCGGTTCGCCTGAACCGGTAGCGACCCGCTGGTGATGTCACTATGAGGTCACCGATCCGGTTCGG
>QLTV01000563.1:573774-590732 GCA_003457575.1 Thermophis baileyi
GTTTTGTGTGGCGGGGGGGGTTTTTTTTTGGAATTTTTTACTGTTTTTTTTTTCTTCTGCACATGCACAGAAGCCGAGTCCCCGGCTCTGCGCTTGCATCACCATCTTGTTTTTGGCCTTTTTTTTTGATTTTTTTTTGGATTTTTCAGCACTGCGCATGCGCACGCGCACAAAGCGCGTGTGTGGCCACGTGGCGCGGGAGGAAGCGAACCGGCAGCGAGGTAAGTTAGAACCCACCCTTGTGCTGAACATGTGGTAGGACATAGTTGGGGGATACCAGGAGCATCTTCTTGATTCACTCAGCCCCGCCTCTTATGTACCATTGGTCAGGCAGAATGGATATTTTTCAGATGTGATTGTTACAGGTCTAAGGATCTCATTGGAGATTGCTATTCCCATTATCACATCTCCACACTCCAATCCCCCAAACAAAACTATCTTCAGCCAAATCTATCAGTCACTCATTTTTTCATAGTTTTATTCATTTATTCATAGCCATGGGAAACTGATATTCCTATGGGGAAATCCAGGGCATTGGGAATTCTTTGCATCAATAATCAAGAAGACCTGCTAGACCAAGAGACATCAGGAGAGTTTTTTCTCTCACACATATGCATATTTACTCAGAGCTGTTGCACAGTGGGAGAGGCTACATTTTAGGGAATGAAAGGCTTTCACGAAATAACCGTTCTCCTCTTCTTCATTCTGCATTGTCCCCCATTGGATTACCCTCCATTCCATTGTAGTTAATCATTTAATTTTCCTTTCCATTGTCACCACACACTGAAAGTCAATTTCTTCCACAACCTGCTTTTTCTCTTCTTCTCTATGTTTTACTATGGTAGTAAATAACAAGGTGTATAAATGTCAAGTGTCTATAAAAAAGAATACTTGTAGCTCAGTGTTGAACTGTGTGGTCCTTGGTGCTCTCTGACTTTGGTTGTTTTCTTGAAGATGTTTCATTACTAAACTAACTAGTTCGGTACTGAAACATCTGCAAGAAACAATCAAGCTCAGAGAGAGAACCGAGGACCCCACAAATGTCAAATGTTAGATTGCTATTCCCATTATCATATCTCCCTAACCCAACCCCCAAATGAATCAATCTTCAGCCAAATCTATCAGTCACTTATTTATTCATAGTTTTCTTCATTTATTCATAGCCTTAGAAAACTGATATTCCTGTGGCCCAAGGTCAACCAGCCTTTCATGTAGAAAGCTGGAGTACAACTCATGTTCTCGTAGTTTTTAATGTAATGCCTTAACTACTACACCAAACATTTCCATATGTTAATAATACTAAAAAAATGAATGGGGAAATTTGGTCTAAAGCATCTAATTGTCCATTTCATGTGTAGATTAACAGATCCTTCCTATTCCCAGTATGTATGTATGTATGTATGTATGTATTTAAATATAAGCAGACAAAAGAAAATGCTTGGGCTGGCTATCTGGAATTCTTTGTAGCCCAGATAAAATAGCAATGGATTAGGAAGAAGTATGACCACAGCAGACTTAAAAATCAATAATTGTTGGATGGCTTTCTACCTTGTATATCTCATTCCCAGACTAATCACCAATCAAAGTGTCCTAGATTGTCCCAAACACTTTTTTTTCTGACACAAGTAGAAGGAAAGCCTACTTTCGTATTGAAACAGCTTCTACAACAGGCTAGAGATGAGACAGAAATGACTTCATGAAGGTTCTTGTCCTTCAAAAGTAAATAGAAATGCATTTTCAATCCATGGAAAGTGGAATGTGAGGAAGAGCTTAAGAAACTAATAAAGATACAGATTTAATGTAAATATATTTTTTAAAGGTTGCTTTATTTTTTGCAATTGGAATTGTGTTCACTGTTGAATATTTAATATCTAAGGAATTTAGATTTTGCTAAGTAGGTTTGGATCAGCATCAGGAAGAAAAGAAAATTATGAAAATATAATATCTCTGCTATTAACAGCCAAAAACTGAGAACAGATGGTGTTATCTGAGAATGAGAATTCCCACTGTTTCACTGCAGGCCAATAGAAAACCCCAAGAATATTTATATTCAAAATAATTTTAAAAAATAACCATCTGATGTAGTTTTGTCAAAGCCTCAGTATTTTTAAGATTTATTATATTTGAAATATTTAGCTTTGCTTTAAAATAATACGTCAGCTTAGATTTTTCTGTAGATTCAAGAACAATATTTGAAATATAGTTTAAATTAGATAAATCATTTTATTTTAGTTTGCGTTATATCTTTGGAAAAATATTTTTAAAGTCAACTTATTTAATATATTATTTTATTTTAGTTTAATATACTATGAACAGCGAAGAGGAAATAATATATGAAGAAAACACCAGGGGTGGGTTCTAACTTACCTCGCTGCTGGTTCGCTTCCTTCGTGCACGCGCAAAAAAGAAAGCCAAAAACAAAATGGCAACGCATGCGCAGTGCTGGAAACTCGGCTTCTGCACATGCGCAGAAGAAAAAAAAATTCAAAAATTCAAAAAAAAATATCAAAAAAGATGGTGGCACCGACCGAACCACATCCGTGACATCATCATGACATCACCAGCGGGTCACTACCGGTTTGGGAGAACCGGTCTGAACCTGGAGGAACCCACCTCTGGAAAACACCATATATGAAGAAATAGATGTAGAAAACTGGATATTTAGAAAACTGTGTACAAAAAAAAAATCAAATACAAAAACCTTTATAAATCTTTATGACAAGCTTAACTCCAGTTTTACAAAATAAGACAGAACAAACATGAAGTTATAAAATGAGTAACTAAGCAAGATCAGATGTGTTAATTGCTATTCACATATCTGTCCTCTCTAATATCTGCTCTAATTTCTATTTTAATTCACGCAGTTATAATATGTTTTTCTCATACTACATTTTTTTAAAACTTATGTAAAACTGTTTTTTTTCCAAGAAGTGAACTGCAGAATATCTAAAAAGTACAATTGATAAATTACATTTCGATCTGCATGTTTATCCAGAGGATGTAGATTATTTGTATAAAATTGTTAAAGATCAAAAAACCTAAATGTATATGTTAATATTTCTTGATACGTGTTTATGTCTTAGAATAAATTACAATAGCTCTTTAACTGTATGTGAATCACTGCAATGTGCTCTACATAGTGCTGCCCTTGAAAACTACTTGGAAGCTACAACTGGTTCATATTGTGGTAGCATAGATAGCACGGATAGTAATGCATGTTCCTTGGTGTTCAGGGGTGGGTTCCAACTTACCTCTCTGCCTGTTCGCTCCCTCCCGCATTGCGTGGGCGCGCCTCGTGGGCGCATGCGCTTTGCGCCCGTGCGCATGTGCAATAACAAAAAATCCGGGGGGGAAACAAAAAAACAAAGCTGAAAAAAAAGATGGCGACCGCATGCACAGTGCCGGAAGTCAGCTTCTGCGCATGCTCAGAAGGAAAATAAAAATAAAAAAAAAATCAAAAAAAAAAATAAATTAAAAAAAAAATTGAAAAAAATTCAAAAAAAAGATGGCGGCCCCCACGGACCGGCACAGACCGATCCGGTTCGGTGACATCATCGTGACATCACCAGCGGGCCTCTACCGGTTTGGGAGAACTGGTCCGAACCAGGAGGAACCCACCCCTGTTGGTGTTTAAATACTATTATTATTGCACTAGTTACAGTCAGCTTCTGGGTACAATTCAAGGTGCTGGTTGTTCTTAAAGCTCTGTACATGATATAAGACCTGGATTGCAGGATGTCTGTCTCCTATTACATTTTCCTATTTGGTAAGATGTGACAGAGTTGTCACATTTCTTCTACTCTCATCTATTAAGCAATGTCATCACATGGCATTTGAAAATGTGCCTTCTTGTTTGCCATACTGCTGGATGGAACCATCCCCCAACACACACGCACGCACACACTCCAAGATCTGCACTGTCCCAACCTTGAAGAAATACCTGGCTCTCTCTATAGTAATGGGCTACAATATTTATTGAAGTTGAATTCTAAAATGTGACTAATCATACATATGTTTGGATAGACTCAAACAAAATAAAAACCTATTACTTTTCTGGATTGGTGATGATGATATAATCAGAAATCATGCAATTTAGGAATATGTCAATCGACTTTGATCTTCTGATAGTAGAAGAAGGCATGTGACAAGGAAGCCAAGAATTTAGCCAGAAGTTGAATATGTGATAGGATTTGCAGGTTTACAAGCAGTCTTTGTATGTAGTTCATTCATGAGTTAATTTCAATATTCATATGCTAGAGTAAAATTACCCTAAAAATCAAAGCATACAATATATATTTATAATAAGACATTATCGTAAAATATAAATGCCCCTCAAATTCTTCCTTTATCCCATAATACTTCATACTACTGTTTAATCAGAATTTTTTAAAAACCATAAGAATCAAGATCAATAATGTCCATCAGTGAAGAACAATTTAAAACAAGTGGACTTTTAAAGGCTGCTACTGAAAGTCGGTCTGTGACTCCCTTAATAGAATTACAGGCATACATTAGTTATTTTGGGGGGTATTTTTGTTGCAGTTTCATCAGATTTTGATAAAACGAATGAATGTTCACTTATCTCTCCCTCTGTTGGTTGCAATAAAACTCTTGAAGAGCACATTAGCTGGCCAAATTAAATTTTGGTGATATTCCATCTTGGCCAGAATTTCAGAAACTACATTATTCTGAAGAAAAGAATTAGCCTGGACATATTTGGATTCTACTTTATATATTTAGATTGACATCCCCATCCTTCACATGTAAAGGACATGCTGTATTACTAACACATGAATGCTCATTAATTTAGTAGAAAAAAAATTGATGAAGAGCAAAATAAAATTTAATGTAGTACCCAGATGTAATAGACCAAAAAAAGTATAAGTAAAGATTTTGGAAGATATAAAAACTTTTACCAGGAGCTGGGATGTTTATCATAGAGAACACCACAAGAGTCTCCTTTGGAAGGAGTGTTCTTAAGAGGGTATGTTAGTTTTGAAGAAGCTTGTTTTCCAGTTAGTATTTGAAAGGAAAGCAGAGAAGGAACTCAAAATGGAGGCAAATCCTAGAAGAACTTTCTGTAGAATAAGAGGAAGTTGCTTATAGATGTCAAAGAGACTGAAATCTAATGCATGGGTTC
This sequence comes from Thermophis baileyi, assembly GCA_003457575.1. Taxonomy (NCBI): domain Eukaryota; kingdom Metazoa; phylum Chordata; class Lepidosauria; order Squamata; family Dipsadidae; genus Thermophis; species Thermophis baileyi. The sequence continues at coordinate 578,915 of QLTV01000563.1, forward strand.
AACTCTGGTCCCCTCAAATAGGCCTAGAGCAAAATGAAGGGTCCTTGGTGCTCTCTGAGCTTGCTTGTTTTCTTGCAGACATTTCATTACCCAAACTATGTAACACCACTAGTCCTGATTATGTTACCTAGTTTGGGTAATAAAATGTAGCAAGAAAACAAGCAAGCTCAGAGAGCAACAAGGACCCCTCATGTCAACCCTGAGCTACAAATATTCTCCTTTATTACTAGAACAAACTGGAAGGGGAAGAATCAGAGGATATAGAAAATAAAAATAGAACCATTTGGGGGGAGGGGAATTAACATTCTGAAAGTTATGGGCCCAGAAGCACACTATGGAAAAGAGATTATGAGATTGAGAAAATTTGGAATAAAAAAATAACAACACACAATTTTGGTAGTATGAGAATCCCAGAAGACAAATGTCAAGCAGCAATAAAGAATCCCACTGAAGCATTCAAGCTACAGGTAGACTACAGGTAAGTATATGTGCATAATGTGTTGTTGTTGTTGTTTTTGATGCCCTCCTTTTTAATGTTCTGACTGCTTTGTTTTTTGTGGTTTTAAATGTCTTCTTGGATTTTTATTGAGTTTTGTATTTTAACTTTGCTCTGAACAAAATAAAAAATACATATTTAAAAAAAGCTACAGGTAGTCCTTGACATACAACCATAATTGGGACTGGAATTTCAGCTGATAAGTGGTGGCTGTCATTAAATGAGTCATCAAGTGACTGGATCCGATTTTGCAACGATTTGTACTGCGGTCATTAAGCAAATCAAGTGGTTGTTAAGCAAATCATGTGGGCATTAAGAGAATGAACTGAGGTGGCGCAGTGGTTAGAGTGCAGCACTGCAGGCTACTTCAGCTGACTGCTAGCTGCAGTTCGGCGGTTCAAATCTCACCGGCTCAAGGTTGACTCAGCCTTCCATCCTTCTGAGGTGGGTAAAATGAGGACCCAGATTGTTGGGGGCAATATGCTAACTCTGTAAACCGCTTAGAGAGGGCTGTAAAGCACTATGAAGCGGTATATAAGTCTAATTGCTATTGCTATTGCTATAATTTGGCTCCCCCAACTGACTTTGCTTGTCAGAGGCCTGCTGGGAAAGTTGCAATTCACAATCACATGACCCCAGATCAGTAGTGGGTTTCACTTATCTTCGCTACCGGTTCGGAACTGTGAACGCACGCGCGGCGCTTCTGCGCATGCACAGATCATCTGTGATAACGTCCTGGCAGGTAGGTGGAGCTTCCCGCCGCCGCTACCAGTTCGCCCAAACCAGGGCAAACCGGTAGCAACCCACCAGTGCCCCAGATGCTACAAGAGTCATGAATGTGAGCCGGTTGCCAAGTGTGGTGGGGTCGATGCTCCTCAAACAATAAAGTAATGCTATAACTGATATGTGTACTTCTTTCTTATATCACGGTGTTCGTAGAAGAATGACGGTGGTGCAGTAGTTGGAATGCAGCACTGCAGGCTAACTCACTGCTCTCTCCAGGAGTTCGATTCTGAATGGCTCAAGGTTGATTCAGCTTTCCATCCTTCCGAGGTCAGTAAAACGAGGAACCAGATTGTTGGGGGCAGTATGCTGACTCTGTAAACCACTTAGAGAAGGCTGTAAAGCATTGTGAAGCAGTATATAAGTCTAAGTGCTAATGCTATTGCTAGGATGCTGAGGTGTTCCTCACTGTATCCACTATTTACAGACAGACAATAAGGGGGATTCTTGGAACTTCCATGAAGTTTAGCTTTTTGAGATACAATATCATACACTGTGATGGTCTGCCAGATGTTTGTCAAATTTCAGATGGCAAGAAAAAAAATGCTAGTGATACAGCGGGTGGGAAGACAAAACATCAAATATAAGATGAAAGGGGAGAAAATATCCATATATTTCAGCAATAAAATGTAATAGATCCTGATAGTTTTCAGGCATCTGAAAGAATGTTTCAAAATGTGTGGGACCTAATCAGCTGTTTTCTTGTAGTTTGGGAGGCTCCTTCTTTCCTGTTTTCTTCCTACTTAAAAAAATGGTGAGGTAAGTGCTGTTTCCAGGTGGGCTATGATGGCTGTCAAAGATTCAAGAAATATTGCTGAACTAGACTGACAGCTTCCCTTGAGCTTAGTTTCTTAATGATATTGCTACAAGCAGTAAGATTTGTGTGCAGCCTGACATAACAAGAGTATACATTTTTAGCCACAATACAAGATGAATGGAAAAGTGTGTGTGAATGGAAAAGAACTACAATCTTCAGTTACAGTTTAAAATGAATAGAATAAACTCTATATGTCTTATTGATATAGCTACCAAGTCTCAGTCTGGAGTCAGGTGGTACCGAAATTGAATAGATTGATTTAATTTAATTTAATTTAATAATCTGGATGCATTGTTCCAAAACCAATTTGATTTTCTTACAGATTTTGAGTTTGTGTTTCTTTCTCTTTCCTTCTCTTCTTCTCAGTCTCTATGCATGTGTGAACTTTAAGAGAGAGAAAAAAAATCAAAGTTTGCTATACTGATCATCTGTTTAACATCAGGTTGTGATGCTTTGCAGTGAATCCATTGATCTGTTTTCTGCATACACAGAGACTGTATCTAATATACAGCAGAAAACAATTCAGGGAAAACAGTTTGATCAAACAGTCTCTGTAATTAAAAAGGCTGCGATCTAGCAGGAAGAAAGATTAGTGATGCTGTCATTTTTGAAATGAAAAATGAAAATAAACGGAATTGTTTTGTGATTTTGCCAGAAAGAACTTCGTTAATTGTAGATGAAACCTGAAAAATGAATTTAGAATTGAAACATATACTGTACCTGAAAAGCTAAAGAATGTTAGACAAGTAGTCCTCAAAATGTAACCATTCATTCAGTGACCATTCAAATTATGATGGTGGTGAACAAAGGCATTTACAATCAGTACTCAAAAGTTCTATTGCAGTACCCCTGAAGGCATCTGAACAAACTTCAGTTGTCTGGCAAGAAACTCACACTTAGGACCAATTGCAACACACTGGAGTTATGTGACTACCATTGAGCTGCGGTGGCGTAGTGGTTAGAGTGCAGTACTGCAGGCTACTTCTGCTGACTGCTGGCTGCCTGCAATTTGGCAGTTCAAATCTCATGGGGCTCAAGGTTGACTCAGCCTTCCATCCTTCCGAGGTGCGTAAAATGAGGATCCAGATTGTTGGGGCAATGTGCTGATTCTGTAAACTGCTTAGAGAGGGCTGTAAAGCACTGTAAAGTGGTATATAAGTCTAAGTGCTATTGCTATTGCTATTTGTGATCTTCCCTGCCAGCTTCCCCAGGCAAACTCATAGGGAAGCCTAGCAAACTCACCAGGATGGTTGCAAGTTGTGGGATAAGTCTTCTACCTCCCCACCCCAGTTTTTTTTCCCTTCCAAACATTGTACCATATTTCCCCCCTTTGCTTGCACACAACCCACACCCTTTTTTCTCCTGCTTACTTGTGTTTGCACACACATAAGGATCCTCCAATATGATGTGTGTTGGACCTTTGAGGATTACCTGAACAGGGGTTGTTTGCATCAGAGTGTAGTGATACATTGAATATCATCAAACACATGAATAATCCAGAAATTCAAAGATGATCCAAATAGATCTATATGATATATGACAATAGAAAGTACTGTAGCTGGCTATTTTCGTTGCACTGGGCCATTTTTAAACCAACATTAGCAGCAAATTTTACTCCCATGATCATTTAACATTTGTGATAGCATTAATTCTAATTTAATGAAAGAATATATAAGTATGAATTGAAAGCAATCTGGATTGTAAGGCTACTTCTCCACTTCCTTATGACTCTGACATGGAATTTAACAAAAATTCCATGTAAGATTCATAAGGAATTTGTTAAATTCTATTTAACAAAAAAGAAAAAGAGAGAAACAGAATTAGAGTTAAGGTTAGGGTTCGACAGTAGTTCCATTCTTTTCTACTGTCATGATCTGTAGTACAATATTGTCAGAATAGAGTTTATAAATCAGTCTATAACAAAAAGAGCCAAACAGAATATAGGTTTCTGGCAGCAAATATTCTTTGTCTCTTTTGGTGAGGATGAAGGTAAAACTTTATTTGTATATAGGAACTCAATTAAACCTAAAACCAAAGCCTTCCAGAAGTTGGATAATGCATTAGAAGGACTTCTTAAATGTTGGCTTTACAGAAGAATTTTGTTTCCAAATAATATCCTGTATCAGAAGAGCAAACACTGCTGAAGTTTACATATTTATAGACTTCAAAACACATTTAATGTTGAAGTTCATTTTAAGCATTTGTTTCATTCATTTTTTTCAACCAGAATCTCACCCCTAACATTCACTCTGTAACTATTTGGCTTTCCTTTTTTCCACGAATGCTGAAGCAAATGGCAGTCTGTAAATAACCTTAGCTGACTGTGTAAAGCTAAGTAATATCTGATTAGTCCTTGGGTAGGAGATATGAAAGAGCAATGACAAACTATTTGCATAACATTGTCATGAAATCACATGGATGTATTCATCTAGTCACCAGGTCCTGAGCTCAATTTAAAGGATATTTTACTTTTTCTGCATGGGATACCAGAGATTATTCTTCTGTAGGTAGAACCAGGGACTTTCTGGTTCTCTTTCCTCCATGAAGTATTTTTCTACATGAAGAAAATGTTCCCCTTGTTAACAGATATTTCAGAAAGGTCTAAGCATGTTCAAAACAATAGGAAAGTAAATAAAAAAAATATGCAATGCAGACCATTTCTTCTGCTAATGGTCCCAAATGTCTATGTCAATTTTAGAAATGGTTAAGATTTACCACAATTGTCAATTTACCACAATTGAACTGTGTAATTTAAACTGTGTAAACTGAGATGGAGAGTAGATTGTCACTTATATACAACCTTTCCTTAACATATAGTAATTTGTAAATGTTCGTCATTGTTAAAGCCATGCCTTAGTTTTCTGGAGAGCAACTCATACCAACAATATGTCTATGTAGAGTAGTAATGATCCATTATGATGGAATACTGACCTTTTATGAACACTAATTAGTAGACAACAATTACAGACAGATTAATTAGTAGATAATAAATGGAGGTCTCATTAAAAAAAATTCTTTTTAAGCCTATCAATCACAGAAAACCTGATTTCCATTGAATCCATAGAACTCATGCTTAAACTTCCATCCATGTCGTGAAGCAACAAAAGTTTTCCATTTACAAAATTAACATATAACAAACCATGCCCAAAAGCATTCAATGATTTGGACTTAATTTGAATCAGGATTTACCGAAAGAAAAAGATGCTTATCTGCACATCTAAGAGATTCAATCTGTTTGAGCAGAAAGGGCTGAAAATATATTATCTGGATGCAATTACACGAAATACTGAAATTATTGCACTTATCTTCCATCATTCCTTCCTCATTTTCCCTTTCTATTCATTATATAATATGTATACATAAATATAATCTTCTGGGGCTAAGAATATTAAGTAAACAAGAATATGCTCAGTGATGGTTGAAATAGATTGTCATGCCAAGACTGAAAACACTTTTCTGTTTTCATTTTAACAAATGAAATAAAGCAACTCACAGAAGGCTAAATCTTTCTGTTTGCCTTTTAAAAGTATGCATCTTTACCAATAATAATGTAAATTATTTGGGAAAGTTCTTGGTATTCTCTCAGTTTGGTTTTCTTCTTGCAGATATTTTTTTTTTAATTCATGTTTTATTTACAGTTTTCTTTTCACACCATACATATTTTGTGGACAGTGTATTGACTGGGTCAAATCTTTTTTAAACAATGCTAACAGTAATAATACAAATAAGTATGCATAATCCTAGTCTTCCAACTTCTATGATACCATTCTCTCTTTATAATTCTTTATCATTTTTTCCCATTAATTCATTTAAACATAAATAACATTTCTTTGTGCCTTGTATTTGTTGTCCCCTACTAAATTACTAATATTTAATATTTTAGAAAAATTTTATTCCACCATAATTTCAATATCCCAAATATCTAGGACTACTAATAAAGCCAATTATTAACAAAATTTAATCAATCCTGGGAATATACCGGTTTCTCAAAATCTCCACAATTTATAATCCTTAAAAGTTTAAATTCACAATATACTTTAACACACTATTAATATAAATAATACAATTACAATTGCAGGTATTTCATTGCCAGACTAAGCAACATCATTAGTACTCTGGAACAATGGCCCCCAACCTTTTGGGCACCAGGGACCCGTTCCGTGGAGAGATGTTTTCCCGTGGACCAGAGGGGGTGTGGTTTCATGTGCTGCCTGCATCCCACGGATGGGGCTTCACTTGTTTGCATGGCCCGGTTTCTGGCATGCCATGGCCCAGTGCCAGTCCATGGATCAGGGGTTGGAGACCCCTGCTCTGGAAGAGAAAAGTGAGGTTTGTTGGCTATTTATATACAGTATAATAACTTGTCCTACCAGCCTGTAGTAAGCCAGAATTACAGAAAGCATATATATATATATATATACAAACTACAAGGGAAATCCATGCAACTTCATTAAAAAGTGTTCGTCCCTTCCACTAATCATAGCACAACTGGCACAATCTATTTTTTTTAAAAAAGGTTGTTCTATACATCCAAAACAATCCAAAAATCACCAACCTGTTACTACAACCCCCCCCCCCCGCATCATTGTAGCCAACAAACAGCAAATCCCACTCTAAGTGAGCTTTCCTGAAATGAACCAGGATAAACTAGGCAAAAATATCACTGTATTTTGCCCTGCATGTACAAAAGATTATTGGTGTGTGTGCGTGTGTGCCTGTGTGTGTGTGTGTGTGTGTGTGTGTGTGTGTGTGTGTGTGTAGAGAGAGAGAGAGAGAGAGAGAGAGAGAGAGAGAAAGACTGTCTGTCTGTCCATCCATCCATCCATCCATCCATCCATCCATCCATCCATCCATCCATCTTAATGTAGGTAACTAGGTAACTAAAAAAAAAAAATCCCTATAACATAAATCAAGAAATAACGTATTAAGTCCTTTAATTTTGCTGATAACATACTTCTTCTACATAATCCCCATGATAATGTGCACAGTTATTAGGAATCTAATTATCTATTAAGGGTGTTTTTGCATATGTGCATATGTTGGCAGGAAATTGTCAATAAGATATAAAACTCCAAACAATTAATACAAATTATAACTTACCGTATTTTTTGGAGTATAAGACGCACCTTTTCCCCCCAAAAAAGAGGGTGAAAATCTGGGGGCATCTTATACTCTGAATGTAGCAAAAAGCCTCTGAGGGAGCTTCAGAAAAAAAGGCTCCGAAAAAAAGCTTCTGAACTGAAACAGAGCTTCAGAAAAAAAGCCTCTGAAATGGAGGTTTCAGAAGCAGGAAAAAAAAGCAAGGTGCAGAGCTCACAACCAAGGAACCTGTTGCTAAAATTCACCTCTCGGAACAGCTGATTGGGGGTATTCCGGGAGGCCGATCCATCCGCCAATCAGCTTTTTTCTTATTTTCCTCTTCAAAAACTAAGGTGTGTCTTATAGTCCGGTGTGTCTTATAGCCCGAAAAATACGGTACTCAGAAGACACTGTGTTCAAGTGATTCACAAACCGAACAGATTACATTTAAAAACAACTACTACATAATTTTTAAAGAAATATAACATATTTGAATTCAATATAATTGATCAGAAACCCTCATGTCCAGCCTAAAATGGACACAAAGATCTTAGAGGAAGAGTATGTGCTTTATAATTTCAACCTTGAGGCCTAGCAGATGCAATTATTGGTCTCTGCAAATAAGCTGAAGCAAAGAAAACAAAAGTATAAACACATATCCCTGTAGAACTGCCATATTACTTCAAGTCCAACTCCTGCAATTTACCTTGTTCTAAATCAAATACAGAGGATACACGAATCTAATCATCTGTCACCTATCATGGATCATTTCTTATATAAATAGTTATTTCCATAGCTGCACACTGGGTATTCATAATCAGTGAACAATGTTTTATATATGTAAGTAAATTTTGAGTCTTAAACTGACTTCAACAAAAGTAACAGGTACAGTAACCTTTTGGAGTTTAAGGGCCTTTACCTCAGAGGAATGTATTTGCAGAACAAATATTGGTGGTATATCTGAATCCAGATATAATGATTCATATCTTATATGATTCATATCTTATATATATTCAAATAATATAATAGAATGAAAAGCTTTTAATAATCATTGTCTGTCACAGGGATACCAGATCTGGATCATACATTCTGGATGACCATTCGGTAGTAGAAGGTAAGAATAACTCATACTTACAATAATACCCAGTTTGGACTGATACTCTGTTATATATTGGGCTGCCATTACAGACTACTCAGAAAGTTGGGGCAGAATGCAAAAGCCCATGACCAGCATCTATAATATATTACATTTATAGGCTTTGCTCTATAAAGCCCTATGCATTTTGGCACCAAGGTACTTGCAGAACCACCTTCTTCAATGAAAATTGACTCACCCAATATGGATACCCCAGGAAACATTGCTAATGATCTTTCATTTGTATGGAATGAGGGCACTGAAGCAAGGAGGCAGAGGTTCATTGTCATGACTCCTGTATCATAAAACAGCTTTCCCTTGGAGATAAGACTTGCATAAGACTAACAATGATTGTCTTCTAAAAGTTGGATAAGATGGAAACTTTACCAAGTCAGAATAGAACACTAACAAATGACAGATTTTTTTTCCGGTTGCTCTTGTAGGCTTGATTATAAATCAATGCAGGTCATTATAATGGATATAATTTTTGCTATTTATTATTATGTTTATCACGCTAGATGCTTTCTCATGTATGTTTTATGAATTTTGTATTGTGTATTATGAAGAATAATTTTGATTATAGCAGGGTAGAAAATTAACAAGTAAATAGACCTTCTGATTTTTGCAACTGAGTTGAGATAACCCTGGTTTAGCATGCAATCATATTGGCATGGGCTTCTCAAACCCTTGACAAGTAGATAATAGTGTGCAAAATATGATTAGCTCAGAAGATCACACATTCTTCCATTGTGAGGAAAATAGCTAGCCATCACCCTCTCCATCAAATGATTGTTACAAGAAAATTAAGAAATCATCACCTAGAAACTTTGAGATAAATTGGGTGCTAAAGTGAAAGTATCTAACTGTTGAGTTTTCTGTAATCTATCCATTTTTCCTTTTAAGTAAAAGTAATTAAATAAATGGACTTGCAATGCAGTAAGGCAAACCAAGTACTGGAACAGCTAGCTCCACTTCTACAACATAAAGCAGTACCAATCAGCACAAAGAAGCATTTCATGCAAAGCATATCCACCCCCACCCTATGTTACCAGTGCCAGACATGGATACTTACAGTAAAACGTAAATGAAAGGTCACCACAGAAATGAGATGTTTGAGAAAAGCTGCTGGCCAGAAAATATAAAATCAGAAATGAGACCATAAGAGAAAGAATTGGCATAAAAGTAATCTTAAATTACATACAAAAACAGCAAATAAAGTGGTTGCTCACCTGGAGAGGATGTCTTGGGATTCCATGCCATACAAGACATATACAAAAATAGAGGAGAAGGTCAAAGAAAATAAGACAGACCCAGAAGAAGATGGACATACAATATGAAGGACATACTAAAACAACATCAATTAACAATAGTTGAGGCTATCTGAAGAGCAAGAATGATATCTCTCTCTTGAAACAAAGTGGAAGGAGGAGGAGGAGGAGGAGGAGGAGGAGGAGGAGGAGGAGAAGAAGAAGAAGAAGAAGAAGAAGAAGAAGAAGAAGGAGAAGAAGAGGGAGAAGGGGAGGAAGAGGAGGGGGGGAAGGGGGGAAGAGAAAGAGGAGGAAGGGGAAGAAAGAAGAGGAGGATCTCTCTTGAAACAAAGTGGAAGGAGGAGGAGGAGGAGGAGGAGGAGGAGGAGGAGGAGGAGGAGGAGGAGAAGGAGGAGGAGGAGGAGGAGGAGGAGGAGGAGGAGGAGGAGGAGAAGAAGAAGAAGAAGAAGAAGAAGAAGAAGAAGAAGAAAGAAGAAGAAGAAGAAGAAGAAGAAGAAGAAGAAGAAGAATTAAATATAACTTTGTGACAATAATGCCCATTGCTGCCACTTATTCTCTTTTATTCATGTACAACCTAGTACACGTACCAACAGGCACATCCAAGCCCAGCCATAATCTTGAGGAAGCAGAGCAAAACATGCCTTCTTTCTCTTCTGCTTTCATGGCCACGCTCCAAATATTTTCAGGTGATCCAGCAATCCTGTTTCTCTAGCCATTTATTTATATTTCTTTTTCTCCTACGTCACCTTCTTCCCCCATTGAATATTTTTCTCCATTCACACACCTCATTTCCATTCAACTTTTCTTACATGCTTGATTGGGATGAAGGGGCTTTTCTTCTCTCAACTAAGAAAGCTAAGGAAAAGAGGAAGCTGCCAATGGGAAAGTACAGGAATATAATGACCAGGGATAATGGGAATTTCAATTCAGCTACATCTGGAAAGCATACGTTTCCCATATGTGCTATCCACATATCCTGCAAAACATCTGCTACTGCTCCATTGTCACAATCTCCAAACTTAATGAATCCGAAGCAACATTTTAATTTTAATCACTAAGTGGCAGTTGTTCTTCCATTTACTGTAAGTTCAAATATTATTCTATCTTTGTGTGGAAAACAGAAGCAGTAGACAATTGACACTATTGAATGCTGGACAGCAGTGAATAGAGATATTTGCTCTTCATTTTTAAACAATGAATTAAAATATTTAGACTTAATTAGGGGGAAAATTGAAATATTATTCCTTGATAGAACTATATTTCTCTGTAAAGTATTTGTTCATATAAAATGCTTTCAATCTAAGACTATAAATGGCATTTAACACCTCTCTCCCTCTCTACTTCTCTCTGTCTCTCATCCTCTGTGTCATAATATAACTGAGAAATTTGCAGGAATATTAGCATAAAGGTTGCAAATGACCTTTGCTATGTGGAATCAAGATTTTAGGCCTGTGACAAATCTTGCAAATCTGCTGCTTATTTAAGTTTCATAACCTATTTTTTTTTCCTATAGTGTGTTCACACATGCATTTTTATCTTGACAATTACAATTTGAGACAGGTGATGAGTTAGCTTTGATAAAACGTCACAGTCGACGTTGTTGTATCACCTCTCATTACTTATAAAACATTTTAATTTCATTTATTTCTGAGTCATCCCATTATAGGTCAGTGGCTGGGGAATGACTCAACATTAGGATGTCATATTTCTTTTGTGAAAATTGAAATCTACACTTGGTTTTCTTTAAATTATATTGAAATCTTTTTTTAAATTCATACTTTTTTGACCTGTTCCAACTCAGGTTGAATACATTTCATGAACCATGTGTAAGAAGTTCCCTAATACATTTTCAGCACTTATACCTTGGACTACTTAACAGGTTACCTAGTGTAAGGGATGAAGCTGGTGAGATGGGTACCATTTCTGAGACCAAACAGAATAATTAAACTGTATAAACATGGACAGATATCCCTTTTCCTAGAAACTAGGAGAGAATTGCCCAAAAGTCCATTGATTCAAAAAGCAAAGAGAAAAAAGGCCTAGTATTTAAATCCTGATGGTCCCTAGGTAAAGGTCTTCTTCTTCTCTCTCTCTCATCTCTCTCCCTCCACCACCACCCCTCTCTCTCTCCCCCCCTCCCCCTCTCCCCCCCTCCTTCCATTCCACTTCTCTCTCTCTCTCTCTCCCCCCCCTCTCTCTCTCTCCTAGAAGAGCAAATGGGGGTGGGGAAGAGAAACCTT
>QLTV01000563.1:590872-601923 GCA_003457575.1 Thermophis baileyi
CCCTCTCTTTCCCCCCCACCACACACGTTGCTGTTACCTAATTGCTGAATGAGGTATTTAATTTGTGGAGATATACCACCATGCCAGGTCTAAAGACTGATACTTGGCAAACTAGTTCCATTCATTCACATCACAAAAATGTATGGAGGAACCTGAGACAGAAGAAAATCAACATGATCTAAAGTAACTGAGCTATTTGGTCCCAAATTTCCTTTCTGTATTTATTTTAAATGCACTTTCTGCTTTTCTTTGGCTGTAAGGAACAGAAAATGAGGACATGAATTGTAGTTAGGCGTTAACCCAAAAAGGGTTGTTCAATTCATTAGCAATGGGGACCAACCCTACCCCGCTAATGTTATACCTATGATACCTTTCCAGAAAATATATCCACAACTTCAACAAAAATAACTCCTTTGAAAACACTATTCTATATGTGCATTGGCTCTAGACATGTTCAAATATTTTAGGACACCTAACGTCAAAAACGTCATCAAAAAAGCACAACAAAGAATGTTCTTTCTGCGCCAACTCAGGAAGCTCAAACTGCCCAAGGAGCTGCTGATACAGTTCTACAGAGGAATTATTGAGTCTGTCATCTGCACCTCCATAACTGTCTGGTTTGGTTCTGCAACCCAGCAAGACAGACACAGACTTCAGAGGATAATTAGAACTGCAGAAAAAACAATTACTACCAACCTGCCTTCCATTGAGGACCTGTATACTGCATGAGTCAAAAAGAGGGCTGTGAAAATATTTACAGACCCCTCAAGACAACTAGACACAAGAACAGTGTTTCCCTGAACGCCATCACTCTGCTAAACAAATAATTCCCTCAACACTGTCAAACTATTCACTGTCTGCATTACTATTAATCTTCTCATCATTCCTATCACCCATCTCCTCCCACTTATGACTGTATGACTGTAACTTGTTGCTTGTATCCTTACGATTTGTATTGATTGTTTCCTAGTATGATTTGATTGCTTATTTGTACCCTATGGCTATCATTAAGTGTTGTACCTTATGATTCTTGACGAATGTATCTTTTCTTTTTATGTACACTGAGAGCATATACACCAAAGACAAATTCCTTGTGTGTCCAATCACACTTGGCCAATAAAGAATAAAAAATTCTAATAAACTAGGTTTTGACTATGAAAGCTTGGATATGTGCAGTCATATGCATTCAGATCTCTTTAGTACATGTATTTATCTTGCTATACCTCTCGGTCCCAGAGCTATGCAGTTTTAAAAATAATTCATTAAAGCTGCTCAATTCTTCCACACAAGCAACAAAATTGTTGCTGATTTAAGGAACCTTCTCATTAAAACTAAAATTACTCTTAAAGCAGCAGCAGCAGCTCTTAAGAAGAGCAGAGGGGAGAAGAGTGTGCTTGTATGAAACAATTTTAAAAAGTGGACCATGGACATAACTATCAAGCACAGAATTTTGAGCAAGCAAAGTGGAGAATTTCACATTTTTTTGGAACATCTGATTCATGATATTGTGACAATAAACTTCACAACAACATGGGAAATTCCAGCAATTGAAGCTTCCTGAATCTTCCATAGGCTTAAAAAAATAATGTTGCTCCCTCTCCCCCTTTATTTCTAAAATATCTGCACCAGCATCATGCACATGTATTTCACTTCTTGCTTAGCCATGTCCTAAGGATGTTATTGGCACTCTTTTGCATGGCACGCATTCTGTGTGAGCACAAAATTTCATTGTTTGTATAATTAGAATCACACACAATTAGGACCCAAGAAATGTTAATATTAGTAAGAGTATCCACGAGATACGCTAACGCGCGGGTGTCAAACTCGTGGCGTCATGTTGCTGTCACGTGACGTTTCGCGATGTTTTTCCCATTCACGGAGCTGGAATGAGCAGGCCACCAGATTGTCACCCCTGCTCCAATGCTTTAATAGTAGACAAGGACATTTTAGGAGACAATGCTTTATCATTTTAATAGAAAAATATCAATCCCACAGACATGGCATTCTGACATGGAGAATGCGAAATAGCCTGAATATGAATATTTTGAAACTTTAAAAGCTGTTTCAGATTGTCAACTGCTATGTTAAGGGGTTGAATTAAACCTTCCAATCTACAGTATCAACCTGGATTTTATGGAGCATCTGAGCATCTAGATGTTTTGTATAAATGCATGGAAAAAATCTTTTGTTCATCAGTGACACATGGGGCACATTAAAATGAAACTTTTAAAATACTGTTTTACTTTTTGCAAATTGAAAAGCAAGATCTTATCTCATGTAAGGACAGCTGCTGATGAGTCTGTGTAGTAGGCATTTTTTTTTCAATTTCAATTGCCTTCTTCATTTTTGTTCAGTCATGACAGTGAGAAAAACACCCTAAACATGACCCTTTTAAGGGCATTAGAAATTATTGTGTCACCTGTAAATTTTGGAATTAATGACAGAGATACTTCTCAGCTCCCTAAATGTCTGGTTAGCTTTTTCAAAAGCCAGATTAAATGTTTCATCATCAAATATGCTATATAGTAGATTTTCAAATATCTGGATAAATATTTGAATAGGGGGAGACTGAAATTTAGGGAGGGAAAAACCCTCTGCTTTCCCAACAGGATGGATTTCTTTTTAAATTGAATTGCAAATGGACCTCTTTGACCTCATCTGTGGCTCATTCAGTGGCTTCCATGTTACTTGTAATTTCATATCAACAAAACGGTTCTAGAAAACGATCATCCAGTAGTAGAATTCTTATGGAACTTAGTGGCAAGTAAAATACAGAGAGAAGGAACCTTAATCTATGCAACACTTGCAAGACAATAAGGAATTTTTGTTGCTGTTGTTCCTATAGGTTTGTCAAGATTGGAAGATGTGGAGAGACCTGGCTCATAGAATTGCCAAGTGTTGGACATAACTGATGGATAACCACCACCACCACCACCACCACCAGTTTGTCAACCCTTTCCAAAGCCTTTTGGAAAGTAAGGTAGTTGAGAAATCTAGGCAGGCAACTACATTGCCATTAGGGTTATTCCCTCTCTCTTTCTCTTTTTGAAATGGTCCATTGAACTCTTCAACTTATTATTTGGATGATATCCTCTTCCCAATTTCTTGTAATTCAGAAAGCTACATAGAGCACCCCTTGGATTTCACACCCAACTTATCTTCTAAAGAGGGAACAACTATATTTTATTAAACAACGATTAATAAACCACTGTTCTTTCACTAAACTCTCAAGTTGATTGCAACCTAACCTAAGGAGAGTTATAGCATTACCATGTTTCGGAATTATATTTAAGAGGAAAATATAAGAGACATAAAAGAAACAAACAAAAATGTAATTCCTTTATTTTGTTTAATATAAAAATAGCCTGATATACAGTAGTCTTGTCTTCTCAGTTGTGCATCCCACGGGCACTTGACAACTTTACATATGCATGATAAGGATGTCTTTTTAAAAAGAATGTGGAAGGAATTTGCTCTGTCTTGATTCTAGTCACCCTTAGAGTAGAAGAGAACAGGCAGTTTTGTTATTTAAAACTGAAATGGTCTTATATTGAAATTAATGGTACATCCTGGAACTGAATAGTTTTTATTATACAATATATGATGTATGGGAGTTCATTTATATACCTGAACACATAAGTGCTCTTTTTGCATGAGCATAAATTTATTTATGGACAGGCAGGGAAATGAATTAATATCATCAAGAAGCAATAGACTATATTTTTAGTTAAGCGCCTGCAGTCAACAGCATATTTCACAAAAGATAAGAGGCTACTAAAATGGACTCCACTATGTATTTTATCTACTACAGATTTATCTTTGACTTGAAATGGCATCCATGCTTACATTGCATATCCTTCTGTGCAAAAACAAAACAAACTAGACATTTAATTTAATTGTGAATTAATATTTACTGAATATTTTTTTCAGGCTATAAATATTGGAATAGCAACATGTCATTTGGATTTAGTACAAAAATGTAGGTGCTTCAACCATCAGTTGTCTGATGGCAGAACATCTATTGGATCTAAAATAAGCCTTAATACAGTCAGTGGAAGTACTGTCATACAGAGAGTGTCCACAATACATATAACAGAAATCTATGTATCTTACACAGGCACAATTCCCAAGGAGTAAAACAAAGCTCCCTTCAAAATAAATGAGTCAAACTTTGCAGGCATCAAAGATGAAAACAGAAAAACCGTAATGGAAAATATTAGTGCAGCAATTCAGAAAATTCCTACACTGTGAACAGTTGATAAATAAGAGACATACAGTATATATTATTATCGGTCTAAATCAAACAATGGCAGAAGGAAGGTTATCCTGTGTAGGTTGGTAGATGGACATTTTTCAACTTCCCAATTTTAGTTGAGAAAGAATGACTGGCCTAGAGTCCAGCAAGCCAGCCGCTGTGCCTACAGTAAAGAATTGAAACCTGGGTCTCCTAGCTTTCTAATCCAGCACCCTAAACACAACATCACACTGATTCATCAGTAAGGATTTGTGTATCTATTGCCAAAGAGTTATAGTTTTAACCCCCTCCCTCAAATATGTATTGGATATGAGTCACACTATCATGTTTAGCACAGCTAAACAAAAAAGGTCTCTGTGACCGATTAATACAAGCCAGTGCATTCTCCCACAGCAATAAGTCCTACTGAGTTCAGAGTGGCTTTCACCCAAGTAAGTCAGCATGAGCCCACATCCTTGCAAACTACACAAATGTGTGCAAGTTTCTGGTAAGATTGGCGGCCACATTTTCATTTTCTGCATATATCACTTCTCACTCATTAAAAATAGTAGAAAATCTATCTAGCTGCATTGCCAATGCTGTAAATGTTTATCAGAGATTCCTCTGATAACATGATTCCACCAAGCTTAGTATCAAATTCCAGAGAAGCATTAGTAAATTAATGTAACAAAAGTGGGTGATAGCCTAATTAAAGAAATGAGATGCCTTACTGTGTCACTATGTAGTGATTCTTATAGTCTTGAAAGTCCTGATGTATTATACCAAAGAAATAATTGATGCATCAAAAAAATTCTAATTTTGAAAAATTTAACAATACTCGGGAGATAACCTTTAAACTGCTGCCTTCATTATTCTTTGAAGAAGGAGGCTGTTAGTTGTGTTCAGTGATGAGTGAATTATGTTGACCTTATGTATTCTGTTTGTATTTTACTCTCAATTAAATTATAAAAAGGTTTAAGGAAAATTTTGTTGTTGATAATGTGCATTGTGGGCAGGCTAGTTAACTTGAAAATGGCTATGGAGTATGTGTGTGTGTGTGTGTGTGTTTAAAAAAACTAAAAATAGGTTAAACTTGGTACATAAATTTAGTCTACATGAATGGAAGTAGCCAATTTCTTCAATGAACATCTACCTCTAAATAGATCAAGGACCAATAACAGAAACTCCTATTTTCATTAAGGTTGTAGATAAGCAAATGATGCACAGATTGCATTTATCTTTTTTTTTTAAGTATGTTAATCGTTATTAGGAATCAGCACTTTTTTGGTGTAATAGAGATAGGAGTCTAAATTAATCTGCATGAAAAGTAATTTTCCATTTACACACCCAGAGCTTTACTTCCTCTTTATTGTCCAAAGAGCTTAGT
Source organism: Thermophis baileyi (assembly GCA_003457575.1). Lineage (NCBI taxonomy): Eukaryota > Metazoa > Chordata > Lepidosauria > Squamata > Dipsadidae > Thermophis > Thermophis baileyi. The sequence goes on from QLTV01000563.1 coordinate 596,494, forward strand.
CAGACTGACTCCATGGATATGTACAATTTGCATTATTTTATTTAATGATACCTCAGAGATCTTCATTCAAGATTTCCTACAGGTATGTTTGTTATGGAAGAACCAATCCAGCTCAGCAATGGGTAAAATATGGAAAAGATTTTGATTGTATTCCACAATTCCACCACATGTAATATATTTGGGAGTGGATTGAACAGTTCAGAAATAGGAAATCAGGCCTGCCAGTCAAGTCCCTTCTGGCTTTAGAAAGATAACTGTGATCTGAATGAATGATGTCTTTCTAAAGCCAGAAGGAACTTGACTGGCAGGCCTGATTTCCTATTTCTGGACTGTTCAATCCACTCTCAAATACATTACATGTGGTGGAATTGTGGAATACAATCAAAATCTTTTCCATATTTTACCCATTGCTGAGCTGGATTGGTTCTTCCATAACAAACATACCTGTAGGATATCTTGAATGAAGATCTCTCAGATATTATTAAATAAAATAATGAAAATTGTACATAATCAAGGAGTCGGTCTGACTAAGCTCTTTGGACAATAAAGAGGAAGTAAAGCTCTGGCTGCATAAATGGAAAATTACTTTTCATGCAGATTAATTTAGACTCCTATCTCTATAGACTTCATTCAGACAAAAGTTCTGTTTTAAAGAACACTTCAGGTAACCCTAAGGGGGCATGATGGCTCAGTGGTTAAAGAAGCTGAGCTTATCAGCTGGAAAGCTGACAGCCCAGGTTTAAAACCTGAATGCTGCACAACAGGGTGAGCTCCTGTTACTTGCCTGGGCTTCTGCCAACCTAGCAGTTCAAAATCATGCAAATGGGATAAATAGGTGCCACTTCAATGAGAAAGTAACAGTACTCCATGCACCTTGGCATATAGTCATGCTGGCCACATGACCACAGAAGTGTCTTTGGACAACCCTCGGCTAAGAAATGGAGATGAGCACCACCCCCTAGAGTTGGACATGAGTGGACAGGGGAAACCTTTACCTTTACCTTTAAGGTAACAATAGGAAGCTACCACTTTCTGAATCACTTCTCGATATCCAATATTGTCTATCTGGACATATTGCAAAGATACCAACAATGATGTCATCCACTGCAGCTCTTGAAGCAGGAGTGTCATATGGGCATACAGAGGCATGACCATCACTACCTGTGCTGTGGCATTTTGGACCTGTTAGAGATTCCATGTGTTCTTCAAAGGTAGTCCCATATACAGCACATTGCAGTAACTGACTCCTGAGGCGATGAAGGCATTAATTTATTTATTTATATTTTTCCTGCCTTTATTATTAATAAAAATACTCAAGGCATATTCAATACACATTCCTTCTCTATTTTCCTCACAACAACAACCCTTTGGGTTGGGTTGGATTGAGAGAATGACTGTCCCAAAGTCACTCATGGCTGAGGCATGACTTGACCCCACAGTCTCCTGCTTTCTGGCCTGATGCGTTAACCACTGGACCAAACGGAACGATTGTCTGAAGGGCCTCCCAATCAAGGAAAGGGCACAATTGGCACACCAGATGAACCTGTGAAAGGCCTTCTTGGCTACAGCTCCCACCTGTCCATTAAGAATCCAAGAAGACTCCCAGATTGGATACTACCTTTGAATGGGGAAGTGCAACCCACTTTTCCCAGGATTGTGCTGTGGCTGTGGAAGGGAACTACATGATCATGGAGAAAAACACCGCTGCTTTAACAAGTGCCCTCACAGATTCTAAGCACCTTTTCTTCTTTTAATTCAAAATCCTGCGCCACTTTATTGCAGTATTCCTTCCTCTAGCTGGCAATGTCAATGGAAACAAATCGACAAAGAGATAGGGATGAGCACATAATATAGACAGTGGTGATTCTTTCATACCTCCATCAATTATCCTCAAATAAAATATTTTCTTTCTGAAATCTTTAAAAGCTAGTTTGGAAAGATAATACATGCTGGTTTCATTCTCTCCCCCCCCCCCAATTTCATTGTTTTTTTCTCTATACTCATGACCACCAAGTGAGTTAATGAAAGAAATGCGGTTAAACTTAGACTTTGAAGAACCGTTCTCAGCTGTTGGAAAGGATTATTCTGGCCAGTTGTGCTAGCTGTGGACTGCTGAGCTATACATGTTCAAATTGCTGACTTGTTTGGCATTTCCCAGTACAGGGATGTACAAACTGGCATGGGAATGTAGAGGGTTTCAGGGATGTAATAGACGTTCATTATTTTCAGTTACTTTCACTAAATGAACATGACAGGATTGTGAGTTGTAGCCCAAGCATCTTCAACCAGTTTGTACCTTTTTATATAGAGCAGGTTATTTTTTATTTCTATGGAATGTTAACTAACCTAAAATAGTTTGCTTGTTTGTGTTCGCATTCTTTTTAACTGAGTTTGACTTTTTTTTTTTTTTGAGACTGCTTTTCCAGGATGAGGACAATTGTCGTTTCCAAGTAATTAAAACATTGGAATATGTACAACTTACTTGGCAAATTTATTTCAGCTGAAAAAAAAATGTGAAGAATATCTTAAAACTTCCATCTGTCTTTTTGTTTAAAAACCCCTAGAATAGCTAACAGTATCAAACACAAATAGAACAATTCAACTTATAAAATATACATGACAAAATTAGAAAATGCAATACAACCAACAGAATTAACAATTAAGCTACTTCAGGTGATACACTAGAAGATTCAGGTGAGCTAAAATATTTATCATTTGGTCCCAAGATCATCAAATTCTCCCCTAATCAATATCCCTTTTGAAGGACATTACACATGGGATGTTACAATGGTAGTAAACCACAAAATCCTTCACTGGTAAAAGACTTGAAGTACTGAAATAAAATTTTAAAAAAAATATTTGCTGTTTTTAAGCGTGCTGTGTATTGGAGGCCATTTAGCCCACTTCTTGAAAGTCCTGTTTAAATACTAAGTCACATCTAATATAGCATCAGGTACTAGATACCTAGTAAATGTCACACCAAGAGTTTTACTGTTCCTACAACACAAAGCCTCCTGAGGCTTTTTTAATTAGAGTTGCAGTGAACCTTTTCACCAGTGTTACAAACACTGATAAACAATCCCCTCAGAACATGAAAGCTTTAGATATGGGTAGGGCACTCTTCACTGTGAATTCGAGTGCATTTCCCCAGGCACGATAGCAAGGCCTGAGCCTAAAACATTCTGAAAATTGCACCAAGCCGGGGGGAAATTTATTCTGCTCCAAGTGTTCGAACCAATTGAGCTTCTGAACTATCAGGCAGCTGGTGGAGTGAGAGCACTCTGTTAAGTTGTTAACGGTGATCCGTCTGTGTGCATTTATTAGAGCAAGGTTTTAAAAACAGGCTAGAGGTTGCCCCAGGATTTGATGAGGGAATGAAAATAAAGGTAAATTGGATGCATTAAGTATAGACAGACATGGCTGAGGTTTGAGAAAGAAAGGAGAAAAGAGGAGAAAGAGAAGGCAGGCAGTTCTTCAACCTTTCTGCCAGGGTGAGCCCTGTCTCTTAGGTGGGACAAATGGCTTAACAAGTTTACCAGCTTCTACTAGAAGGAGGGGAAAACCCCTGATTTAATTAGGAAGCTATGAATATGACAGTAACTGATTCTCTGGATCCACTGGAGTACAAAAACAGTATGTCTTCAACTGCAGCTGCAACGAGTGTTTTAAATCTCAAGAGACTATTTAAATATGAATATTTTAAAACCTAAACACAACAAAAACCAGGCAGAGAGACGAGAGTGGAAATGGAGGTTTATTGTGCTGAATAAAATGCCCACATAAAATATTGAATAATTTTAGAGTTGAACTGGGTTTGAAAAATGCTGAGATATTGCTTTCTAACTAACTTATTTTTTTAAAAAGATGGATACTTTTTTTGTAAGAGTTACAATGAAAGGTTTATGGTCCTTTCCTTTCCCTTTCCCTTTCCCTTTCCCTTTCCCTTTCCCTTTCCCTTTCCCTTTCCCTTTCCCTTTCCCCTTTCCCTTTCCCTTTCCCTTCCCTTTCCCCTTCCTTTCCCTTCCCTTTCCTTTCCCTTTCCCTTTCCTGTTTGGTTGTGAAAACCTATGGATTTCTATTTTCATATATATCAGAAGAACCTAGATGACAACAATTAGTACTTTCTGATATACGCTTTTTCTCTTAAATCCAGCCTCAACTTTTCTGCATGTATTAATTAACCCTCTATTCATCACAAAACTTTCCATTGTATCTTAGTTTGATGCCCTTCCTTCTTCCTTCCTTCCCTTTTCCCTTTCCCTTTCCCTTCCCCTTCCCTTCCCTTCCCTCAGAGTTTCCACCATTTGAACTTGACAAGTAATCAGAGCTGAACTGCAATGTTCATGGCATTAATCTACTATTTGGTTTCTTCAGAGACCATTTCTAAGACCATGGTTTTCTCACTTCTGGTCAGTGGAGCCAAGCAGTATGCACTGCAGGCTCTCTATTCCTTATACCCTGGAAATAAAGCTAGCCCTGGGTCTTAATTAAACAGATATGCCTGCCCACAGCTTAGGCCTTATTGTTATAATATTAGCCCTGGGGAATAACCTAAGGCTGTCCGCTCACCATCTGAGATGAATACAATCTTTATGTCTATCCATTTATAGCAAATAACTCTATCTGGATCAAATATCTCTTTATTAAAAAAAATGGAAGTTCTGGAATACTCGCATGTATCAGGTTCCAAAGACCAAGAGAGCCACACAGAGGGTTTTCTAAGCAGTTTCCTTTATTGTTCCTTGGCCAGTGTCTCTTTTCACTTTTACCATCTGGCAGAAGACATCGAAGTATAGCCAGCCGGACAAACAGGTTTAAAAACAGCTTCTACCCATGGGCTGTCAGACTCCTAAACACAATCACAATCACTCCATGTACATATGGAAACGTATGACTAGTTTTTTTGTTTGTTTGTTTGTTTGTTTTTCTCCAATTACTTGTATAAGGATTATTCTCTATACTATTCATGTTGTCCTGTATTTTCTGTTATGGATTGCACCAGTAGATGCTAAACCAATTTCATTGTATACATGATGTACAATGACAATAAAGGCTGTTGTTGTTGTTGTTGTTGTTGTTGTTGTTGTTGTTGTTGTTGTTGTTCTTCTTCTTCTTCTTCTTCTTCTTCTTCTTCTTCTTCTTCTTCTTCTTCTTCTTCTTCTTCTTCTTCTTCTTATTCTCTATACTATTCATGTTGTCCTGTATTTTCTGTTATGGATTGCACCAGTAGATGCTAAACCAATTTCATTGTATACATGATGTACAATGACAATAAAGGCTGTTGTTGTTGTTGTTGTTGTTGTTGTTGTTGTTGTTGTTGTTGTTCTTCTTCTTCTTCTTCTTCTTCTTCTTCTTCTTCTTCTTCTTCTTCTTCTTCTTCTTCTTCTTCTTCTTCTTCTTCTTCTTCTTCTTCTTCTTCTTCTTCTTATT
>QLTV01000563.1:605694-622750 GCA_003457575.1 Thermophis baileyi
TTATTATTATTATTATTATTATTATTATTATTATTATTATTATTATTATTATTATTATATTTATTTATTTATTTATTATTCCTTGCCCATAGACCCAAATCTTATAAAACTAAAGCAAACTACTTATACCACCGAACATATATTTGAGAATTCCTAGGGAGGAGCCGTTCTGACACTTTTCCTATCACTTAAAGTATCTCAACTTCACCAGTTGTTTGCTCCTCTGGAATGCACTCCCTCCCTCCTGGGAATTTGGACTACATTCCACCACAGAATGGATATCTTAAGATCCTTTAAAAATAAAATCTAACGTTCTACGTGACAGTGTAAAAGTGGAAAGAAAGTGCATTTTCTTTTCACCCAATGTATAATTGGAAGTCCTATCCAAGCAGGCTTCAGATCATGTTTAATGATCAAGGTCCTCTGCAAGATCTTTCCAATGGGAAGACATTGACAGAAGATCTATGTGAGAGACAGTGTGTGTGTGTGTGTGTGTGTGTGTTTCTCTGTGTGTACATATTTACACACCGTGGGCCACCGGAGCCAGGGTGACATAGTGGTTAGAATGCAGTATTGACTCACTGCTCACTATTCACTGTCAGGAGTTTGATTCTGACCGGGTCAAGGTTGACTCAGCCTTCCATCTTTCCAAAGTTGTTAAAATGGGGACCCAGATTGTTGGGGGGCAATATGCTGACTATGTAAACTGCTTGGAGAGGGCTGTAAAGCACTGTGAAGCGGTATATAAGTCTAAGTGCTATTGCTATTGCTATTGCTATTGTATGCATGCAGGGTATGTACAGCAATTCCATTTAGTGCCTTAGATTCTTCTTCTCTGACACCATCATATTAGAGATCGTGTGGAGGTGAATGGACTGTTTATCAAGGTGAACAACTAATGATGCATAGTTCGAGGAAAAAAAATATGTTTTAGCATGAACAGTATAGTTCTTTTTAATGCTTCTCAGTGTACTCATTCATTAAAAATATATTCAGCTGTATTATCCTGGGTGAAAATGTCCCTTTACATTTAAAAAAAAAATCCTGAAAATGTTTTTGTATAGTTTTAAAACAAGCATGCAACCAAATAATAAAAACCGAATGTTTCTCCTTGGTGGTCTAAGGCCTTGATCTGTATGTAATGGTTAAATGAAGAAACTATATAAATGGTTTCTGGTTTTTGTTTATCATTCTTATACCTACCATAATGTTTGGCCAAGGCTATAAAAATGCATGCATAACTGCATAAAGAAAAGACCTGGCATTTAAACATTATAACACTAAATACACAACAGCAAATTTTTTCCCTATGATGCTCCTTTATTCTTGATAACCACCATGTAATAAGAAATAGGCAACACCACATCCTCACGGAACATGTTTTACTCAGACCAAACACAGTGATTAAGAAAAATGTGCAATGATTACTCTCATCATTCTTGGCCTGAGGCAAGTTAGCATTTACATCGAAATAACATGTGACATAGCAGGCAGGGAGAAAAGAAAAAAGAAAAGAAATGAAAAGACTCTTTTCTTTTAAAGACAAGCTGAGTACAATAGTTCCAAAGGTGACTGCTTGTAGCTCATTGATCTGTGATTAATAAAGCACCTAGCACTTAATTTGTCTTCTGCAAACAGTTGAGTAGGACCCTTGTACCTTGGTAATGCATCAACTGTAAATTACTGCATCACAATTAGTGGAAGATAGTTCTGCTATCCAGTTGCTCTGCTTATTGGATGTTTTTATGAGTTTCTGTCTTCCATTGGTTTGATACTAGGCCAGAGGAACAGAGGCAATGATGGCTGTAGTTTTACATTATCCAACTACCCATGTCAGTTTGTGAATTTTCCAGTTAGATACAGATTAACAGAGTTGGAAGGGACCTTGTAAATCATCTAATCCAACCCCCAGCCCAAGCATACTTTACACCATTTTTGACAGATGGCAGTCCAGTCTCTTCTTGAAAGCTTCCAGTAATGAAGCTCCCACAACTTCTGGAGGCACTTATTTTACTTGAATATTTTATCAAAGAGAAAGCGAGATGATGATGGTGACGACAACAATGATGACAATGATAATGCTTTTCATCTCCGATTCTTATTTGTACATTTCATTCTCACTTCTGTTTCACTTAATTACCTGTCTTTTCCTTTTATAGAGTTCTGCATGTTCTAATGTCTCTTGCAGCTAATTTAACACAGAGCGGTATTTGTCTATCTTTTAAAGAACTTCCTTTTTCTAGATGAACCTATGTATTTAAGAATTGCATCATTTCAGTTCCAAATTCTCTCCCAATCTCCCAAAATTATCTAGCATCCAAAAGTATGTACGGTAGGTACTTATAGGGGAAATAACTAGCATTCAGCCTGCTTGCCTGCGGAAGCTTACCTTGTGTTCATTGCATTTAATTTTAATGCAGTTTTGTTGAAGTGTGTAATAGCTATATTGTAATGCACTAGGAAGTTTATTTAAATAAGTTGTTTCCCTTTTAATATTTTCCTAGCTTGCAATCTTTTATTTTTAATATGTGCTTTTGTTACTCTATAAAGTAGATAAATAGATGATAGATACACTTTTATGGCTCCTTGAACATTCTTTAAATGGAAAAGTGCCATAAACATTATCTAAAGCAAGGATGCTTTGCAGAACAAATTTCAGACTGTTGCATTAGTAAGTAAAAATCCTACTTCAATGGCAAAGCAGTCTTAACTTCTTCTGACCACAATTCAAACAGGTGAGAAGCTCTGTTGGTGGCTGGAGCTTGTTCTTAAAATTCCAGCAATGCCATCAATGTAAATCCCTCTCCAACAGCAAGAGCAAGGAAGCAAAAGCTGGAGCAACTATAGATCTGATGCCATAATGCCTTTTCCTAAATTTTTTCTTAATTTGCCATTTGGCCTAGAGCTAGCACTATTCATCCGAGGTGGCGCAGTGGTTAGAGTGCAGCACTGCAAGCTACTTCAGCTGACTGCTAGCTGCAGTTCGGCGGTTCAAATCTCACCGGCTCAAGGTTGACTCAGCCTTCCATCCTTCTGAGGTGGGTAAAATGAGGACCCAGATTGTTGGGGGCAATATGCTGGCTCTGTGAACCGCTTAGAGAGGGCTGTAAAGCACTGTAAAGCGGTATATAAATCTAAGTGCTATTGCTATTGCTATTTTTGGAATTAATGGTGAGAGGTTAAAAAAGTGCTCATTCATTTATATCAATTGGCTTTTCAGTGACCGCAGGGTACTTAAAAATAAACTTTTGCAGAGGGAAGAGTGGGAGGAAGGAAACAAGGGACAATATTATGGGGGGTGGGCAGGGCTGTATTCTCCCATTGGTATTAAGCCAATCTACAGTGCAATGGACTAGGGTGGGGGGTTTTGTGTGTGATTGTTGATCTCCGCTGAACACTAGCAAAAACTCCTCTTTGTTAAGTGGTTTGCTGCCAAATTTCAGCTGGGAGATTGGAGGATGAAAACGATCAGCTTGCATGCTATATTTGGCCCAAAGGCATTAGCTGCCTATCCCTTTTTTGGCCAGGAACAATCAATTTGATGTTCAAACTGAGTCCCGCATCTCCATCTGGAGTTTCACTGATGACAATTGCTTTATGCACTAAGGTGTGAGGCTATTTTCATGTGTTCAGTGCTCTTGCAGACAGTGTGTAAGGTCATTCATCATTTTTCAAAACACTACTCCTTTTCAAACCAAAGAGGGAGGGAGGGAGGGAGGGAGGGAGGGAGGGAGGGAGGGAAGGAAGGAAGGAAGGAAGGAAGGAAGGAAGGAAGGAAGGAAGGATTACAGTCCATAAGATGATATGAAAATCTCTCTACTTTCAGACAAATTTGAATCTGGGTTCTATAATTCCTTTTCCCTAACAAAATACAATAATTTTCCCCAAAATTAATTGGGTTTGGGGAGGCAAAGAATCATACAGACACAATACACATGCAAGGATGGTGGGGAGAGGGAGAGAGAGAGAGGAAGAAAAGGAGGAACAAGCTTGACATTAAGATATTTGCTGGCCTTGGCCTAAAATGGAACAAGGAATTCTGTTTAGTAACAAGCGGTTAGAAAGCCATTAATCATATGATCTATTCACACACTGCTGTTATTGTTTTTTCACTGTTACGATTATAGAAAATCCTTGGAAAGATTATGTGCGTTAGGGAAGAAAGTTAAAAGTGGTGGTCTAAAATACTAATATTCACAATGGATGCTGAGCCAAAATCATTTTTCCCCCTTCCCTAGCACCCATTGCCCCTGATTCAGCAATAAATTCTCAGTGTTGGAGAAAAACGCACCCCCTTTCTGAATATATTGTACATAAATCTCTCTTTTGCTCTCTTTCTTTGGAGTAAAGTCTTCAAATTGAATTGATATCTGGTGACTTTATAGCCACCTCCATGCCGTTTCCTTGGCAACGCTGTGGAAGTGATTGTACTCCACCTTCATCTGAAATGTTTTCCCGATTTCCCAATCTAGACCAGTGTTTCTCAACCTGGGCAGCTTGAAAAAATATGGACTTTAAGTCCCAGAATGTTGGCTGGGTAATTCTGGGATTTGAAGTCCATACATCTGCAAGCTTCCAAGATTGAGAAACTCTGGTCTAGACCATTCATAGGATGTCTCTTCTCCAAGTACCAAGCAGGTCTATTTATGCTGAGTTGCTAGCATCAGACAAGGTCATTTGGAGTTGCTATTTTCTCATGTATTTTTTTAAAAAAATTTCTTCCTTGTGACTAAAACATATAGAAACACATGCATGCTGTTTCTATTACAGCAAATAGTATTGGCAATTGATGCTTCAGCAGATATGCTAGTGAAGAAAAGGAAGGAGGAAGGAGGGAAGGATGGAAAGAGGGAGGGAAGGAAGGAAGGAAGGAAGGAAGGAAGGAAGGAAAACAAAGATCCCATGTCACACTTTCAACAATGACAAAAGTGAATGCAGACATTTCTGGCTACTTTCATGGAGGCAGGATACTGTAAGATGGTAAAGGGATGTTACATTCACTGTAACTTTGTTTGGTTCTTTTTCATTGCCACATGTCATTTTGAAATCACTTTAATTCACCAGACGGATGATTTCACACAGACTGTTCCTGAATCTCAATATATGCTCAGACCATGTGTCTTCAATGCTATTATGTTTGCTCTTACTATAATTGTATCTTTGCAAGAGTTACTGGATGATGAAGATAATGAGGGTAATGATAATGATGACAGTTTTAATTGTTTCTATGTCTTTTCCTTCTCTCAATCATATAGATCTACCTCATATAATATGCAAATGTTGCATCAACCATGCCACTCTTCCACAGTTCTTATATTTATATTGCATCTTGACATGAATGCTGAAAAGAGATATATTCTCTATGCCATCTACATACCTTTAAATGTCATTCTACAAGAAAGAAAATAAAGGGTGAAAAAGTCACAATAGCAATGAAAGCACTGAGAGCTAAAGACGGAGAATTTGTGACCTCCTGTTGTTTCTGAAATACACCTTCCAATAGCATAGCAAAAGAAGGCATCTATGGGGAACAAATTCTGTGAGGACTCCATATTGAAACCAGCCACCTGTAATGCACTTTGGCCAGTATTGGGCAGAAGACTAAAAGGAATTCTTTCCTGGAATCTATTACCTGAAATGCATTGAAGATATATGAAGTGTTTTTCTCAGATGAAACACATCCTGTTTTGTTGTTGTTGTTGTTTTGCTTCAACAAAGAAGATTGCCTAGTGCACAAATCTCTTAATCAAAAGTGGTAGATCACTATGTGAACACCTAGTTGAAAATATGGACAATTTAAATAGCTCATTGAGAAGGTAAAAACTGACAGTGAAAAAACAGGGTTAATACTAAATATTAAGAATACAAAAATAATATCAGCCTACATGATTATTGAGGTTAATGTTGATTGCAAAGAAATCAAGGTCATTCATAGTTATCTCAAAGGTGCTTTTTCAAGAGGCAATTGGACTTCATTTTTTCTTTTGAAGATATTTTGCTTCTCATCCAAGAAGCTTGTTCAGCTCTGACAGGATAGTGGGGAATGGAATCTCTACAGTCATTCATAGTTAGTTTTGATTTTTGGTGGCCCGAGAAAAGATAAAGGTGGACAGTATGTTGCTGAAAATTAATCCTAGAAAAGAAGGTAGTGACAAACTTAAACATGAACATAAAGAATAAGTATATTGTAATCATAACAAATAAAAATGTTAAAAACAATGGTTTTCTAATGGTAATGATAGATGTTTTTAAGAAAACATTGGACAACCATTTGTCTGAAATGGTATAGGGCAGTGGTTCTCAACCTTTCTAATGCCGTGAGCCAAAAGGACGTGTGTGTGCATGCCCACACCCATAATGCAATGGCCGCCATTTGGTGCGCAAAGCATTTTGCACATGTGCAAAGCATTCTGCGCATGCGCAGAGGGTAAAAGAACCCAAATGGCGGCATCCGGGCGGGTGGGCGAAGTCTCCCGCTTCTGTAGCTACCGGCTGTCCGGCAACCCGCAGGCACGGCCGAACCGGGAGCATTTCACCCCTGCAAGTGACGGTGGCACCAAGATGGCGGGCTAATGCGCACGGCAACCCCTGTGAAATGGTCGTTTGACCCCCAAAGGGGTCGTGACCCACAGGTTGAGAACCGCTGGTATAGGGTTTCCTACTTGAGGAGGGGGTTGGACTAAAAAGCCTCCCAGGTCCCTTCCAACTCTGTTATTCTGTTATTGTAAAATCTGGTCTCTGAGAAAGAGCAAGGGGGGAAAAAACAGATTCCTTCAGACAGAGTATCATGATTGCAAGAAGAACCATTCAGTCAACCCTAGACCAAATCAACTCAAATTCCTCCCTTGATCAGAAACCAGAAACTCACATATTTGGGGCATGGGAAGCAAATGTACAATGGACTAGGAAAATTATTGGCCTTGACAAGATTGAGGAAATAAAAGACAAAAAATAAGGGGGATAGTCAGAATCATGTAAAATTACTGGAATATTCTTGGAACAGCTACAGCTTATTAGTAGAGTCAGGCAACCATTTGTTCATGAAATTATCAGCAGTGAGGATTGAGATAAAATACAATTTTTTTACAGCACAGTTAATATCACATTACTGCATGTTGTCTGTGAGATTCTGTTTGTTACTTTTGATTTTCAAATCCTTCCTAAGGATCTAGGATAGCTAAATGTATCATTGTAATACATGTGCTGCATCAAATAAATTATTCATCATCATCATCAATCATCATCATCACCATCATCATCATCATCATCATCATCATCATCATCATCATCATCATCACAAAACCTTGCAAGACTAATTGTGTTGTAACTCCGCCTCCTTCTTCTTTTAATTTATATCCCACATAGGGGATTCAGCTAAAATACAATGCAGGCACATAGGCACACACCCAAAATTTACACATACACTATAATCCAACCTGATCCTTCAACCATGGATGAAGTGGAAAAGTTTAGCTTTTATTCCTGCCACAAAACAGTACCAGGTTTTCCACTTTTCTTCACTGCTTCACATTTTCACATATGTGTTTTTTCTATCTGTATAGCGCTAGATTATGAGGTCCTTTATGAGCTTCTATATAAGCATTTTGCAAAGATTTTGCTTTTCCCTTTCTGAAATGTCTTGCTGGCAAGACTGCTTTTGTTGGTGTTGGAATTTAAATGGAACGTCAGAAATAACTGAAGTGGCAGATGGAGACATTTATAACTTGCTATAAATTACAATAAATAAAAATTCAGTTCTATAGCAATTTCTGGGCTATACAAACTGCAAAATACTTGGGTCTATCTTCTTCCCCCTGTAGTCCCCCCCCTCAAATCATAGCTGTCTTAATTCTTCTACAGTGTATTATATGGTGTATAATTCTGAAAGGCAGTTAGCCAAGGCTTCCATGCAAGAAGATATTGAAGAAGGCATTTTGAGGGGGGGAAGTGTTGTGGGTTTTCTGGCACAACTGCTTTTAATTGCTCCTATTCACTGATGTTTTTTTAAAAGTGTGCATGTTGGAAGTGGATTTAAAGAATTTGAACTGTAATTACTTATCGTTGCAGCTGTACCATCTGCATCTTTGGGGAAATAGCAAATTGAACTAATCACCAATAATTGTTTCCAAGATATTTAGCATATCTTATATTTGAACATCAATGCATAACAAATGTTTATATTTGGCCATTTATTTCTCCTCTTCCTTGTTTTGGCATACAAGTCTCCACTAGGGTGCTACTTCAATGCAGTTGATAAAGGTATCTGTGGTGTGTCTCAGCGTTATTTAAATTTGTGTGCAAAAATTACCCTGAACATTCTCTTCATACTATTTGTATGTATTAAGTCTATGTTCATCTATGATTTGGTAGTAGAAGAGAGGGCAAACCTGTTGTGTGTTACTAAAACCTGGTTAGGAAAGGGCAATAAAGTTATGAAGACCTTAATATTATAAAGTTATGTTTATAAACTGATTTCTTACATCTTATTTTTTTAAGAAGTAGAATATGAGTCAAATCAGTGCTTGTATTCTATTTTCCATTTGCCTTTGCCTGTAGAGACATAGTTGCTAACACCAACCACTTTCTGAATGGTTGGGCTCCAGCTGGTGAACTGCTTAGCCAAGATTTTAGTTATCTTCCTATTTTCTCTTGCCAGCAACTGAAGAAATAATACTTTAAAGTTTTTTTTTGGCTAAGTTGATCCCAGGATGCTCCATGGTTTCTGAGGAGTTCTGGAAAATGAAGTGCCAGAAGAGACTCATAGAGTGCTCTTGGAGATAGATGAAGAGCAAATCCAACTGAACCCAAGTAAGAGCCCACATTAGGGATTTATCAGGGCAATAGCAGCAGTAAGATACATTTATTTTTCTGCTCTTGTTGCATCTGCATAGAGTCATCCAGAAGTCCTGTTTAATGAAGTTCATTCTTTGGGGAAGAATGAGCTGATTGGTCATGTGCAGGGCTACTGGGAGTAATATTTTAGTTATGTAGTACATAAAGTATCTTGGATTCTTTGGGACTCTTACTGGACAAGTCTTGTTAAAGTGACCAAAGCAAGTCCTTGCATGATTAACTGGGATGAAATCTAAGTGGTCCCTCCTGAAGAAGTGATTGGCTAGAATCCTCAGAACTATGAAGCCTGACACTTGTTTATTAGATCAATGATCGTCCTGGCTGTTGAAAGCTGCCAGGAAGTGAGATGTGATTAAGTCCATGTGATTGTGTCAACTTCCTTGAGGATGAAGTGAGTTTGCTTGCCTTGAAAGGGATGGTCGGGTGTACCTCTTTCTTCAGGAAACCATTGACAGACCCAACAGTCTTGGACAATTGTCAGTCTTCAAACTTCCTTTCTGCTGTAATCTCACGGAGTCAAGGTTTTTTTTTTTTCTTCTCTCATAGATAGATCAGCTCTAAATTTAGATATACTTTTGTGGCTTTGCCATTTTTGTTGCTCTTAGCTTCTTCCAAATGTTTCTAATGTTTGTTATTATTTTTACCGTGTTTCCCTGAAAATAAGACCCTGTCTTAAATTTTTTTGAACCCTGAAATAAGAGCTTGGCCTTATTGCCATGCACTCAAAAGCCCGATTGGGTTTATTATCAGGGGATGTCTTATTTTGGGGAAAACAGGGTAATTGTATAAGCCTCTTTGCCTTTGTGCTTTGGATAGTTTGGTTTAATGAACTGATTTTAAACAAGTTCTGCACTCTGTACATTTAACAAGAATCCCAAATGAAATGCTAGATTAAATATGCATCCTTCTTAGCAATAGCAATAGCAGTTAGACTTATATACCGCTTCATAGTGCTTTACAGCCCTCTCTAAGCGGTTCACAGAGTCAGCATATTGCCCCCAACAATCTGGGTCCTCATTTTACCCACCTCAGAAGGATGGAAGGCTGAGTCAACCTTGAGCCGGTGAGATTTGAACCGCCGAACTGCAGCTAGCAGTCAGCTGAAGTAGCCTGCAGTGCTGCACTCTAACCACTGCGCCACCTTCTTCTCTGCTCTTTAACATGAACTCTGACTGAAGTAAGTGGACCAGGTGACAAAGTTTGTTTGCATGGAATGGCATACAATCAGCTTCCCCTGGACGTAGCTGATTCTTGAAAAGGATCCATACAGTTGGCTTCTCTATCTATGACTGGATGTTGAAATGCTTTACTAAGAACTGTAAACAATTCACGCATAAATGGTTCCTATACAGCTGCTGCCTCCATCCCATCCAGAAATACAGTATAATAGATGCTGTTCTCCACTGTTATTTAATGGATTTAACTAACAAAAGACTTTCACAACAACTTCAATTTTTAGTATTAAAATTAACATAATCTTTGATATAAAAAAAAAAGAAAACCAGCAAAATCTCTTTCTTCATTCAAAATAAGCCTAGTTAATTCACAGGAACTAATAGGTTATTTATAAACTCTATTTAATATGAATATTCTTTTAACAAAGCCACTGTCTTTAACTTGATATTTCAAAAAACAAAACAAAAACGTAAGCAATTTCAGTACCGAATAGCAAAAGTCTCCTGGTAAGATTTTCAGTTTGAAATATGATTCATGTGGAACTTCTCTGACCAGTCATAGGAGGAATCAGGAGGACACGATCTCAAGTCAAGAACTGTTTTGAAAATGCAGAGCTGCTTTAAATCCATGTGCAAGACCCATCCAATCTGTAGCCAAGGACATAATCCAGTCACTGCAGAGATAGTTCTAATCTTCTCATGGCCAAGATGTAGAAAATAGTCATAGAAGTCTGTTCTCTCATAACATAGCACAGGGAAAGTACCAAGAGCTGTAACCTTTCTATTTTTCCAGTAAAATGAAATGAAATTTTCAGACACATTAGAGCTTTATGAAAAGATGAAATGTGTCTAATTTCATTGGGATAGAAATGTAGATATTCAATATGACTCTTTTGCCAAATTGTCTTTTGGAGGAAGAGAGTATAATAAAAAGTTACATTATATTAGCCCCTGCTTTGAAGCAAACTCTTGCGAAGTGTTAGCTGATAAGTTGAAGGCCATCAGGTATTTTTATGTTTTGGTTTTATTTTCTTCCTTACTCATGCTACCCCCAAATTTAATTAGCAAATAAATATGACAAATTCACAAGCTCCGTTCTCCCTCCTTTTCTTTTTCCCTTTCCTTTCCTTCCTTTTCCTCCTTCCTTCAACCCAATTATATTGATATAACCTTTAGCATATTAGTAACACTGTTCTGCCTGGCCACATGGATAAAAGCCAACTAGAGTAGCTGCCACATGGCAGTTGCTTCAGGGGACAGATTTGATGTGCGACATGTTTTGCCCTATAATTCATATGCATCTCATGGAAAGTTTCCACACTGCTGCCAGATATTTCAGATAATGCTTTGATGAAGTCAAGGGGACCCATGAGGTTCCATTTAATTACCTGAAATTCGTTGCCCTTTCTTTTGCACATTAGTTTTCCTACAGTGATACTCCTATCTACAGCTTCACATCAATGGAACTGTAGAAGTCTGGTTTTTGTACCAATCAGAGGTTTATGTACTAAAACAAACCCCTCCAATAAACAAGTCTTGAAAAAACACTTCTTAGACGTATGTATGCATACTTATTATATATCTCCCATCAAATGAGTCCCCTTTATAAGTAGCTCTGATAGCAAATTCATGAGTGTACGTAAGTGTCTCAGACATCAAGAAATTCATTGCATTAATTTTTTCTTACATTTGATCAAGAGACTGAATGACCAAGAGACAAGAAGGGCAAATTCATTTTGCAAATTATAAAGTATTCTATTTAAGCTCTTTTATATTCTGTAGTCTATAACATAAACTCAATAGTTCGATAATGCCAAGCTATAATATGGTTTGTTTCATTTTAGTTTAGTATATCAGGGAGTTCTGATTTTATTAATTAGTTATGAAATAAACCATGATGGCTTGCACAACAAACCATAGTTTAACACAATGTGTGTGCTGTGTTTGAAAAGTATGCTTTAATAGGATTTGAACATATTTAATATGTCTTATATTTTTTGTTTTAGCCTGTGCATGAAATTTATCTTCTCCATATATTCAGAATGAAGATTCAAGGCAATTTTATATGATACAAAACAGGTAGGAGAATAAGACTACAATTGCATTGGTAGAATTACAAAGGATGCAGGGTATATCTCCATAAAGGAACAATCAAAGCATTTTCCTATTCCCCAAAGTTAACATCATCTTAAGCATGATATCTCAACTTTTCTTCCTCCTTTGCATCCATCACCTAGAGGTCGCCCGTAGTCTAACTTTCAGACCCCAATGCAGCTGCTCAAATCAAGAAGTGACTACGCATAAAGAAATATGCATATCAGGAAATGAAGCCATTTCAAACCACCTAAGCAGATGATCTGATCAATATCTCTTGACCACAACATACCATTTTTGCCTAGCTACAGTTGTTAGAATCTCTACCTTTCCAATAGGCAACTAAAGTATCTTAAAGAAGATTAAGGAGACGTAACTCACCCTCAGTAATCCCAATGTGTTCCATTATTTAATCATAATACAGGTTTTTTTTTTGCCTTTTCATGCCTACTTTTCATGTATTTATTTATTTGTTTGTTTGTTTGTTTGTTTGTTTGTTTGTTTGTTTGTTTGTTTGTTTGTTTGTCAAAAATGTACAAGATAGCAGGTATAGGTATAAACATAAACATAATCAAAGTGAATACAGATAGATGAGGACAATAGGACAGTAGGACAGGGATGGTAGAATAGTGGGGCGTGCTCCCCTGGGGGGGCTCGGAGCGATGCCAGGGGGGCGTGTGTGACCCCGGGGAACAGTTTTCAACTTTTTTTCCACGAGGCGCGGCCATGCGGCACGGGAGGAAGCAACCGGCAGCGAGGTAAGTTAGAACCCACCCTTGCCCTTCGCCTCGTCCCGTGCCCAGGTGGGGGAAAAACACCTCAGGGAGCCCTGATCCATCTTCCCCAACTGGGAGGCTCGGCGCTCTCGGAGGACGATGTTTTGCCCAGCCTGGAAGTTACTTCCGAAGCGTGGAGAGACTTTGCTTTTTCTTCTCCCCAGTGAGCAAAAAGCTGGCGGGCCGGCAGGGTCCAGCCCACAAGCCCCCTCTGGCCCCGGCGCAGGAGCAGCCCAAGCCAAACAGAGCCGAGCTGCCCTCCGTGCACGAAGACGAACCACCGTTTGCCTTGAACTCTTCGCCGCTCCCACACTAACGCCCCGGCCGCTGCCGAGAAGAGAGAAAGAGAAAGAAAGAAAGAAAGAAAGAAAGAAAGAAAGAAAGAAAGAAAGAAAGAAAGAAAGAAAGAAAGAAAGAAAGAAAGAAAGAAAGAAAGAAAGGAAAGGAAAGGAAAGGAAAGGAAAGGAAAGGAAAGGAAAGGAAAGGAAAGGAAGAACTGTTGTGGTGGAGAGTTGGGGGGCATGAAATGTTTACTTTTTCCTGGGGGGGGGCATAACAGAAACTAATTGAGAAGCACTGGGTTAAAGCAAACCCAAAGGACATCATGAATGAAAGCTAATCTTGACTGGAGACCAATCAGCCTAAAGGAAGGACAAAAGTTCATTCAGCAATGCAAGTACCATGTGCCTTTTCTGCTTACATGAAGGGAAGGAGAGGACCACGAATTTTTATCCTTTTCTGGGTAAAAAAAAGTGAGATAAATGGCAGTCTCCAAAACCTTCTGTCCCTCCTCAGTTTATGCAAATGGGACTCACTCTCATAATGACACAATTTTGCATAATTTGAATTTCTCAAGGGGCAAATATACATGACTCAATTCACAAATGGGATTCCACTTTTTTTAAAAAAAAAATCGGGTAGGTTGAGATTTGTTGTTATGGTGTCATCTATTTTTAATCGGTATTTAAGCCGGATTACTTCATACTAAACTACTTTAAGTGTCTATGGCAGCTAAGTGACTCACAACTATTAAAAGTGAATGAAGAGAAAATTGGCTTTGTACCGGTCTTAGCAATTTTCAGGTAGAGGCTTTGCTGTTGCAAATCTATCATGCATATGTAAGTATTAGTGTAAAGCTGCATTCTTTGGTAAAGTTGAATATTTTGCACATAGCTTTACAAGGCACGTATTCAAGATGAATAACCAATAAGGATAGCACTGAGCACTCAGAATATTAATGAACTATATAATTCCTTATTCCACGAACAGCACCACGAGGATACTCTGCTCAATTTATGCTACATGCTCACACCATTCCAAGTGTTATTCATAGTAATGGAGAGAAGATGCCCTCCATTGTTCTGGTCTATATCATCCAGAAGTCCTGGATTGTGCGGAGGAATATTGAATATTGAAGCTGTGGTTCCAAACATCTATGGAATAACAGAGTGCCCAAACCAATGTTGTCTGTACTGATTCTGGCTATTTTTCAGACTGCTGCTACCCTCTAATTTGTATTGAAGCTTGCATTTATGTCTTTTGAAAGCTTTGCCTACCACTACTCAAACAAAAATTCCTCATATGGAAATGATTTATAATAATAAATTCAGATGCTTCTGAGCACACACAACAGAAATGAATTATTTCTTGGCATATTGCAAGGCTAAGGTTACAATCACGCTGTTAGGTGTTTTTTTTTGCATTTTCTCAAAATAACTCAGTTCTTAAGCATTAAACATCCTTTAGCTCTTAATTTGTAGTACCTGTAGATATACATTTAATCCTGTCATCATCTCTACTAAGGAAAGGAAGAAAGGCATACCCCAAAAGCATAACAAATAACCCAAATCATTTTAACTTTACATTTTTAAAAAATCATTTTCTTCAGAATCTTCTGCTCTTAGCTCCACTTTTATTACTCCCGAATCCCATTATATCTTTTGATATAGCTTTTCATTAAGCAACTTGCTAACAGAAAGAACATAGGATATTCCCCCATTGTGACCTGCTTGGAGGAAGGTACAATTTCTGTAGGAGAAAAGCAGGCAGAGCTGGAGAGCAGAGTAAAGTATGTTATCAGTTTGGAGTCCTTGCATTGTCACAAGAGATCCAAGTCTATCCCCCCATGGTGAATTCTATTGACCCCTTTCTAGCATCCATTTAGTGCTAACCGTCAGTTGACTAGACTTTTGTGTATAGGCTTCAATAAATGGTTTATGCTGCAACCTTATAAATGGTCCTAATTCTATGTGCCTGACATTTAATCTAGTAAATGCTCTCAAAATTTTTCACAGGAAGGAAGGAAGGAAGGAAGGAAGGAAGGAAGGAAGGAAGGAAGGAAGGAAGGAAGGAAGGAAGGAAGGAAGATTGGATCTGTAGACTGGATCAACAGCTGTCAAAACTTGATGGACACACTCCTTCAGCACGAGGACAGCTTGGAAACCAAGATGTGAAATATGTCAGCTATGAGGCTCCAGCTAGTCCAGCAAATGCAGAATTTAATGCAGCCATCACCTCCACCACTGGTGACCCCAGCTCCCACTCCATCTCAAGCAGTTATCTCTTGCAGAGAAATTGTGGCTATTTACCCAAGAGGTTTGGAAGCAATGTTCCCTGTAATAGTAGAAAATGCCGCGCGGCAGTTAAAAACTGGCGTGCGGCACTCTCTTTTCATGTGCGCGGGCGCTCAGGCGCGCAGCCTCTGCCATTAGAAAATGCCACGTGGAAATTGGAAACTACCACGTGGCGTTCTCTCGTTACGTGCGCGGCTGCGCGGCCGCGCACCTTAGAGGGAACAGTGTTTGGAAGTGAATCAGAAAAAAATGAGAATCTTCATTGCTCAATTAGACTTGTTTGTCAGCACCTGAACAGCTGAATTCCTGACCCGCCAGTCATAAGTCTTCTTCATACTCAGTGTCCTAATAACCTCAGTGGTACAATGGGCACTCCCCATAATCAAACACAATGACCCTATTATAGATAACTATCATGGCAAACTTCAGAGAACAATTTGGGGACTCCCTACAGGAAGTTACAGCAACTGGCCAGATTAAGAAACTTCTAAAAGGCAGTAGAAAAGTCCAGCAATACATAGAGGAATGCAAATTAATCACAGCAGATTTGGGTGGGAATGAAATAGCTCTGATGGCTCAGTTCAGGAAGGATCTGAACGACCAGATTGCAAATGAATTTATCATGTAAGGAGTTCCACAGATTAGATCAAAATTACCAGCTTTGCATAATTACAGATACATGTTTGTAAGAGATCCTAGCTCGATCCAGCCATTGCAGGCTACGAACAACTCCCACTCACTATCCTACCTTCACACTGCTCATGCCCACAGAAACTAACCAGAGAGGAGAGGAATGTGTGGAAATAGGGGTAACTAAACAGTCACTAGCAGCTGAAGAAAGGTTATGATACAGAGATTTAGCACTCCATTTCTAGTGTGGAAAACCTGGATACATGGTTAGGAACTGTCCTTTAGGGCACCCAGAAGAGGAGAAAGGCAGTCCAGAGAACAAATTCAATGAAGAGCAGATAGAGCTGGAGGGTGGAGTTAAATGTGTCATTAGTTTAGAGTCCTTGCATTGCCACAAGAGATCCAAGTCCAGTCCCCCTTGAATTCTATTGGCCCTTATCTAGCACCAAGTTAGTACTAACCATTAGTTGACTAGATTCCTGTGTATAGGCTTTAATAAACTGTTTATTTATAACTAGTAGCTGGATACCCATGCTTCGCTACAAAACTATGTGATCGGGCTTGATAAATTGACAGTTAAAGCTTGAAAATTAATGAGTAATTAATGAGTAGTGTGTTAATATAAGGCAACCGGCAGTTGGAACAGAGTTCTTTTCAGGTGGGGAGGGGGAGTAGAACGCCTAACTCCTTAGCATGGAGTAGAATGTCTAAACTCCCAGCCTGCAGACCAGATGAGTCACGCGCTGGCCACGCCCACTGGCAGTTGGAACAGAGTTCTTTTCAGGTGGGGAGGGGGAGTAGAATGTGTAACTCCTTAGCATCAGAGCATGTTAATAATAATATAAGAAATAACTAATGATCTGATGGTCATTTCAAAAAATCCTTTCTTAGGAAGCACCTAGAAGCCAAGAGGAACATACGTGCCAAGTTTCAAGTTTGTAGGCTTTACGGTTCT
>QLTV01000563.1:622897-706547 GCA_003457575.1 Thermophis baileyi
TACCACAGGTGGGTTCCTCCCGGTTCGGCGACCCGCTGGTGACTTCACGATGGCATCACCAATCCGGTTCGGTTGGTGCCGGTCCGTGGGCACCACCAACTTTTTTTTTAAAAAAAAATTAAATTTATTTTTTGAATTAATTTTTTTCCCTTCTGAGCATGCGCAGAAGCCGAGTTCCGGCACTGTGCATGCGGTCGCCATCTTGTTTTTGGCTTTTTAAAAAAAATATTGGATTTTTCGTTACTGCGCATGCGTGCTTGTGCGTGCCCACTAGGTGCGCCCACGTGGCGCAGGAGGGAGTGAATCGGCAGCGAGGTAAGTTGGAACCCACCCCTGAATAAATTGTTTATGCTGCAACCTTACAAATGGTCCTGATTCTGTGTGCCTGACAATTTATTTCATATTCAGCAGAAATAATCAGAACCTATTAGCAAAGGACTTATGAAGCACCTTAATTAAGGTGCTTCATAAGCCCCAAATTTCCCTACATTGCTAAGAAAGGCCTGAAGAGGAAGTGCAAATATGTTTGGAGCTATTGCAATATAATCAGAAATATACAGATTGCTATAATATCAGTAGCATTTTCAATTGTAATGATAGCTTGACTCAGCTTAGCCTACATAGCCAGAGGCAAGAAGAGTCTTAATAACAAGAATTGGATGGATTCCACAGTTAAATGAAAAACTTGTCTGGTATTAATCCTATCCTGTAACTGAATATGGTAATTCTATAATGTTTTTCCCCCATCTCTCTCTCTCTCTCTCTTTTTTTAAAAAATTTGTTTCCAATTGAAAGGCATAAATACATTTCCTTGTCAAATTAGTCATTTTACTTTAGATAAGACTAAATATTTGGCTGTAAAACTCCAGATTTCAGCTAGGTGGCAGCTGAAAATTATGCATATCATTTTGGTGTCATTTATTTATTTATTGTTTGCAGCCCAGATCTAATAATCCTTTTCTATAACCAGCATCCTAGATCAGAGGTCTTTTTCTATAAAGGTAAGATCTTGCCTCTCTTCTGCCTTTGCCTGTCTGTCTGTCAGGTCTGCAGGCCAAGGAGTGCATTAGGTGTCACTGGTCCAGAGGTGGGTTCGGACTGGTTCGCCCGAACCGGTAGCGACCCACTGGTAATGTCACAATGACGTCACAGATCCGGTTCGGTCGGTGCCGGTCCGTGGGCGCCGCCATCCTTTTTTGATTTTTTTTTCTTCTGTGCATGCGCAGAAGCCGAGTTTCCGGCACTGCGCATGCATTGCCATCTTGTTTTTGGCTTTTTTTTATTTTTTTATTAATTTTTTTGCACTGCGCATGCGCGCATGCCCACGAGGTGCGCCCACGAGGTGTGCCCACAAGGCATGCCCATGAGGTGTGCCCACGAGGCACGCCCACGAGGCACGGGAGGAAGCGAACCAGCAGCGAGGTAAGTTAGAACCCACCCCTGCACTGGTCTGCCAGCAAAGAGCATTATAACCACTTTATAGTGGTTAGAATGCTTGCTCATTCTGAGAAATGAGATGAGGCAGCAGAGGTGATCGGCTTCCTACCTCCCCATCCATTCTCAGCTCATGGGCTAAACCAGGCAGTGGGCTGGATTTGGCCTCGTTTGTCAACCCCTGTTCTAGAGACATGTTTTCTCAGACTGCTGATTCTCTCAGTGCTCAGATGATTATTACAGTAATTTCCTCTTTTCATTTCACCGATCCTGTGAGAATAGTTCTGGGGAGAAACCACACTTTCGTTGGAAATTCCTCTGTTAAACAGTGCATGATGTAATTAATACTGGCAATTTTGGATGAAGACAATTATAAATGTATGTCTGACTCCTGCAGTTTCCTGTTGTGGAGAGGTCAGTTAGCATTCAAAAGTGGTTACAGTTCATCTTTACATGTTCCCCAGGGTGGGGAGGTCTAAAATGTATGCACCAGTCTCCTATTAATTGAAACAGCTTCTATCGTGCATGCCTGGATTTTAAAAAAAAAATATCCAGCTGTTTTAAGAGTCACATGAGTTGACTTAAAGCATCTGCAACTTTTTTTTCCTTTTCGTGTAGAAATCTGAGGGGGAGGGGGGAAAGAGGGTTGGTTTTATTGAAGAGCAAGGAGGTTTTGGGGCCCAGATAAAGTCTGATCCAATATTTCCAAATCACATTTATAGCACACATAACTCTGGGATTGATACTTGGTAATGTGGCAAATTCTAAGCATTTTTTTTATTATTGTTTGTTGCATAGACATGATGATTATCACTCACCTGGTTCTCCAACTTCTAAAGCCTTTTATTGCTGGGTTTGGCTTGATAGAAAATTATTGACTTTTGCACTCTTATAAAAGAAGCGTGATTCCTCTGTCATTTTGCTCCTTAGGCTGCTTCAGATTTAAAATGAAATGAATTTATCATAAAACTTAAGGATGGTTCTGGGTATACAGGGGTAGAAACTATGATCACTTTTATTGCTTAATGTGGATTATTTGGTCCTTTCAGGAAGCAAAAAAAAACCCAGAAAAACAGAAATCTCTTTTGTCCACCACTAATGATTTTTTGCATAAAAATATATACCTTCAAAAATATACATATGCATGTGTATATAGCAGAAAACTTTGGGTTTTAAAACAGCTGCAAGACAGAAGTAGGAAGTGTTGTTCACTAGGTGCTGTAACACACACTTTAATAGCCATTTAACTGCTAAGAGGTAAAATAAAAAGGGTTGGACTCTTAAAAACACAGTTCTTGCCAAACCAATCAGCATCTCAAAAGTTAAAAGGGAAGTCTTAGTGATGCTTTCTTTCCAGACTTTCATGAAAATAAATGGCCATATCAAATTGACCTTCAGATTCAAGTGTCCTGTCTGTGAGAGGAGTTTATTTCCTAGTAAATGCATCTAAGATTAAAGCCTAATTTTGTAATTAGGACATAGTTTTAACTACTCTTTCCACTCCTTCACCTTCTAGTTCTTACTTCTAGATTCTAGAAGAATCTAGAAACATCTAATATACTGTACACATCATCATGATGTTACAAATGAATAATCCAAGTTCAAGTCCATTCTGTCACACCAGTTTAATTTACTTTGTAGGACTGCTTTTTGGAGAAAATACTAGAATAGTGTATGCAGCGTATACCATCTTGAGTGCTATAAGAAGCTTATAGCACTTAGCAATAGCACTTAGACTTATATACCGCTTCGTAGTACTTTACAGCCCTCTCTAAGCAGTTCACAGAGTCAGCATATTGCCCCCAACAATCTGGGTCCTCATTTTACCCACCTCGGAAGGATGGAAGGCTGAGTCAACCTTGAGCCGGTGAGATTTGAACCGCTGAACTGCAGCTAGCAGTCAGTTGAAGTAGCCTGCAGTGCTGCACTCTAACCACTGCGCCACCTCGGCTCTGTAAAGCTTGTTTTCTTTCTTTTATTGTAGATTGATCTAGCAGATTTACATCAATCTACAATAAAAGGAAAGAAAGGCTTTTTATATAATGATACCTTTAATATTTTGAAGCACTGTATGTTTTTTATATTTCTTTGTGTAGCAATATTAGATAGATCTCAGGCCAGCTGAATTAAGGTAGTCCTCAACTTTACAATGATTGATTTAGTGACTGTTCAAAGTTACAATGACACTGAAGAAAGTGACTTTTGATTGTTTTTTCAAACTTACCACCGTTGCAGCATCTCCATGATTATGTGAACAAAATCCAGATGTTTAGCAACTGGCATGTATTTATGATGGTTGCAGTGTCCAAGGGTCATGGCATCACCTTTTGCAACCTTCTGACAAGCAACGCCAATGGGGAAGTCAGATTCTCTTAACAACCATATTACTCACTTAACAACTGCAGTGATTCACTTAACAACTGTGGCAAGGAAGGTAGTAAAACAGCAAAACTCACTTAACAATTGTCTTGCTCAGCAACAGAAATTTTGGGCTCAGTTATGGTCTTAAGTCGAGGAATACCTGTACATCCAAAACGCATGCCTTATCCAACCCAGTGGCTGTGTAGATCTCAGTAAAGCATCAGGAATTACTTAATTATTAATTAAATTTTTATGCTGCCCATCTTCCCTGTAAAGTGATTCTGGGCAGAAATAGAATGTTAGTGCTGATATCTTTATAATGGAACAGTCTCCAGATGCATTGAACTTCATTTCCCATTTGAATTCAGTATGATTCAAAAATAGGACAGAGTCAGGACACCATTCGAAGTTTTAAACTATGTCTGAGATGTTTTTGTGGTTAGAGTACTGGACTATGCCTAGGAGATTAACCAAGGAAAATCGCTGAATGATTTTGGGCCAGGTAGTATTTTGACCTACCCCACATCATTCTCATCGAGAATAAAACTGGAGCAGAATATAAATTTAACAACCTCTGCTATCTTGAACACTTAATATGGATCATTCATTTTCATCAAACTATCAAGTACTTCTTAAGTGATTCATTGTCTGTTCCAGTTCAGGTTTGGGAAGCGGAGAGGGGGAATCTCTTCAATATGTTTTTCAGCTCAGTCTTTGTTGACAGCAATGGCTGCTGCCCCCCATTTCCTAGTCGTACCATAGCAAATTGTAATGATTTACTACATATTGATTTTACAGTAGATAATATTGAAACGGCACTACGTAACCTAAAGCCATCTTTATCTATTGGCCCTGATGGATTATGTGCCTACTTCTTGAAAAAGCTTGCCACTGCCCTAGCCAAACCTCCACGTACAATCTATGAGGTATCTTTCAGAACCAATTCCTTGCCCGACTTATGGTCATTAGCCACGGTCATACCTATTTTTAAAAAGGGAGACCCTAGTCTTGTTGAAAATTACAGACCAATCTCACTGTGTTGCGTCACCTGTAAAGTCATGGAGTCAATTATAAACCAATCCATCACCTTCCACTTAGAAACAAACAACCTACTTTCTAACAAGCAGTTTGGTTTCAGGAAAAATTTGTCCTGTAATCTGCAACTCCTACACTGCAGAAACATTTGGACCACACATCTTGACCAGGGTAAAGCAATTGACGCAATTTACATAGACTTCTGCAAAGCCTTTGCTTCAGTGGTGCATAACAAACTACTGTTGAAACTAAGTTCTTACGGCATTTCCGGATCCCTGCACAAGTGGATACCGCATTCCTGTCAAACAGGCAACAAATAGTCAAAATAGGGAGGGCCCTATCAAATCCGGCACCAGTTAACAGCAGTGTCCCCCAATTCAGTGTTTCAGCTTTACATCAACGACCTATGTGATCATATTAAAAGCAGCTGTGTCCTCTTCGCCGATGACGTAAAATTATTTAATACCACTGACAATGCTGCTGCCCTACAAAGCGACCTTGACAATGTGTCAGAATGGTCACACAATTGGCAACTCCAAATTTCAACTAATAAATGCTCTGTCTTACACATTGGCAATAAAATCAGAACACCAAATACAAGTTGTGTGGAAACGATCTCGTAGATGACCCTCACTCTGTCAAGGACCTAGGAGTACTCATCTCAAATGATCTAAGCCCCAGAGCTCACTGTAACAGCATTGCCAAAAAGGCATTAAGAGTTGTTAACCTAATTTTGTGAAGCTTCTTCTCTGGTAACATTGAATTGCTAACTAGGGCATACAAAACCTTTGCCAGACCAATTCTTGAATAAAGCTCGTCCGCCTGGAACCCACACTGTATATTGGACATTAACATGATTGAGCGGGTTCAGAGGTATTTCACGAGAAGTGTACTCCACTCCTCTACTCACAATAGAATTCCCTATGCCACCAGGCTTGAAATTTTGGGCTTGGTCAATCTGGAACTGCGCCGCCTGCGGTTCAATCTAAGCATAGTACACAAAATTGTCTGCTGTGACGTCTTGCCTGTCAATGACTTCTTCAGCTTCAACCACAATAATACACCTGCAAACAATTGATACAAACTCAAGGTAAACCGCTTCAAACTCAAAGCAGAGTTTGCAGAAAATACGACTTCAGCAACAGAGTGGTCAAAGCCTGGAATGCTCTACCCGACTCCGTTGTTACAGCCTCAAACTGTCCCGTGTGCGGCCGCGCACCTTAGAGGGAACAGTGCCGTGGACCTCACCCCATTCTTAAGAGGTCCTTAAAGGGGGCGTGCATAAGCGCACCAGCGTGCCTACCGTCCCTGTCTTATGGTCCCCCTTTATCTGTATTTACTTCCTTTGTTCATGTTTATGTTCATACCTATACTTGTTATCTTGTACATGTTTGACAAACAAACAAACAAACAAATAAATAAATCTACTATTTTTGAAATAAGAACTGAAAAAAATACTGTATCCAGGCATCATGAATCAGAAGGTTTCTATTTTGTTATAAACACCTGGGATCTAAATATAAGATATTCTTTTCTTTTGCTAGCTTCTAATCATGTGGTAAAATTTATAATTCTTATCCAGGCAGAAAAACTCAATCTGCTGTGCTTCTTTTATGCTTCATCGCTCTTTAAGTTTTAGCTTTAAATGACATAGTCTATTTTATTCTGCTCTCTACACTTGCTATAAACAGACTAAGGATTGGTGATGACGACAATAGGTAAAGATGACAGAGTCCAGGAAATGAGAAAGAGCTTTTTTAAAAAAAATAAAAATAAAAAAAATCACACTTGCAGAAAACTAGTCAGAAGTGCTAATGAATTATTCCCAAGGATCATCAATGGCACCCAGGAGGGTATAATTTTATCCAGGCAGAATCATACTAAGATTTAAAACCAATGGAACCCCTTGCTTAAAACAGTAAGGTGACTGTTTTGTACGATGTAAGTAATAAAAGCCATTCTGAAAATCCTTTGCTTAATCTATTTCTTGCCATGTATTATAATGAAGCATTCATAACTTTAATTACTCAATGCAGTTCAAGAGTTTTCTCTGAGGTAAATCATGGGTTAGTAGCAAATTAATACTCTGAGGGCTTCCTTACACAAGACTGAGCTATTGGCAAGCGGAACAGGAAGGCGCAACCAGAGTTTGTAGAAGTATTAAGAAGGTTAGGAGGTAACTGGACTAATATAGTAAGTTTATGAAGAACATAGGAATAGATTTCTAGAAAACTGTGTGGTGAGGAAACTAATTGGAGACAAACCCCTTACACTACAACACTTTCTTACAGGTCCTATGTTTAATGTCTTTGCAGCACATCAATTCTGCAAGAATATGAAGCACAGATCTCTTTGGGATGAATTTTACTTCTGAGATTTCTGAAACCAAAGTGAAAGTGACACTGAAGCTGTATTCAAACTTGGGAGAGTTTTAGAATGTGTGTTTTATTGCAATCTGTCTTAAGTTCTTTTGATGGGAAGGGAAGGGCACCAGTCCAATGTTTGTTTGCTTGCTTGCTTGCTTGCTTGCCTATCTTACAAAGTTGCCCATATGGCAACCACAATCTTAGTTGGCTCACAAAATAATAAAAGCAATAAAAAAAACCATTACAACAAAAACTCATCATGCCCTTTGACAACGCTCTCCCAAAGATCAACATACTATCTTGTTGGGATCCAGTTATCTGTTATCTCAACATTTGTGGAAAGAGCCAAATCTTCAAAGCTTTCCATAGGCAAGGAGGGTGGGGGCCTGGAAGATCTCTGGGGAAAGGAGGTTACATAGGGCAGGGGTAGCTACAGAAAAGAATGTTTCCTACATCCCTCTACATGACAATATATTAATAACTAGTTCTTTGAATTGAACCTATCTTTATTTTCTGTTGTCATAGAGCAAATGCTTTTATATGCTGCTTCCTACTTCACTTCTCCCCCTCCTCCCAACTTTACATATATTGACAACAGGTTTTTAAAAGTCTTTTGTCTATTTATGTGCACCGAAGATATACTGTACATACAATTATCTTGCCCCTTCTGAGATTCTCAAATAATTTTCTTGCATGGAGAATTAAACTAGGAGATGCCAGGTGGTGTTTTGAGAGTCTGCAGATGTCCAAGAGTCGTCCGCTTTAATGCATCCTCTAAGTATGCTGCTGATGTTGCTATTTGAGATCAGTCAAGAACTTCCCATCATTCTGTGAATTCTCTGTACTGGTAATTAAGGCTGAACTATCAGTAGATCAATAAAATAAAAATTTAAAAGAGGTGTAAAATAGATAAAAGCTGAGCCATATATTTAAACAAAATGTTTAACAATATGTTTGCATTCAACGTTGTATATGCTTTCAAAAGATTTAAATATTAATGCTCTGTATTAGAATACCCATAAGCATGTACTTTGGTTCAGGAAGTCGGTGAAGAAATAAATCTGATCCAAAAGCTGTTGAAAAATAAATAAAGGAGTCAATAAAGGAGTAAACCTCATTGGTCTGCTATTCAGTCTGCGTATTTATTTAGTTATTTATTGCTTGCTTGCATTTATATTCCATCCTGTATGATTTTCTTGTATGTTAGTTACCCTGTTTTTCTAATCTAAATTTATAAACATTCTAGACTTTCCAATGAGGAACTTGTTTCACCCCCTGAGAATTTTAGTTGCCTCTTTTCCAATTCTTTTATATTTGTTTTCAAATGTAGCAAATAGAACTGTACACCAGATTCCATATGCAAATGTACCATATATTTGCATAAAAGTGTGATAACATTTGCATAATGATCCCTATCATGGAATTTCCCTTTTTCATAGTTACTGCCCATGAGCTACAAGATCCAATCTGGGTTGGTCACCAGACCAGAGATTTAATTTTCCAAGCCTTTCAGATTTGTGCTGGAGCCCATCCTCATGGAACTTCTCCCTCGCTAGAGACATTCTGATGAGAGAGAAGTTCCCTGACCATGGGCTCCAGCACAAATCTGAAAGCTTGGAAGACTAAACTTCTGGTCCTGGTGACTGACCCAGATTGGATCCTGCAACATTATCCTGGGACACATATATTTGCCTCCATTCATTGAGCTACATACTATTATCCCAACTGTTTTTTCAGGTTAGTTAACAGACTGGTGAGAATCCATTTCTGCACATGTGAAGTTAGGATGTCTTACTCTAATGTACACGACTTTACACTTATTTAAACTGAAACTCATTTACCATTTAGTTGACCATTCACCCTGGTGTTTAACAAAAAAATCCTTCTGGATCTTTTCAAAATCCTATTTTGCTTTTTACCACCCTGAATATTTTTGCATCATCCACAAACCTGATCAGCTCACTGCTTATCCTATGTCAAGATCATTTATGAACTAGTTAAAAAGTACTAGAACCAACATAAATCCTTGAGGAAGTCTTTCATATTTCCATTCACTGAAGAAATTATCCATTCATTCCTTCTTTTTGCTTTCTGTTTTTAACCAGTTAGCAATCTATAAAAGGACAGATCCTCTTATCCCATGATTGCTAAGTTTATTAAGGAGACTTTGATCCTATATAAGTACATCATTGTCACAATTTGTTTAAAATTATTCTCATCCCCAGCTCAACAACAAAAAATTCTTTTAGCAGCCTTTGCTTGTAATAATTACAATGAAACCATATGGTTGGAATAAACAAGTTTTTTTATTGAGTTCCCCAGTGGGCTATTCACATCAGCTCTGTTTCTAAATGCTACAAAATAAAATTCAGATGCTTGGAATATATAGAGAAAGGAAGACAAGTAAGAAAAGAGGCACTTGTAAAGTACACACAAATTGAAAATGCATATAACTCTATATGCTGCCCATTGTTCACACTTTATTACAACTCTGTGGGCAAACAGTAACTTGAATTTGGTTATTAGGCTAATAATATTAAAATAATTTTATGTCCAGGTATCTTCAAAATCTTCAAAAAAATACAGTTATCCTGTAAAAGGGAAGAATTCAACTAGCAGGCATAGATTGATCGGTCTGTCTGTCTGTCTGTCTGTCTGTCTCTGTCTGTCTGTCTGTCTGTCATCTAGTTAATTTTATTATTTTACTTACATACCTACCTATCTATCATCTTTATTATCTGTCTTTCTGTTTGTTCTATCTATCTATCTATCTATCTATCTATCTATCTATCTATCTATCTATCTATCTAATAGTATTGATTCAATGTAAAATATGACTCTATGCAAGAAGTTATGAAAAATCTAGCATTTGCTTTTAAGTCTATAAATATTTTTTCATCATTTCTCAGTGTAAAAAAATCCTCTAAAACAGCTATGATTATTTCAGAATAGTTCAGAAATTGAGGTTACAATGATTAAACATAGTTTCTTTCACCTCCACATAAAGTTTATACGTACTTTTTTCTTGGTTAGAGCTAGCCACAATCATCCTGTACAAGGCATCAAAACTTTCAGAGATTTCTCTGTAGCCTTCACATGGCTGAATCTTCTTAATTTTAGTTGCATCTCAATCCGTACAAAAAATCTTGACTGTACAAAATTAAATCCATGGCCTGGATCTGTCACAATATAAGATATTAGATTGAAACATGAATAATTTATATGACTCTTTACAATATAACACACATTGTATTTACCTAATCTGGATCTAACTCAGTGACAGGTTTCATATACCCTAATAAGTATTTATGTGGTTTGCCTAGTTTTGCTTTAAGAATTGCATAAATCCAGCTAATTATGGTTTATTCAATAAATTATGGCATAGTTGGGTATTACAGGGTCGTAAAAAGGGAAGTGTGAGTTTCAACCTAATTGATTTAATAATTTGAATGGATGGAAGTAATGCCAAGAACTAAAATTTTTGTTGGTCAGTCACTAAGTCATGTCTGACTCTTTGTGATCCCTGGACCATAGCCTCCTGTCCTCCCCTGTCTCCCAGAGTTTGCCCAAATTAAGTTCATTGCGTTGGAACTAAAGTCATATCTAAACTTTATACAATGATGCACAAGAAAATACAACTTAAATAATATTTGAGAAGTTGGGAAGAATGTATAAGTAATAAATAGCAATTTATTTACATTCTTATGGCATATTTAATGCTAATCCCTATTCTGCTAATAAAACATCAAAGGAAAAAATAACAAATGAAAGAAAAATATACATGCAGAGGCAGTGCAAAGGTCATTATTAAACAGGTTATGACCTTTTATAATGCCTTTCTGGCTTCTTGAACTCTGATGAGGTACTTTGACTTTCTTTATTTAAAAACATTTTTATTGTTAAAATAATTACTAAAAAAAAAAAAACCTGACTGGAGATAGGACTTAGTTTGCTGATAAGGAGCAGTTAAGAATCTTTTAAAGTATGTTATGTTAATTAATATGAAAAGTACACAGACACATCACATTACAAGCATTATTAAGATTTGTCAGAGTGTAGTAGTTAGCCTTTATTAGACTCCATAGCATAATTAAGCCATAGTTTTGGAGTTTAAATAGTATTAAACTTTATTACAATATTCAAGAACTTATTATTTCATAGAGCTTATCTTTAAATATAAGATTCAAACATAGGATTACTTTCCATTTAACAATGTACTTTCGATTTAACAACATACAGATAGTATGCTGCAGCAGTTAATATCTTACTAATAATAGGGAATAATATACTAATAACTATTACCGTTTAATGTTTATGTATTGCCATCATTGCACTATGATTGATAGGTGCCAACAGCTTAATCAAATATTGACACAGCTGCTCTTTGCCATTTTTCTTTCTCCTTTGCAGTTATCTGAGATGGCTGTTTCTAATCTATCCATGTGGCTTGCAGACATTTGGCTAAGATTTGACCTGCTTTGACCTCAGTGGCCATTTTTTCCTTTTTATGGGATTCAAAAATGTATCAGAAATCTTAGTTGTGAATCATTGTTTAAAACAAGAGAGCAAGGAATGAGTCACATAGGTAAGGCTGAGAAATATTATGTTAAAACTAGAAATAAGAGAAGAATTAGCTATTTGAGGAAAAGAACTATAGCTGTGAATTTTGTATAATCTCTGATCAAGTTTGCAAAATGTATGAGTCAGGAGAGAGTTAAAAAAATCTATAGATCACTTACAACAAATGTGCACTGTGATTATCTCTCTCATTTGGCTGGCAATAACTGCTTTTCCCCCACTACCAAATTAAAGTGCTTTTTACCTATTCTCAAGGGATCAAAAACCAGATTCACAAAAAAGTTGCTTAATCCTATCGGTGAATCCCTACTCTGATTGGCTTGCTGTTTTAAGATAAACAGAGAAATTTAAGAAAGAAACTTTGCTGGGAAAATTAAAGGACTTTGGTATGCTAATAGGTTTTAAGATTAATAATCAGAAGATGGTGTTAACAAAATGATCAAATAGAATTGATGGAGAAAACTGGATTTAAGATTGAGAAAAAAGTAAAATACTTGGGTATTATTATGACAAATATGAACTACATGTTATTTCAACATAATTATGTTTAAGACCCAGAACAAAACTAAGAAGGACATGTTAAAATAGAAGAAATTAAAATTATCTACTTTGGGGGAGAATTTCTGTGATAAAAAGGAATGTTTTACCAAGAATGATGTTTTTGTTTCAGACAATATCAGTTTTGACAACTCAAGTTCCATTCAAGCAATGGCAAAAAGATATATCTAATTTTGTATAGCAAGAGAAAAAACTATAAATTAAATATAAAGTGTTACACGATGCAAAGGAAAAAGGAGGATTGGGTTTACCAGAATTGAAATTGTACTTTGCAGCTTATTGTTTATTTTCGATGAAAAAGTGGATATTGCTAAGAAACAAGAGTGTGAGCATAAGTGTGTATTTAGGTCTACCGTATTTTTCGGACTATAAGACGCACCGGTGTATAAGACGCACCAAGATTTTGAAGAGGTAAATAAGAAAAAAAAAGTTTTTGCCCTCTCGCAGCCCCCAGGAGCATTCTGCAGACCTCCCAAACCCTCTGCGCACCCCGTTTTTCTGAAAAATGGGCCATTTTTTGCCCATTTTTTGCAAAAACGGGGGCGTTTTTGCCCTCCCCCAGGCCCCAGGAGCACTCTGCAGACCTCCCAAGCCCTCTGCCCACCCAATTTTTTGCCCATTTTTCACAAAAACGGGGGCATTTTTGCCCTCCCCCAGTCCCCAGGAGCACTCTGCAGACCTCCCAAACCTTCTGCACACCCGTTTTTGCATGGGGCAGGGCTTCGGGAGGCCAAAAATGGCTGTATTCAGTGTATAAGATGCACCAACATTTCCACCCTCTTTTAGGGGAGAAAAAAGTGTGTCTTATACTCCGAAAAATATGGTATATTGTATAGCTTCTATCTTGTAATACAAACTCTTACTATATGAATATCATCTTTAACAGATCATCTTTTTAACCTAAAAAAGGTTTTGTGGCAGTATTCACACTGTCTTGAAGATGAATACTGGAACTACGGTATCTGATTTACATATACTATACATGAATCTCAAGAGGGAAATAGTTCTTACCCTCGTATAAAAAAGTAACTGATTGATTGGCATTCAGGCCAAGATATCCTGTTGGAGCTCATTCTTTTTATGGAAGTATACATGTGTGTGTGTGTGTGTGTGTGTGTGTGTGTGTGTGTGTGTGTAATGTATATCTTCAGTCTATTCGTTCAATGTAATTAGCAAAAAATTAAGCTTTTGTTGCTCCACAAATTCTGATTGCAGCAATCTGCTTCAGTACAATAAGAAAACACAGTGTGAACTGATTTAATGCAAGATATACTTTTTTAGTACTAAAACAGTAGGACAATTTAATTTTCTTTTCTCATTTAACTGCGAACAATGTTTGCACAGGAGCTAGTTTATCTACATTGATAAAACTGGTAATTGGTACTGGATTTGGGACAGATTATTGTCTTATCACTGCTGGTCTAATATTAGCAGAAGAATAGATATATTCATCACCCAATGAGTGACAAAATTCTTCAAAGTTTGGGGTAGAGGCATCAGTTAAAGAACACAAATTTCCCTTCAAACTTCCAGCTGTGACTTACATCATAAAATAATGTGATGACTATGATCTCTTATTTCACTCGTCTTTCTTATATGAGTGTGGAGATCAACTTTCATTAACATAGCACTAGGAGCATTTTCAAATATTCCACAGTGTTGGAAATCTCATTAAAGTGGCCCAGTGCCATTGGTTTTCTATGCTCGGCATATATCCCCAAAGAACAAAACTTCTTGAAGAAAAAAAATCTCCCAAGTTTCTAAAAACAAGGAGCATTATGGTTTTGCATTTCCTACACTGCTTCCTGTGCTGTAGATTATTAAACAGCACCATAATCATCTGAACAAGGTGTCCATTCTTAATGACAATGATGCCAACACATCAGTGCATGAGTCACAAAATTGCACACAAAAATGTAAGTGTTGGAGTTCATATCGTGACACACAACTCATCAGATAACACCCCTCATTCAGATGAGACTATTTATCTGAAATTCTAAAGATCAAAATACTGAATTCCCTATTTTTTTTTCTTCTATCCTAAAGGTGAGGAGAAATTTTGTTTTGTTTCAGTATTTTAATCAGATCTTAAAAAGTAAAGAACTTTAAAAACAACAACGAGCTCACCATTTTTGTATTAAAGATGATTGCAATTACATTGGTTATAGTTCCATTTACATATTGTTGTTATTATTGCTAATCCCATATCAAACTAAAATGGGTCTTCGGTAGCACTTTTTAATTCAGCTAGAAGTAAATGCAAGTATGTATAGTGTGTGTGTGTGTGTGTGTGTGTGTGTGTGTGTGTGTGTGTACGTACGTACACACATATACATGTAAACATATACAGTAAATATAAAAGTGTATGTATATATATATAGCAGTACATATAGAAATTCCTAAAGGAAATCAACCCTGACTGTTTTTTGGAAGGATAAATACTAATGATCAAATACTTTGGCCACCAAATGAGAAGAGAAGACTCATTGGAAAAGATCCTGATGTTGGGAAAGATTGACAGCGAAAGGAGAAGGGGATGGCAGAGGATGAGTTGGTTAGATAGTCATTGATGCAATGAACATGAATTTGAGCGAACTCCAGGAGACAAGGGGGCCCGGTGTGCTATGGTCCATGGGGTTGTGAAGAGTTGGACACAACTTAGCAACTGAACAACAACATCATAATATAATGACAGGGAATGCCCTATTTCAGGGAATATTCAGGGAATGACATCCCTAAGCATCCAAATACACTTTTAGTAGAGTCTAGTGATCCTCTGACCTACAGCCTTCCCTTGAGCAGGGAAATCAACTATAGACTGAATCACATGTACACTTAATTTTGGAACTCAAGGGCCATGATTCAAATCTGTGTTTAAAATTTGATAGGGAACTGGGGGGCTGTTATTTATTCCATGGCTGTCATGTCAGCTTAAATTTACCTTTATAAGTTCCTGTTGAGGCCATCATTTTTTCAACCTTCTAAATACCACCTCTTAGTAAGTAGATTCTAAAACGGAAGAGATTGAAGGAAGATGAGTCACATGGTTGCTTTCTTAACATCAAGCAGAATGTCAAGTGTGTCTCAGTCAGAATCACAACAAAGTTTGAAAAGTTAAAACTGTTAAATCACGGCCTCTCTGCTTGAAGCCTAGGAAAAGCAAAGGAGCATTTTGTCCGGAAAGATCATTTGATCCTAGAATTTGACAGCAGGCAGTGGATTTAGGGATAAAGTGAAAAGCACATATACAAAGTTATGAATATTTGCAGAGAACAGATAGAATATATTGATTTTTTAGGATGCTTAGTATTTCTGTGACAGATTATTGAAGGTTCTCTGTACAATTACTTTTTCATACTTATCCTGAATGACAGAAAAAGAAGCTATGTCCTCTCATAAACACTAATTCATAAAAGCTTCTCTTCTTTCTTTAGAAGATTACTACCATACAGCCTCCCATTCTCCTTCCTTCTTCAGTTGCACTAAAAACAGATTCAGGCAAAGTATGAATTTCAAAACCCCACTTTCTGGGCAGAAGCTAGGAAGGCATTAATGAATAAGTTGGTATGTTTAAAGCAGCAAGTTATATTAAATAACAGGAAAAAATTGGCCCATTCAGAATGTGTATGAAGAGAGCTAGTACCAAAGTAGGGATAAAATAGGAATCTCTACCCTGGGAATTAACCATGTTTAAGGAGAAGAAAAAGATAAGATGGCACTTTATGTAGAGTTGATAATGGTTTTTCTTCACTGGAATGGGGTAGAGATAGATTACCACCGCAATGATTATATGTTTAACGTTACTCAACAGATAAGACAGTCAATGAATTGAGAAGCAAAGGCAAGTAAAATGATAATGCAGCCAAGAAAGATTACACTTTTTAAAACCAAGAAGGAATGATATGTCTTGTTTAATGTAAGTGGGGGGGGGGGGAAATATGAGAAAAGAAGAAAAAAATCTGAAGCAGGAGTAATGCAGACTAGAAGCCAAGTGGCACTCTGGTTGGGGGAAAAGGTTAGCGGTTTGAAAGGATATGGAGGAGATCAAAGGCTGAAGGAAGGAAGAACCGGATAATGAGGGAGGAGTAACTTCTGACATGATGTTTAAATTTTTGTTCAGTTATTCAATCCTATAGCTCGTATGGAAACCTCAGAAAATACATCTGAAGATTTCTCTCTTACTGTGATCCAAGTTGAATGAGCAAATGTTACAGTGAAGTCAGTATGAAGAAGCTTAACAATGATATTTCCTCCTCAAGGCTGCCATTTTCATAGCTTCTGAATAGGGATCCAGTTCTGTATTAATAACAAGTGTAGACAAATGCACATTAGCTATGCAGCTAGAAAAGGCCTTTATCGTTTCTCAGTTTATGCTTGGATACATATATTTTCCTTAACATAACAAGCTTTAAAATGCCTCTTAAAGCCAAAGTTTATTTTGGAATGAGGTGGGGAGAGGAGGGAAAGTGTGAAATCCAAATTCTTACAAATTAGATCTTGAAACACATTTGTAAATTATGTGTTTTATTATTTATAATGAGTGTAGGGTATTAAAACCTACTGTCAGGATAAAACTTTTGTGAGTCCAATAAAATAATCTTTAACCAGGTCAGTTTCTTCATTTGCCATTTGTACTTCTACTTTAGTTATTTTCTCTGTCTTATAGTCCATAATTTTCATTTATTTTCCTATGCTTACAAATTCTTTATGTCCTGGTATTTCTGCATCAGGCAAAACTTGCTCCATCTCTTGTAAATCTTCCAAAATGTTCTTTTTCACATCAGTAATTTCTGCTTTAATGTTTTACAACATAATCTGTACACAGAAGGATGCATCATTGATGAGACTGAAGCTGCTATTTTTTTTCATCCTATTTTTCAAAAATCTCCTGAAATATAATATTTCAAATGTCAAAGTGTTTTCTGTCATTTTCCAGATTCTAATGCTGACTAACAAGAGGGGTTTTCCCCTTTTACTGCTTTGAATCTATAGTCCCCGCTAGTGTTCAGTTTCTGAAATAAAGTTGCTGTTTTAATTTAAATTTGTCTAAAACAATTTGGTTCCCATGAATGAGCTGTTCGTTTATATAATTATTTCCAAAATATTGTAGCAAAAGTCATACTGTTCCATTATTTAAACTGATCTTTAATTCATTTGCAACTTTCTCAAATTGCTTTTTGCAATTTATTTCTAATTTTTACATTCTTAAGCTTATAGTTAATGTTTCTTTTACTCAAGAATGAAAGTAAATTTACCACATAGATTTTCAACCTTGTCATTTTGAGATTCTCTGAGGCCCTTAAGTTAGTTGAATAGCAATTTCCAAAAGTGATTAGAGAGCAAATTAGCAACCCAATTTTATTTATTTATTTGTATCCTGCCTTTATTATTTTTACAAATAACTCAAGGCAGTGAACAAATCCAACACACCTTCCTCCTCCTATTTTCCTGACAATGACAACCCTGTGGGTGAGTTGGTCTGAGAAAGTTAGTCTGAGAGAGAGAGTGACTAGCCCAAGGTCACCCAGCTGGCTTTTATGGCTAAGGTGGGACTTGAACTCATAGTCTCTGGCTTTCTAGCCTGGTATCTTACCCATTAGAAGATGATGGTTGAGAGCATGATGGTTCCCTCCATCTCCTGGTATTTAAATCTGTGGCAAACAGTGGGTCTTGCAGTTTCCATCTGAAGTAGCCATCTGGAACATAAGTTGTAGGTCTCCTCTCCTTATCTGGAGAGGTTTTAGCCACACTGATCATCTCTGTTCATTCAGATATGTCTTATTTGTCATTATTTATCACCTGGAAACTTATAAAGGAAGGCATTTTAAGTGTTCTTAAGAATAATTGCTTTTACACTATTTCAGAATGTACATATCAGAGTTAGCACAGATTTGCAATTAAAAAATAAAACTCTAATAGCAAGTTCATCTACTGTCAGCCCCTCCCAGATATATCAGACAGGAAACACAACAATGGAAACCCATTCTACTTTTTTTATAAGACTACATTAAGGGAGTCTTGCAAGTCTGAAGGCACAAACTTCCACTTTTAACTATTTGATCCATTAGAGTGGGTCTTTTCTAAATCTTTTTTTTTCCTGTGACAATTAAGCAACTATGAGCTCCTTCCTCTCTTGTCTGATTGTTTCCTAGGTAGCATCTTCTCTTCTCTTTCCCCAAGGTCATCCATACATTCCATTACATCTGCCAATGCATTGACAGTGAGTTTCAGTATTTAATACATCAAGTTTCTAACTAATGGCAAAGCACCGTTATTTTAAAAAGAAGAAAACTACGGTATTAATTTTTGCTACCTGTGTGAACATGTCTTCAGAATAGAAAGTTTTGAAATAAATATCTTCCACTTGAGAAGCTTCTCTTCTTATTTTATAAATGAAAACTATTCATAATTATGTATTTCTAGGAACACACATACACACACAAACATGGATACAAATTTCCAACAGAAGAATGGGGACCATGGATGGGATCAGAATTCCTCTTCTCACTGCCTGAGTGACTGTGGCCACATCCCAGATTGATATCTTTCTGACATAGATTATATATTTTTTTCATTGGCATTTCTGATTTTAAGTTCTGTATCAACCATTTACAAACCTTTCTTCTATAGACATGCTTTTTCAAACAAGCAGGGGAAGGAGGAGGGAAACAAGCAACTTTCTAGCTAATTTGTTACAGACTACTCTATCAGGACCTAATTATAATTGTAGAGTCAGGAAATAAATTCCATTCCCTGTACATTACTAATGCTCCTCAAATCCTCATTTATCATGTTGAAGGTTATGTAGAAATGAGGTACAAGAAGCCCAAACACTTTTATTGCAATCATTCCCACAGTACATATCTGTAAGAGGCAAACTTCTTAAATCCCTGGGTAATGTCAAAATTAAAATACCATTCAGATGGGATTACATAGAAAGACCCTAAAGATAAAAAGAGTCCCAAATCATAAATTATAATTTAAAGAAATCTTGTTTAAGCAGCTACAAACTAAAATACTGGAGCATGAACTGTCATGTATCCAACATTGACCTTTCTGCAAAATTTATATAGTGCTACAGCGACACTTGGGATAGATAGTGTATTCAGGCTCCATAGCAAGAGATCTCTTCCCTACCATCTCCTGCAGCTCAAAGAGATGCCTTCAGTTCTTTTCCATCAGCTTGGCTTGGAGGTGGTCTATTTTGCTTGTCAGTTTTATGATAAAGTGCCTGAATGAAACACAACTGCTTTAGGAGAGACTACAGGCCAGCAGTAGATTTTGGCCTGTTATTCTTTTTTCTTCAGAGTGATCTCCTTTTTGTGTTCCCTGCTAACATTGTTCACTGAATAAGTTCAGCTCGCTCCTACTCTTCCTTCAACCTGTTTCTCCCTCACCCACAAATGCATACACACTCCAGAAAGGGCTTACAAAAGAAATGAGATTATAAAAAGAAAACACAGCATCTAAGCTTCTTCACAAAGGGAGTGTGCACATTTAAGAAGTTAGTCCTACCTTCACATCTTCAGCCCAACACATGAAGAGTAATAAGCAGTTTCTCTCCTTCCTTAGCCATATTGATGATATTATAAAGAGACACAGTCACAACTGCCTCTATAACAGGGCTGAAATCCAGCAGGTTCTGACAGGTCCTGGAGAACCGGTAGCAGAAATTTTGAGTCGTTCGGAGACCCGGTAGCGGAAATTTTGCGTAGTTCGGAGAACCGGCAAATACCACCTCTGGCTGGCCCCAGAGTGGGGAGGGAATGGAGATTTTGCAATAACCTTCCCCCAGGAGGGGGGCGGGAAGGCCAGGAGTGGGGAGGGAATGGAGATTTTGCAGTATCCTTCCCCCAGGAGTGGGGAGGGAATGGGGATTTTGCAGTATCCTTCCCCTGCCACACCCACCAAGCCACACCCACCAAGCCACACCACGCCCACCAAGCCATGCCCACAGAACCGGTAGTAAAAAAAATGGATTTCACCACTGCTCTATAATTAGAGATTCCAAAGGCTCCTCAACATTCCTCACTTGTTGGAAGGAGAACCTGAAGGTAGCATCTGAGTCTCACATCAGACCAAACCAAACTGAAAGACTCATTGCAAGTATTTAAAATGGTCATCTTTTCTCACAAAAAGTATATGAAGAGGTTGCTGGTAGCTGCTTTTCTTCTTCCTGTATCTTTAGATTGATTGTGATACAAAGCAGAGTCAATGTCTCTTCTCTTTTCCTCACTAGAGTGTAGCAGCATCAAAAATATCCTTGTAAACATTCATCAAAGTATAAGTAAAGCAACAGCAGCACTATGAATTGAAAACCAAGTAGTCACTATTTGCCCAGACCACACACATCAGTAAACTACCTCACAGGCCACTCAATCAAAAGATCCTGTTGCCTTTATGCATCATTGAGTGCATTGCATGAGATCCATTGAGTAGAAGAAGTGAAGGAGGAGGAGAAAGTAGAGAGAAAGAAGCTGTTTTTCCTATTACTCTTTGT
This sequence comes from Thermophis baileyi, assembly GCA_003457575.1. Lineage (NCBI taxonomy): Eukaryota > Metazoa > Chordata > Lepidosauria > Squamata > Dipsadidae > Thermophis > Thermophis baileyi. The sequence goes on from QLTV01000563.1 coordinate 643,730, forward strand.
TGAATTTGAAGCTGACAATTGTCTTCATTGATTGCAAAGTGAGAGAAAAGTAAGAAAACAATAACTGGGAGACTGCGAAGTGATTTTAATCTAATCTAATCGGCAGGGGTTTGGACTAGAAGATCTCCAAGGTCTCTTCCAACTGCTATTCTATATTCTGTAAGCTAGGGATCTCTCCAGTTGTCAGTGCTCCAAAAAGCTTCCAAGAAAACAAGGGAAATCAAATATTGGAGTCTACAAAAATAACAGATAATAAATTTGTTGGTCTTAGAGTTGGAAATAAGATGAATACAATTTTTCTTTCTGCTTTTATGGCAAAAATTCCCCTTTCTCTGCCAGGATATCAATTCTCTCTGCACCAAAACATGATGAAGAACTAAATGAAGGAAAAATAATGATGGGAAGATGTAAATTGGGATGTATAATTCATGAATATTGGAAAGACAATTCCAGTTGCTAGATTTTTTTTATGCTTATTACAAAGAATAACAAAGGAATTAATACGTTTTCCATTCTGTGATGACAAAATCTATGCTACCTTCATCACTGTTTGTAGCATTTGCCTAAGCTTATGAAATTATTATTGTGTTCTCATGAACCTAAAGATTCCTTGGCTTTTTCATCAACAGCAAAAATTCTATGTTCGTGATCCATTGAAGAAGTTGAAGCAATTAGGTGGATACTCACAGTAGTAAATTAAATGAATTGAATTTTTTTTTCATATAAAAAGATCCAAAAAGATAATTAGCTACAAAAGGGCAGCAAATCAATACTGAAGACACATGGGTTGGGAAGCAATGAACAATATTGGAAGAAAAAGTTGTATGTTCACTTGAAGATAACGAATTTCAATTTAGCTTTTAGCATTACCTCATTATAAAATCATAATTTAGAAGCTGGCTTGATACATACATAGAAGTTCTCATGCTTCCAGGATGATGACATAAAATGCAGAAAATTAGTTTAACTATGGGCTGCAATTTGATTTCTTTAATATCTGGTTTACATTATAAATTAAAGATACCATTTCTCATTGTAGCATGGGCATACTGGTCACCAAAGCGAGGATAATAAAAACACATTTCTCATAACTACATTCCAGCATCCAGCAAATGAAAAATAGTGTATTTAGTCATTGTTCTTTTCTGGCTTTTCTTTTATTCCATGGAGAAAGCTTATTTCTCATTGGATGAATTCCAAAAATTAGCTCACAACTTAGCTCAGAATAATAGTACAGAAGTTGGAAGTGGTAATACCATCACTATTTAACTGAAAATACTGCAAAATATTAAACAATCTTCTACGGTTTTTCTGCAGGCTAAATGCTGAGTAACAACTGATGTGAACATTTACTGAAATAAAGTGAAACTGCTATTGTAACAAATGCCCATGAACCCCATACAGTAATTCTTTAAATCCAAATATGGGCAATCCACAGGCTATATGCAATTATCATTTCCTACTTTGGGGTCCACAGAGCACCCCAAGATCATAAGATTGCAATTAGGCAGCAAAGCTATTGATTTCATGAGCATTTTTTTTCTTTTTAATTGGTTCAAGCTAAGAATAGCCCTAAATATATTTGTTCAATCACCTAAACAAAGCACAAAGCCCCATATCATTTTGAAATTTTCCTGTAAGAAAAAAAAACTGTATTGATTTTCAAGTAAGAAAATTAAATGATAAACAGGCAAGAAAAAAGGGCTTGTGAAAGAAAAAAATATAAAGAAAGAAAGATCAAAGTGGAAAAAGAAAAGAAAATTACATCAAATAGAGAAAGAATGACAACCACTGGTACACTTATGAATTTAAAAAAAAAAAACCATCAAAATGTTGCTCTAAGGTTAACATTTGTCCACATTATTTCTATAATCCCATATAATTTTAATCATCAGATCCCAAAATCAACATTTAATTTCTTCTAGTTCCCCTAATTAAAAAAAAAATCCAAAACTTGTTTCCAAGTAGAAACAAAAGTAGTCAATCTTTTATTCAAAGTCTTTGATTTATTCAATCAAAGATGTCAATTTCATCATCTCCACCTTCAATTGTAGATATTTATAGATCCTTCCACCTTTGTTCATATAAAAGGCTCTGTGCTGGTAGATAAAAGCAAAGCGCCGTAAGATTTTTTTAATTTTTTGTTCATTAAGCCCTAAAGAAAAGTCTCTGATTTTCAACTGAACATTCACTTTTAAAATCTTCTGTACTTTTGGACTTTCCCAGTGATTCTCATATGTCATCGTACAATACTTCTGTGGCTCTCTGAGTCCATAATAAGGCCAACTATTATGGCTTCAATGATAGGACATGATGACTCACATGGTTAGGACACTGGGTTGGAGGTTAGGAAGCCCATGTTCAAGCCTGTGTTGCCATGGAGCAGGGTGAGCTCCCGTCCTTCACTCCAGCTCCTGCTGGGGACATGAAAGGACCCCCCAACTGGACATCCATTGGGCAGTGGTGATGTCACTGGCTATTATTTCAACCCACAAGCGCCTCGGTGCTTCTGACACAAGTGTGATGCAATGGCTTGAAAGGACAGGGGAGAACATTCCTAAACCTGAAAAATCACCCACTTCTGTTTTAGGAACTATTTTCACATTAATACAACTGCAGGGAGGTAGTAAATGGGACTCTGCCTCTTTCACTGTGTCCTCCAGTCCCAGTTTCTATTTCCACACTTGGAAGATTCAGAGGCACAATCTTGCCTTATGGCACATAACCCTCCATTTTTGGAAACTTGTTCAATCAACATTGTTAAAACCCCACACAACCAACTTGAATAAAATATGCTTATCTTTTCATATAGTGCTCCCAGCCCATAGTGGGTGAGGTGATAAGATTGTGACGATGGCATTAAAGAAACCAGAAAGTGAATATGGCCCTACTGTCACCTTGCATGTAATAATTATCGAATAGCAGAATGTTTCTCAAGTTCCGTGTTGAGATCTGAATTACTGCCGGCTCGAGGGTTTTAAAGACATTTGTTCCAGCAGCTCTTGATGGCACTTTAAATCAGTTTTCCACCAAGTTTCTCATAACCCAATTAACAGACCAATCTTATTTATGTTTAGTGTGAGGTAAATTTAATAGTATCTAATCCCATATAAATGTGAACAGAACCCATCTCTCTAATGACAATTTCAAATTGTATCTTTTTCTTAATGCTTTAAAATCTTCTCCTTTTCCCTTGTTTGTTTGATGCTATACATGTATCTGAAGAAAAGTTCTGGAAAATGCAAATGCTTGTGTGATTTAGAACATTTTTATCCACATAAAAAGTATTGTGCTTCTCTTATGTCAGTTTAAGGATAAATTGACCTAAGGGTAAATAGCTGAATAAAGGTCTCATTATCTGCTGTTCAATCTTCTATCAGCCCAAACCTAAAACTATTTGTCTGGCATGGGGAAACAATTTCACTACAGTTTCTTGGGAAAGGTTTGGGCTAACAAATTCCAAGCAACTTGCAAATAATACTGGTCAGAGAACACCAGTTGCAGAACAGGACAACTCGCCACGGCCAACTCACCATGGTCAACTCGCCATGGCCAATTCATCATGGCCAACTCACCACAGCCAACTCACTGTGGGACAACTCACCGTGGTCAACTCACCACAGGACAACTCATTGTGGGCAATTCAACAATTCAGTTTAATTATTTAAAATAGTTAAAAAAACTATTTTAATTTTTGTCATTCACATTTCATTTTGTCCCTCCTTTGGCATCCTTTCTTTAATTATTCTATTCCACAATTTCTTTGATATTAGTGTAACTCTTGTCCTGCGGCGAGTTGTCCAGTGGCAAATTGGCCATGGTGAATTGTCCCGTGGCAAGTTGGCTGCACTGAGTTGGCCATGGATAGTTGACTATGCTGAGTTGTCATAGACCCCATCAGTTGTTCTTCCAATTTTTATTGAATGCATTAAAATCCTCATCATGTTTTTACATGCCTTTTTAGAAGTCCTTGCTATACTTTCATATATTCCAAACAGATGGTGTTAAGAATGTGTAGGTTTTTCTTAATAGTCATCATCCCTTCTTACTTCCTAATGTATCCTATGCATGAAGCAGTTTGGAGGTACATTTAAATAAATTCTAGGCAATCCATGCCCCATTGGGTCATCATTTCAGAGATATTTCTTACCTAAACAGAGAAACAGAAGGACCAAGGACAGGAAAAAAAGCAGTGGGAGCAGGAGTGACTTTCGACTTCCTACCAGCTATCAGCTTCCCCATTAAGTTTCCTTGTGGCAATCTGTCCAGGAGCATTGGAAATCTTCCCTTCCCTTCCCTTCCTTTCCCTTCCCTTCCCCTCCCCATCCCCATCCCTCCCTTCCCAGTAAATGACTGCTGCTGTGTGGTGGAGGAGTGAAGGATTACCAGACTATCTGGGAAATTGTCAGAGAACAAAGAGAAAGATCTCTTCACCACAGCAACAAACAATATCACTGAAGCAGCCACCACTTTCCCAAATTTCATTCCCTCGGGAGTTATGGGTCCCAAATTTTGGACACATTCTCTAAGTTGTGTATATTAGTGCATTTGAGGTATCTTGGTTCAAAAATGGTTGCCCAGTTTCACCAAATAACAGACCATGGCAACAAGAGTTTTAGTAGTAAACAGATGTTCAGTTTTTGTTTTGTTTTTTGGCTGTACATTACATTTGTCAAGAACTGCCTTATTCCAAACTGTCTTGTATATTATTGCTCTGCTTCTCTTCAAGGCAAACAGAAAGGTAGAGAAATATCAATATTACTTGATTACTTATTGAAAAAAGTGTATGCTTTGAAACAGCCAAGGTAAGCTTTTGTAAATCACTCTTAAAAGAAACAGAGATTTTAAAAGTAAATGTTACCAAAACTGTCTGGAATTAGCAACATTTCTGCTTTATATAGGTCTGTTTGCTGCAGAAGAAATTAATTTCAAAAAAAAGTATAGAGCAATTGAGCTTCTGAGTCATATGTTGGTGGTCCCTTACAATAGTTAAATTGACACTACTCCTTTGCACATTTATCTTTTATCACACTGAGCCATCATAATGCCATTTTCAATATACCCTTAAAGCTGTAAGTTAATCAGTTTTGAAGAGGGGTTGTTTTGCTCAGAATGAATAACAATCTTCTGGACTAAATTCATTCTTAAAATAATTTGGCTGAATGAATCAAATTATAGCAGAGATATATTCAAATCCAGGGCCTTAGAAGCATATTTCTAAGGAATCAAATATGTGAATGCGGAATAAAATGTGAGGTTTTAATTTGCTACTTCACTTTTTTTGCAGTTATTGGCACCACTTGACACAAAATAATATTTACTGCCCTTTCAAGATGTCCTCATCTTTCTGTTATTCCAAAATAAATTGTTTGTCTTGTTACGGAATAAATTGGCTATAAATAAAAGCACTATTACTAGCAATAGCACTTAGGCTTATATACCGCTTCATAGAGCTTTATAGCACTTTGTAAGCAGTTTACAGAGTCAGCATATTGCCCCCAACAATCTGGGTCCTCATTTTACCAACCTCGGAAGGCTGGAAGGCTTGAGCCAGTCAGGATTGAACTCCTGAAAGTGATCAGAGTCAGCCTGCAATACTGCATTCTAACCACTGTGCCACCACGACTCTTACAGAGTCAAAAAATGAATGCTGTCATTTCAATAAAGATATGTTAAGGATTATTTAATATTATGGTAATTGAAAAGGTTTGGGTGCGTGGGAGCGTGGCACCAAAATTTCCTAGAGAAGCTTGAGTACTATCTATCTCAATAAGCCTTAAGTATACCAGATTAGTTACCAGTGTCACTATTACCATCGTCCTCATTGTCATAATCTCATTAATCTACCATTTAAGATTTTGCTTGCTTGCGTTAGATTTAAGTTTAATGTTCATTTTCTATTTTTATTATTATTATTATAATAAAAACTTAACAACTGCTTTTGTTAGATGTATTGAAGTATCTTAGAAAAATATAATATTTTAAAAATAGATAGATAACTCTGCATTGTCTTAAAGATGAGAACTGTCTCCTTCACCAAGTCTGATCAGGATACTTGACGAAAAAAGTAGCAACTGTTTCCATACTGTAACTAAGATATAGAAAGCTATTTTTAAAAGTAACTCCAAATTCCACCTAATATCATAGATCTGTTCACAAGATCTGGCGTTTTTAAAAATTATTTTTTCCAGTATCTTCCCAGGTATTGGTGTTAATTGATCTGCAGTTTCCTGGGTCTGGTTTTTTTTTCCCCTTTGCTTTTCTAGCATAGTAGCCATTCTTTAGCAAATGGAATCTATCAAATCAAGGATAAATAAATTTGTTGGAGGATAAAATGCATACCAAGTGCCTTTACATTTTTATTTTTTCATTTTAAAAGTACATGGGGAAAGAATGGGCAATAATACGTTGAATAAATTTAGAGGCATACATGTCCCTTCTAAATTTCAGACCATGCCTTTATGTTTTTTCCTAATTTGTTTCATTTGGTGATCTTCAGAAAAAGGATTTACTTATTTGCCTGGTATTGTAGAAAGCTATGTCTTTGAAAATGTCTTAAAAATAAATGTAGGAAAGAGACATGACAAATTTCAGAATAATTGGTTCAGAAGGGGTTGCTAAATACCTTTAAAGTTGATTTGGAGAGACAAAAAAAAAATAAGATCAGGAACTATGAACTTTTTATAAACATAAACAGAAGTGTGAAGCGACAGAGAATCTCTTGTCTTAACAGCATTTTTAAGCTCTCAGTTGATCCTGTTGAATTATGAGTCACCTATTTATAATTTTAAGGGTGAATGTTATGAGCTTTTCTGATGGTGTTATGTACTTTTCTGATGTTGCTTTGTTCCAGTAGAGTCCAGATAACCTGGTGTTGCTTCAATTGTCAGTAAGGACTAATCTTTAGCTACCATCTTTGACATTCCAACTAAGTCTGGTTACACAGGATAACTAGACAGTTAATACAACATAAAAGGATTGCTAGATGATATGTATTCCTTAACACAGGAATTCAACTGCTGCACATTTAATCCCTGAATCTTCAACATATGAATTTTTAACCAACTATTTCAAATCTAGTTAGATATTTGAAATCAGATACATTGTAGGACCCAAATTCTATCTAACTTATTGCATTGAGGGTTAGGGAGCTTGACCCCTATGACAGCAATGAAATGTGAGGGTTTTTTTCTTGATAGAAAAGGGGTTAGTAAAGAAAGAATATAAAATAAACCATCAGACATGTCAGAATCATGTATAAAGTGATTGGGTTTACTAATGTATACTGAAAACATTAATCTATGTTTGTTGGTATTGCTTTAAATGTATTGTAAGCTTGTTAACTATTATATAAGAAGAACAGGCTAGCTTGAGTTAGACTGACTGACTGATTAACTAAAGAGAGTTCATTTCTGCTCATGCTCCTGATACTGCTACAGAACTACAGAAAAAACTACAGACGCTCAAGGATTCTTCTATTATATTTCTGTAGAAGATTTATCTGCTAAAGATTAATAGCTAAGTGCTAAAGTCTTATCTTCGTGTTAATATTTTTTGTTTTGGACATTGTTAGTTTAAGCAAGTAAATTATTTTTGAACACTTTGAAGATCTCTGTTTTATTGACTTTATGATATCAAACTGCAACCCCACATTCTGATGCGTATACTCATTTCCTTAACAAGACAGTTTTCAAGTGATGTTTACAATTCAGTGACAAATGAGAAATTAGTCAAACATTATCCTTAAACCCAAATAATATGAGGAAGAAAAAGTAAAATTGAGAAGGTTACCTGAAGGTGTTGCAGTATTTTTTTTCTCATCCCTTTGATCTATTTATTTTGCAATTTCAACTTAGTACATCATTAAAAAAAAAACATTGGTTAGCACCATGCAAATGTGCATAAAACATCATTTTCATACTAACAGTATTAGTTGGTACCAGCCGTAACCATATTTCAATCTTAACATTAAATCTTCACACATCCTTGTTAATACTTTATGTACTATGGAATATTTTTAAATTAATTATGGTTTGTTTTGAAATTATTCTATTTCCTGTCACATACACATACACACTCTTTATGATGAATGCTCACAATAGGAATCAAATTTAATACTTTAAACTCCAAGATTGATTACTACACTTTTTATATCTCAGTGGAATGCAAAATTGTAATAATGATCTGAAGGACGGTGTAAACAGTGCATTAATTACCTTTACAGATGATACTAAATTAAGAGCTGCTTGACTTACCAGTGAGAAATAAGAAAAAGAAAGTGAAAAGTAAAAGTAAGAGCAGGAAATAATGCAAATCAGTTTGGAAAGCTGAAGGGAAAAAATTACATTGAAGAATTAGTAATCCAAAGCGCAGATATGTTCAATAACTATACAATTTATGCAATGTAGGAACATAAAATCTGAAAATGCATGGAAACTCCATATGTATTTATTCTTTTAAAGTGATCTTCAGTGCCAATCAGGTGATTCTGAATATGTTTCACATGTTCCTTGTTTGATGAAAGCTTTTTCTTCATATGGGTAGTATAAGACTGTGCCTAGACTACTCAGGCTGCTGTGGGTATGTCATTACCAAGAGGCCATCAAAAGTTGGAAAGGATTCAAAGAAGGTCAGTATAAGTGATTAAGCAGCTGGGAGAAATGATTTATGAGGGAGATTAAAAGGACATAAATGTTCCATATATACCATGTAGCAAAATTATGACTAAATTATGATCTGTAATGCAGGTACTCCTGAGACCTGCCTAAAGATTACAGATTATACTTTCCAGGTTTTATGGCAAAATACTCCTGCTTCTTATGGTTTTCCCACATTCAATCAAAACAAACTACAGGATTACACATATAGTATTCTTTTCCTGTCAGTGGTATACAATAAGGCAAAACATCTAACCTATGGGCATTCAGGAAAATATTTGTATAATGCTCTATCATTTACAAATTTACCATTACTACCCCGAGATTGTACAATGCACAAACAAAAGTAAAGAGCATAGATAGCATGGGTTATCCTCTCTAATACCCTAAGACAGGGCTGTCAAACTCCCGGCCCGTGTCCTGGATGCGTCACGTGCTGGCCACACCCATTCCCAGTTTAGCGAAGGGGAAAAAAGTCCCAATATGTTATGTGACGCCGCCAAGATGATCTGAATTTGACACCCCTGCCCTAAGACAAACACACATACTCTTTCTTTCTATTTCAAGAAATTTCTGAAACAGTTCTTTGTAGCCTATGTGAAGAACTTGTCAACATGCATAAAACAACACATAATAATGCTACGTTATGTAAAAGTCTCCCTTATGTTGTACTTGTTTGCAGGTGATTGTATGAATATGTCCATGTTACTTTCATGGCAACAATATGGAAGTAGTCTCCAATTCTCCTTTTTTTTCTGAATTCTCAATCTGTTCTACAACTCTAGGATCTCTTGGTTGTCTCCCATTCAATGACTAAATATTCTGACTCTGACTTAGCTTTGCGTTTTGTTTGTTTACTAGATATATATCACTTTTCCTTTAGCAGTTCAAAGTCTTGTTTAGATCATTCAAGGTGAGATATTTCTATCTGCTGTGGGAAATACCACTACCTTACATGTTTAAATACAAAATATGTGTGTAGAATCCATTTGCAGTATTATGAGGACATATCAGTCATGTACCGTTTGCTCTACTCCTGCCTCACTCTTTATGATATGCTCCTTTCTAGAAGGTTATTGAAAATATTACCTTAAATTTATCAAAAATGATGTCTAAGGAATCAAGAAGGATAAAATGAGGAAAGCTGTCTTAATCTGTTTCCTATTCAAAAACTGTGTATTTAGAAAATCCAGATAAAGTGGCCTTGCATTGGGGGGAGACACAAACGACTATGCAGTTGTGGGCTGGTTGGTGCCACAAGAGCTCCACCTCCACTTCTATTGAAAAAATTTAATAGGTTTAAATTACCTTCTTGGAAATTTTCTTAACTCTTCATTTTATATTATGTTATGTTTTATATTATTATAATTATTACAGTATATAGTATATTAATGTATTATATTATATATTATATAATATTATATTACATACTATACTATACTATACTATACTAATTATATTATATTATTATGATACTAGGGACATTATGCATTTTTTTTATCTCTAAAGGTAATTGTGCCTGTCTGTTTGATATGTGCAAGAAACCCATCATTTAACTGCAAAACCCTTGGAAGAATCAGAGATTGGGGCATCTCCTCCCATTATCCTTCAGTAGATACATTATTATGTTACATTTTAAAATTTTTAAAATTTTAACTCTAAATTAATTGTAACATTTTAATTTATTTATATTGTTATATTATTTATATAAATAAATATATAAATAATTCTACACCTCAAATATGAGGGTGAGATATACATAAGTGTCTCCAATCACACAGAGAGCTATACATTGGAGGGAGTTACCTGAATTGTGGTTTAAGCCCTGACTGTATTTTAATGCACAATTAAACAGATTCATATTACCGTATTTTTCGGACTATAAGACGCACTATAAGACGCACCGACCAAAAGTGGGTGGAAAAGTCTGTGCATCTTATAGAGCGAATATTGTGGTGGGGGGAGGGACATTGGTGCAGCGCCAATCAGCTCTTCTAGGCAGTGGGGATCATTGCTGCCGCCTATCACCGCTGCCACCTGTTCGCTGCCACCCGTTTGCCATCGATCACGATGATTGGCAGTGAACGGGCTGCGGCGAATGGGCCGTGGTAAATGGGCCGCAGTGAATGGGCAGTGATGGCAGGCAGTGGTGGCAGGTGGCAGTGGCGAACACGCTGCGGCAAACTGGCCATGGCGGCAGCAAATGGGCGGTGGCAAATGGGCTGTGGCGAACAGGCCATGGCGGCAGCGAATGGACAGTGGCGAAAAGGCGGTGGTGAACAGGCCGCGGTGAATGGGCCATGGTAAATGGGTGGTGACAATCCCCGCCACCTAGAACAGTTGATCGGCGGTAAGCAAATTCAATCACCAATCAGCTGGTCGGCAGCGAAGACTCCAGCATTCCCCGGCAGCAGCAGCAGCAGCAGCAGCAGCAGCAGCAGCAGCAGCAGCAGCAGCAGCAGCAGCTCAGCTCAGTTGACCGGTGGTGGGCGCAACGGAGTGGAGCTCTAATGAGCCACGTGCTGGGGCTGCGATAACGTGCTGAAGCCAACCAGGGTGTTTGCTGTTTGCTGCAAGGACGCTAGCCAGATGAATATAGGATGGATGCTGGGAGGCAGAGGCAGAATTTTTTTTCTTATTCTCCTCCTCTAAAGCTAATGTGCATCTTATAGTCCGAAAAATATGGTATATAATTATACCAATTTATCCCATTTCAATGTGAGATCATAATTTCACCATATACACCCTTTTTAGAATTATCTTATATTTTTTATAAATATTTGATTCTAGCATCAATAGAATGTTAGATCAACATCCCATCTTGTTTAAAGTTTACTATTTAGCATTGATAGCTAAAACAAAGTTACCTTAAAAAAAGGTCTTCAACAATTTGGCAAAATGTAGGATTTTCTCAACGCTGAGAATATTACACACTAAAGGAAAAAATTAGCATGGGCAGAGCTAAATCAGAGACCATACTGGTATATGCATGGAGTCCATTCATTTAATAATCAGAATATTGACAGCTTGGGAGAAAAAATGTTTATGTTTCAGTCCCTGCCTTAGCTTTGTAATTAATGTTCGCCATGCAAGGTGTTCACCAAATCATGTCTTATTTATCATTGTTCCATAATACACTTTATATACAATACCCTGCTGATTTTATTGTATGAACTATAAATTTTGCTCTGTTTCTTTTATGCATTTGCTTTAGTCTTTTTATTTTTGTTACTATCTACATTTATGGTTTTTTATATGGTTTATGATAAAATCTGATTTTTCTTCAATAACTATTATTTATTAAATTATTATTTATTAAATTTGTATGCTGCCCAACTCCCAAGGGACTCTGGGCGGCTAGAAAGATAGACAACAGATAGATATTATGTATCTAAGGAAAAGTATACTCCTTTTTTAAAATATTTGTTCATACTGTAACTTGTATTCTTATTTAGGAAAATAAGTCAATGCCCATTTTGGTGCAAAGAAAGCCAGCTTCTTCACAATTTTGTCGCAAAATATCACTGTCAAATTATACTCTAAAGCATCATTTCAGACAAGTGACTGTCCAGTCTCCTCTTAAAAACCTCCAGTGATGGAGCACACACAACTTCTGAAGGCAAGCTGTTCCATTTGGTTAATTGTTCTCACTGTTAGGAAATTTGTCCTTAGTTCTAGGTTGCTTTTCTCCTTGATTAGTTTCCATCCATTGTTTCTTTTCTTGCCTTCTGGTGCTTTGGAAAATAGGTTGACATCCTCTTCTTTGTGGGCTATATATAATTGGAAAATTTAGACTTAGAAATGTTTCCAGAATTCCCAACATTGTTGACTCCTAGTGACTGCCTGGACAAGTCCTTTCCGTTTGCTTGGCAATGCTTTCCAAAAGAGGTTTTCCATTGCCCCCTTCCTAGGTTTGAGAGAAAGTGCCAGGTCCAAAGTCAAGTGGCTGGCTTTATGTCTAAGGACTAGAACTTCTAATCTCCCCGTTTCTAACCTGATGCCTTAACCATAACACCAAACTAGCTCTCAACCACAGCTACAGAGAGGTATTTTATTTTGCTAATCTGCCAGAACTAATTTATAAGTGCTCATTTGACCATTTTAGAAGTTAGAATGTTCTTAAAGCCATTCAATGTGATAACAATATGTCACGAAAGATACTGGCATAATTGTTTTCTATCTATTAATTGGACCTGAATCAATACCACTTTGTTTTAGTTGTGATTCTTCTCTGATGTCCTCTACTTATGGCATAGTCATATAGGGCATGCAATATCCTTATTGCCTTCATGTGGCAGAGGAGAAAAAGAGGAATTGACAGCAATATAATAAATGGCTAAAATTAAATACATCAGATTTTACATCATACTCAAGTATTCATCAATTGTTATTGATTTGCCATATTGATTTGCAATATGCATAAAACAAACAATATAAGAAAAATCCATGTAACTCACAGGTCTTTTATATCAAAGCTGCTTTCTGGATAGGTGTGTGTTATGACGAATGCCTGTTTCAGTACCTTATAAATATTCAAGACAATTAATTAATACAGCTTGCTTTCCTAAAAAAAAAAAAATCAACATTTGTCCCAGACAAACACCTTTAATTGACTGGCTATGAAAAACAACAAGCAAAGAAATGTTTTTCAAATCACTGCTGTTGAAAACATTGCTGCTTAAATTAACTAGGCTTTAAGTATATTGTATCTCAAGTCATTTGTGAAGAAAGCCTTAAGAATATATTTATTTTGTTATTTGGAAATTGACTAGTAATGATCACATTACAAAGTATGTTTATTCCTTCCCAAGCAAAAGATGGAGGTAAAGAGAATTCAATGCAAATTTTTTCTCTCTTTACTTATTATTCTCAATATTCAGAGAATATTCTTAAGATTCCACCTTATTCCCTTAGCTCAAAACAGTAACCATTGTGATTTTTTTAATAATCCAATTTGGGCCTAGATTTAGACCACACAGAAAAAAGAGTAATATGGACAATTTTAATGTATCACATCATAGTAAAGTTGCTACACTTGCAATTTTTTTAGTAAATATCAGTTTTTACTAGAAATAATATCATCATCGCATCCTTCACTATTCACACAAATAAACATTATCATTTGGAATTCACTGTCTACTTGTATCACCATCGGATGAATATAATGCAGCTTCTAGTTAAGCATATCCCTCCTTCCTTAATGTAGGAAAAACATTATAACTTATATTTGCAAGTTTTGAATGGGGATATCATTTTCCTGCTTTTAACTTTGCCTCTGGGCATCAATCAATAAAAATGCATGTTGGTGCGGAGAGATGGAGGTGAGAATTTTAATTCTTGCTCTAGGGATTCCCTAGATACTAGCACTATAAATTGGTAGCAACCTACTGTTTCCATAAGCTTGAGTAACTGCATTCAGATTATTGTCTATATATGCAAAGTAATCATAGTCTTTCTATTAATTGTCTACAAACTGTTTTGTGCCTATTGCTTCAATTCTTTGCTTGTGCCAAGAATTGCTTGTACCTTTTGCCTCAGATTCCAAGAAATCTTGAGAAAAAAATATAACAAATTGTAGTATTATTCCAGTTCCAGTTATCTTAATCTACTATAAATGTAAGGTTGTTTAGAGAATCAAATTTTTATTATGGTCATAGACCTGGCATAAGGCAGATGGGATACAAACAATGAACAATTTTTAAAAATATTTTATAGTTTTTATACTTTAATATTCAACATCCCAGAGTCCTTCTGTGAGAGAGATGTGCAGTTCTTAAACAAAACAAACAAAAGTCTAAAAAAGAATCTAAAGGGAGAGGTGAAACATTAAATGAATACAGGAAGCATAAAAATTAATATGTAGATAATATATCACAAAGAACTAACCAGATGGTCATTAAGACTAGTTTCAGGCACAGGTCATCATCTGACAGATTTTAAGAGCCACTATGCAGAACCTGGAAACGTATGATGTGGCAGGATTAGTGTCTGCAAGCAGCAGGGAAGTTTAGAATTGTCCTGTGCACCTTGGGTTATACAGCAATGGTGAAAGTTGTTTACTGGTATTGTTGTTATGCTATTCAAAGGGAACACAAACAAGTATAATGCTATATGCTATGTTGTTATGCTATTCAAAGGGAACACAAACAAGTATAATGCAAGTTATGCTATTCAAAGTGACCAAAACAAGTATAATTATTGTCTGATAAAAAGTTGATATTAATTGTAATTAAAATTAGCTATGCACCTGTTCCTGTTCTATTAGTAAACACTGTAACATTAAAGAAATGGAAATCAACCTCATCATTTTTGTTGCATTTATTTTCAATGAAATGCAGATAACTCCAAATCTTTTTTTTCTTTCATGAACTCTAGAAGACCTTAGGCAAAGTACTAACTTCAGCATAGACTCATCTGACATCAGCAGTATGATAATAATGACCTATTTTACAGAAATGATCCCAAAAAGCTAAGCAAGGAAAGGCCAGGTTTAGTATTTAGATCTAAGACATATTAAGGTTATAGATCCGTGATGGCGAACCAATGGCACGCGTGCCACAAGTGGCACGTGGAGCCATATCTGCCGGCACGCGAGCCGTTGCCCTAGCTCAGTTCCAGCATGCATGTGCATGCCGGCCAGCTGATTTTCGGCTCACGCAGAGGCTCTGGGAGGGCTTTTTCAGCCTCTGGAGGGCCTCTGGGGGAGGCGGGGGGCATTTTTGCCCTCCCCAGGCTCCAGGGAAGCCTCTGGAGCCTGGGGATGGTAAAAAACAGGCCTACCGGGCCCACCGGAAGTCAGGAAATGGGAGAGCGGGGAGGGGTCATGTGCACATGCGTAGGGGGTGGGGTGCGTGGGGACATTGAATTATGGATGTGGGCACACACGCACGATAGCGCGCGCATGCTTTCGGCACCCAAGGGAAAAAAGGTTTGCCATCACTGTTATAGATTATAAAGTGAAGATGAAAAACAATTCATTAAAAATGCTATGGCAGTCCATTTGTCAAGAAAATGGCACGGACAAAATGAAATTACCAGAAGTTAAACCTAAAAAGAGATTTAGACAAATTAAAATGATTTGAAAATATATTTGTTGGGCTAGAGCAGCAGAGGTGGGTTCCTCCCGGTTTGGACTGGTTCACCCAAACCGGTAGTGACCCGCTGGTGACATCACGGTGATGTCACGGATCCGGTTCAGTCAGTGCCGGTCCGTGGGCGCCACCATCTTTTTTTTTGGATTTTTTTTAAAAAAAATTTCTTCTGCGCATGCGCAGAAGCCAAGTTTCTGGCATGACGTCACGGATCCGGTTCTGTGGGGGCCGGTCCGTGGGCGCCGCCGTCTTTTTTTTTGGATTTTTTTTAAAAAAAATTTCTTCTGCGCATGCGCAGAAGCCAAGTTTCTGGCACTGCACATGTGTCACCATCCACCAGCCCACACACCCACGAGGTGCACCCATGAGGCGCGCCCACGAGGCACGGGAGGAAGTGAACCGGCAGCGAGGTAAGTTAGAACCCACCCCTGTAGAGCAGGGGTGTCAAACTCGCGGCGCGTGGGCTGGATGCATCACGTGCTGGCCACGTCCACCCCCGGTTTAGCAAAGGGCGGAAAAGTTGCAATACGTAACGTGATGACAACGTGCCATCACGAGTTTGGCACCCCTAGACTAGAGAATTGCTATTGGACATTTCCCTAGTAAGAATTTTAGTCTCTCTTACAACTGGCAGAAATGGTTCCAAAATTTAATAGCATGACCTATGCTACTATAAACGGGAGTTCTCATAAATAGGGTTTTTCAGGAAATAACCTCTAATATTATAAGTTGATCCTTTGAATGGCTCTAATATATAATTCTTTTTTAAGCATAGTTTCCCAGTCCTCAACCACAGCCAAAGGATAATTGATTACAGATGTATTGACATTGACAAGGCAATTTATAAATGTTTAAGATCTTTTTTAAAAAAATCCTATGAACTGATCTGAACTGATATTTAAACTTTTTATTTTGGATAGACTTGCTGCTGCTCGATTTGATTCAAAATCTGATTGAGGCATTGTACAAACAAAACACATGTGCTTGGACAGCAGTCTGGAAAAGCCAGAATTCTCCTGGAAAAAAACTTGACACATTGGACTTCTCTGTGGGGCTTCTTATGGTTCCTGTGTTCTACACTACAAAGAATTGGTCAACTCTTGTAATAAAATCAATAAAATCTATACTATAAAATCTGACCATACTATATGGTATATACAAGTATATGTGATGGAGAAGTGGTGATGGTAAGCCTTAAACTGTTTGTGGTGTCATCTGAAAGTCAAGCGCAAGTGTTCAGTCTAAAACCTCTGTTAAGACTTTCCTTCTCCAGAAGTCTGCCGTTTGCAAGAGATGGTGTGCATTACCACGATAAAGAGAATAAGAGAAAGAAAACTAGATATCTGATTGTATAGGGATATGTCAAGGGAGAGACTGGTAGCTTTTTTCACTGCTGGATACAGTCCTACTACAGCTATATACAAAACATTCTAACCTTGAAGCAGGCCATTCTGATGTTGGATGCTTTGTTCCAACATAAGAATGAGTTGTTTTGAAGGCTCTAAAAAATTGCCTGACTTAAAAAAGGCTTATTTTGAATGTTCCACTGACGGAATGTATTGTGTAACCCTGCATTCCTAGCCTGCAGATCCTCTCTGGGAAAAAAAAACTTTCCACAACAACAACAACAGCAATAGCAAGAAATGTCCCTAATCCTCAATATAAGGAAAGGTATTGAAGATCACAGGTTCACCTCTGCCTTTCACTACGCAGGAAAATTGGGTTTCATTAATAAATGAACAACAAAGTGGATTTTTTTTTTTGAGAACTGTTCAAAATTTTGAATTTTATCATAAACAGGATTGGCTAAAAACCTTAATTGAAAACAATGAAAATGAGAGAATACAAATAGCTTCACCCATCCAAGCAGAGAGCCTGGAATTTTTATAAATCTGCATCTGAATCTTTGTATTACCTCATCGTATGTTGCTACTAAATTAGGGTTGCCATCTGTGCTTCTGCATAACAGGTAGATCTGCCTCTCCAAATTTTGAATAGCTATGGTTACCAAATTTGGCCAGTGCAGATGAATATTATTATTATTTTTTAAAAAAAATTGTTATCAAAAACTGCATCTATTTTGGAGACAGGATGTAAACAATTTGAGGTTTTTTAAAATGTAGAATGTAGGAAGAGGTGAAACGTACACCCAAACTTAATGCTGACAAGCCATTGCAAATTTGTCATTGCCCAGTCCTACGTAATTTTATCAGAGAATGTGATAATTACATCATTTCCAAATTTGTGTCTCTATGTGCATGCCTTTGAATCAGTATTGATTACTGGGGACTGCCTGGACTGGTCAATCTGTTTCCTTGGCAGGATTTCAGAAGTGGTTTGCCCTTGCTGGCTTCCTGGGTTTGAGAAAAAGTGACTGGCCCAAGGTCACCCACAATTTCTCAGTTTCTAACCTGATGCCTTAACCACTACACCAAACTGGCTCTCTGTTATTCAAATAGGTTACACAAAAAGGCCACTTTTGCCTGGTTTCTATATCAGAATAACCATGAAAACAGCATCCTATTGCAGTTTCTATAATTTGGGCTACCAGATGTGGATTGCAAAAGTCTAGATGATCTCTAATAGGAGCAAAGAGTTGAGGGTTTTTTGCATCTAATGGTCATCCAGATTTTTGCAACCCATATCTGGAAGTGCAACACTAATTATACATAGAACATTGAAATAATGCTAATTAATCCAAAAATGTTTGAAAGACCCCTCTTCATAGATATTTGTAAAAGCTTCAGATTATTAGTTTGCTTTACTTGCTTGCCATTTTAATCTTTCTCAGAGGTAAACAATTAAATAACTGTTGCATTTATATCTCCTCAACAGTCACTATGGCAGCTTTGTTCTATGTACTATATTAAGAATGTTATAAAATCTTCAATCAGAATAGAGCTGGAAGGGACCTTGGAGGTCTTCTAGTCCAATCCCCTGCTCAAGAGGAAACCCTATAGCCGTGATGGCGAACCTATGGCACGCGTGCCGGAAGTGGCATGCAGAGCCATTTTTCCGGGCACGCGGAGCCGCCGCCCCTTGCTCTTCCGGGTTCTGGTGCGCCGGCCAGCTGGTTTTCATACGCACAGGTGCACCAGAAACTGGAAGAACAGTCGCCCATTGCGCATGCGTGCTCCAGAAAAATGATCTTCCTGTTTCCAGAGTGCACATGCACACTGGCCAGCTGGTCTGGTTTCTGGTGCTCATGTGAGTGCAAAGACCAGCAACAGGCACGCGTGCCAAAAGACGCAGAGAGAGGATCCCGGCGGTCGCTTCCTAAGGGAGCAGAGCAAGGTAAGCTGGGCTTCCCTCCCTCCCTGCCTGCGCAGGCTTCTTATGCGGCCCCAGGCGGTCCAGAGCACCGGTGGACGAGCAGCCGGTGAGGGCGGGGTGGTGGTGGTGGGCTACCGTGCAGATGACCCCATGGCCTGGGATCCTCCCTGCTGGGATCCACCATTCCCCAGCTGCCGGCAGAGCTCTCTGCCCCCCCACCTCGGCAGCCGCAGAAGCTCCGAACACACGGCCTTGCCTGGGATCCTCCCTGCTGGGATCCACAGTTCCCCTGCCACCGGCAGAGCTCTCTGTCCCCCACCTCAGCAGCCGGAGAAGCTCTGAACGCGCGGGCTTGCCTGGGATCCTCCCTGCTGGGATCCACAGTTCTCCTGCCGGCGACAGAGCTCTCTGCCCCCCCACCTCGGCAGCCGCCAGCCGAGAAACAGTGGATCCCAGCAGGGAGGATCCTAGGCATGGCCGCACATTTGGAACTTCTCCGGCTGCCGAGGTGGGGTGGCAGAGAGAGCTGCTGCCGGCTGGGGAACGGTAGATCTTAGGCATGGCCGTGCATTCAGAGCTTCTCCGGCTGCCAAGGTGGGGGGGCAGAGAGAGCTGCTGCCGGCTGGGAAACAGTGGATCCCAGCAGGGAGGATCATAGGCATGGCTGCGTGTTTGGAACTTCTCCGGCTGCCGAGGTGGGAGGGGCAGAGAGAGCTGCTGCCGGCCGGGGAATGGCGGCTCCCAATGGGGAGGAGCCCCGGCAAGACCGGGCATTTGGAGCTTCTCCAGCTGGCACATCTGCTGAGGTGGGGTGTCAGAGAGCACTGCTGCCAGCCAGAGAATGGCGGCTCCCAGTGGGGAGGAGCCCAGTCCACAGGGTCATCTGCGCAGGTAGCCCACCACCACCACCCTGCCCTCACCGGCTGCTCGTCCGGGGAAGCTCTGAATGCGTGGCCTTGCCGGGACTCCTCCCCGCTGGGAGCCGCCATTCCCTGGCGGGCGGCAGGCTCTCTGCTCCCCCACAGCCCCAGAAGAGCAGCAGCAGCGGCAGCTGAAGGGAGAAGAGCAAGAGCGACCGGCCGGCTCAGGTGCACGGGGCAGCATTTGCTGGCTGGGTGGCCGGTGGGGCTGCGCAGGAGGAATGCCGGAGACAGGCAGCAATGCCCAGGGGACCCACACGGCTGGTGGAGCGAGCAAAGAGGGGCATCTTGGCTCCGCTTTGACGGCAGCCACAGGGTCATCTGCGCAGGCAGCCCCCACCCCGCCCTCACTGGCTGCTCGTCCGGGGAAGCTCCGAATGCGTAGCCTTGCCAGGACTCCTCCCCACTGGGAGCCACCATTCTCCGGCCGGCGGCAGGCTCTCTGCCCCCCCATCTCAGCAGCGCCATGTGCCGGATGGAGAAGCTCCAAACGCCTGGCCTTGGGAATGGCTGCTCCTTTGTCTTGACAGGGAACGGGCCGGTAAGAGCAGTAAGAGGAGCACCGGCCCTCTTGGAAGAAGTGGGGGGGCACATGCGTAGTGGGGGGGTTGCATGTGCGCATGCGCAGTGCGGGGCGCATGCACAGTGCGGGGCGCATGCGCAGTGCGGGGCGCATGCGCAGTGCGGGGCATGGGGAGGTCGTGCGCGCATGCGTAAATGGGGGCGCGCATTGCATTATGGGTGCCGGCACGCGTGAGCGCAACAGCGCTCTCTCGCTTGGACTTTCGGCACGCAACACCAAAAAGGTTCGCCATCACTGCCCTATACTATTTCAGACAAGTGGCTGTCCAGTCTTTTCTTAAAAACCTCCAGTGATGAAGTACCTACAACTTCTGAAGGCAAGCTGATCCACTGGTTAATTGTCCTCACTGTTAGGAAGTTTCTCCTTAATTCCAGGATGCTTCTCTCCTTTATTAGTTTCCATCCATTGTTTTTTGTCTTACCTTCTGGTGCTTTGGAAAATAAGTTGATCCCCTCTTCTTTGTGGCAGCCCCTCAAATTCTGGAATACTGCTATCATGTCACCCGGCCCTAGTCCTTCTTTTCTCTAGACTAGTCATACCCATTTCCTGCAACTGTTCTTCATATATTTTTGCCTCTCGGCCTTTAATCATCTTAGTTGCTCTTCTTTTCACTTTTTCCAAAGTCTTAACATCTTTTTTGTAATGTGGTAACTAAAATTGGATGCAGTATTCCAGGTGTGGTCTTATTAAGGATTTATAAAGTGGTACTAATACTTCATGTGATTTTGATTCTATGCCTCTGTTTATATAACCAAGGACTGTATTAGCTTTTTTGGTTGCTGCTGCATACTGCTGACTCATGTTTAAATGATTGTCCATAGGACTCCAAGGACACACTGTTTTTCAGCCAGGTTTTGCCTAATTTGGTTTTTCCTGCCTATGTGTAAAACCTTGCTTTTCTCCACATTAAATTTCATGTTGTTGGATAGGGCCCATTGTTCAAGTCTGTCAAGATCTTTTTGGACCCTGAGCTTGTCTTCTGGGCGTTGGCTCTTCCTGCCAGCTTAGTGTCATCTGCAAATGTGATGAGTTCCCTTTCTATTCCCTCATCATGCTAGAGAGAAGTTCCCTGAAGATGGGTCTGAGAGCTCGGAATGCAAAATCTCTGGTCCTGGTGACCAACCCAGACTGAATACCTCATCTAAGTTATTTATGAACATATTGAAGAGTACTGAGTCTAAGTGGTATCCCATTGCTTACTTCCCTCCATGTAGATGTAGTACCATTAAGGACTACTCCTTGAGTATGATTTGTCAGCCAGTTACAAATCAATCTGGTGATAATGCTGTCTATCCCACATTTTTCTAGCTTACCAAGAAATATGTTGTGGTCTACTTTGTTGAATGCCTTACTGAAGTCTAAGTATACTATCTCCACAGCATTTCACTGGTCTACTAATTTAGTCACTTTGTCAAAGAATGAAATGAGATTCGTTTGACATGATCTGTTTTTTAACAAATCTTGGACAGGAATAGGAAGAGGGATATAGAGAATTGGAAGGATGGACCGGTATGGTGGCTTCATTTGAATGTTGGTGTTGCTGTGCAAGGAAGTATACTCTAGAAGATTTGGTGTCTACAAAGGTTTTGGTGTAGTAAAGCCTCTAACCCTGGCTGAAAAAAATGCATGTTTTGCAGATAGTTGAACAGCCTGGAAAAGAGAGTGAATTGGGTATGAAATGTGCATAAACTTGTTATAGGTCTGAGAGTGATATTTCTGCTCTCAGTGAGTGTTGGTTGGAACATCCCAGCAGACAGATAGGCCAACTGTTACTGCCATCATTATAAATTACTTGCTGAACATCAACAAGGAGTGGAGCCCAGGTGTATTAACTGTAATGATGGCTCTGGTTTGTAATGGGATCAGCAGAACAGCAGAATGAGCACCCACTGCATCCCAGAACTGGTGGTTGAAATTCAAGTTTAAACAGAGGTTAGGTGGTCATCTGTTGGGGATGCTGTTACAGTGATTTCCTGTGCTGGCTGAGGATTAACTAGATGTTCCTCAAGATCCTCCAACCCTTAATTCTATGATTCTAAGCTTGACCAAAAAGTCCATTTCATCTGAGAGGCCAGCATAAATGTATAAAGATGTGGATTGAATGTGTAGTACTATATTAATATAATTTATCTCTATTTCTAAGCTTGAAAAATTAAGTTGTACACACACAAATGCATTTTTCTTTTTCTTTTTTGTAATTGTGCTACTATAGTAAATACTATATTTGTACCTATTGAAGTAGCAGAAGCTAGGTTTCCCCAATGATATGGTGCCATTCTGAATTGAGAGCTTATTTTAATTTATTTTCCCTTACTGAAATTTGAATTAAACCACACCTTTTAGGACTTCAAAACTGCTTTAAGTCAACAACAGATAGAATTCTTCGGGAGTCCTTCGGGAGTTGGGCGGCATATAAATTTTATAAAATAAATAAATAAATAAATAAATTCATTTATTTCCAAATAATGTCTCAACCTTTATTTAGCTTGATGAATCATTACATTGAGATGGTGAAGTGTCTCCTACTGAAAATATATAACTATTGATTTTGTATGTCTCTGTGTTTACTTATCTAAGCATTCTCTACCAGCACCGAGAGAATAGGCTACATGTCCATTGTTTTGCTTTATTTATATCATCTTTTGTGATGTACGTGTTATTTGGGATAATTATTTTTTATTCCATTGTTTCAGAAAACTGAAAATACACCCACCCTATGCATTAATAAAGTAAATGATATTATATAGCAATAATGCTTCAGAGCAGTTAGTGGCAGCTATTATCTTTAATGTCCAAACAGATTTATTCACTGGCTAGTGAAGAGTTACAGTCATTAAGCTTGTTGTCTTTGGAATCAAGAGCTAATCTTGTTAGCGATTATATCTCCAGAATGAATTGCACTAACATAAATACTCAATAGGATGGACAGGTTTCCAGATTACACTGACTTTGAAGAATGGAAGTACAATTCCTTGTTAATATTCTTTGGAAACAAAGCCTCACCTTTGCTATGCAATAAAAATCAAACTGGGTCAGTTTGAAAGGAAAAATGGGGATGGAAATATGGGTTTCCCAAAATAAACTTTAAAAAAGGCAAGACACAATTAAACATTGCGGAATTCAAAATGGCATAAATACTACCAAGGTTGTAATGAACAGAGATCTCATTGATTTTCTTTCTTAACTTCTAAACTTATTTAGTCTCATCAAGCTTCACTTAGATTATTCCCATTTGGTTTGAACATTGAGTTTCATGCAAAATAGATGGATTTATCGAGTCCATGTGATTTTTGTAAAAGTCCATTTCTCCTCAATCCATTTCAATTTACTGTTTTTAAAAGGCATAAATAGGATGTTAAATTTGTTTGTGTGTGTGTGTGATATTTTTCACATTGCATGCACTTATGTGTTTTATTTAAAATATGTATCTAAAACATGTTTATATTATTTAAAAAATCAAAAAGTGTATAGTACACTTTGGAGAACTCTTAAAAATGGCAGACCATAATATCCCAGAAAGCAATTAGCAATAGCACTTAGACTTATATACCGCTTTACAGTGCTTTACAGCCCTCTCTAAGCAGTTTACAGAGTCAGCACATTGCCCCCAACAATTTGGGTCCTCATTTTACCCACCTCGCAAGGATGGAAGGCTGAGTCAACCTTGAACCTGGTGAGATTTGAACTGCCAAATTGTAGGCAGCCGGCAGTCAGCAGAAGTAGTCTGCAGTACTGCACTCTAATCACATAGGTTGATCATAGGTTCAAATCAATATAGATCTTGGCTGCTAACTATTTCTTCAGCTGTTGTCTTCAGGCATTGTCTGCAGAGAAGTATTAAGAGAATTCACCAGAAGGATATTTACAGAAGCTTTTGGGCAGAATTTAAGAAAATCTTGTGTACATTTAATCATGACGTTTCTCTTTTACCTCTGGCAAACTAAAATGGAACCCTTCCTTTTAACAACTTCCTTCAACAGCCTCCTTTAACAAAATGGGCATGGCTTTCCTAGGAATTTTCCCTGTTGGAAGGGTTGGAAAGTAGGCTTCACTCAATAATAATAATAATTCACCAAAGGAGCAAAGCAGTTTTGCCTCCTTCTATAATCATTTGCTTGGTCAGTATTAGCACAATGGAATTAAGTACAATAGAGAAAAAATCAAGGGGCTTCAGCCAAGAAATGTTTTTTTTTATCAAAAGAGATCAGCTGCTATTGTCTCTGCCTAAAATATGATTGATTCTAGTTTAATTAGCTGTTGCTGTTAGAAAGGATTAAAAAAAATAAGGCCAGAGAGAGCAAACACAGAGATATCATATATATATATAAGGATAAGGAAAGGATGTCCTGTGTTGCGTTGGCCAAAAAAAATAATTGTACTCTATATTAAAACAAAATTTACAGAAATAGAAAGAGAAGAAGGAAAGAAATGAGAGCCAGTTTGATGTGGTGGTTAAGGTGCTGGACTAGAAACTGGAAGACCACCAGTTCTAGTTGTCCCTTAGGCAAGGAAACAATTTGAGTAATGTGGAAAAATAGGAGGGAGTAAAAAAAAAAGTAAACTATAAACTCAATTGCAGAAAATACTACTTCAGCAACAGAGTGGTCAATGCCTGGAATGCACTACCTGAGTCTGTGGTTTCATCCCCAAACCCCCAAAATTTTAACCTTAGACTGTCTACCGTTGACCTCACCCCATTCCTAAGAGGTCTGTAAGGGGCGTGCACAAGCGCACCAGCGTGCCTACCGTCCCTGACCTAATGTTCCCTTTTATTTGTATCCATTTCATGTATTCAAATCATGTTTATACCTATATATGTTATCTAATATATGCTTGACAAATAAATAAATAAAATAAAATAAATAAATTATATACATCACCTTGAAGTGTAAAAAAATAAGGGTAGGATATAAATCAAAGCAATCTACCATAACTAAAATTTGTATATCGTTTATGGATATATTAGAATTGGGCAGCTAGTAAATTCAAATAAATAAGTCTGTGTAGGGTCTGGCTTGGTTAATGGCTTTCTTCCAAGTATGAACAAAGGATTATCAACCTGTTGGAAGTGTCCTGGTTTACTTTATCTTCAAAAGGACCAACCAGATATTTTTCTCATCAACATCTAGAAAACAGCAATTAAACTGGATAGAAAACATTTGCACATTTTGCAGTCTTCTTTTAGAAGACCAGCGCTGGGTCATTTTAATCTGCTTTTGTTCGTTGTTGCTTCCAAATGTGTTTTTTAAACAGTTAAAACTTTATTTAACAATAACACAGCATATGAATATGTATATGAAAATCTATATCTATATCTCAATTTCCCTCTTTTAAGAAGAACATCATCAATACTATGCTTGTTTTATTTTTATGCTTTTAGTCTTATTATAATCCTTTTATTTTATTTAAAGCAAAGGTGTATTTTTAAAAAAAATATTACCTATAAATGAACTGATAATTACTAAGGTATTCACTTTTGGTCAATTTAACATTAGTAAAAGATACCAAGCAAAGTGTATTAAGTTATTTTTATGATATAAAAAAAAGAAGTCTAAATTTCTAAGCTTAATGCCAAAATCTCCACTACAGTCTTTTTCTTTTCAAAAAAGAAAAAAGGAACAAAGAAAAAAGAAGAAACTTGCCTAAAAATAAAATAGGTAAATATTTAATTTCTGACTTCCCCCTTCTTCATATTGCAACTGATCCTGTACCTGTTAGCATAAGTTTTTAAAGCCATACTTCAAATGTTTTAAGTTCTGCAATATATAATATATAGGGAAGCTATTCTTGCCTAAATTTAGTTAAACTTCTGTATAGAACAGCAGGTATCTGTTAGTTCAGCCTTGCTACATATTCTCCAAGTTGAAGTTCCCAATCTGATAACAGCAGCACCATGTCCTTTTTCCAGTATTGTGCAATAGTGTTAAGACACACACTACTCATTCATAGCCCTAAGCATATGTCTTAACAAATTATGGTACTTTTGTGTGTATGTGTCCTCGTATTATATTTAATTTTAACATTTGTGGTTTAATTTCAGATTTGACCTCTACAATTTTCTGAATGGAGGTGTGTATGTGTGTGTGTCTTTGTTTGCCTATTTGTATCTCATCTTCATTATTTTTTATAAATAAAATGGTTAACATACCTAATTCTCCTCCCTATTTTCCCCACAAAAAACAATCCTGTGAGGTGGGTTGGACTGAGAGCCAGTGACTGGCCTCAAATTACCCAGGCAGGACTAGAACTCACAGTTTCCCAGTTTCTAGACTGGACAAAACTGCTCTTTAATGCAATAAAAACAGATTTAAACTGTTTTAAGCTAAAGTTTATAGTGTCATGATTCTGAGTAATGGGCCCAATCAATTCAGGACTCTGAGGCTGTGGTTTTTCTCAAAGATCCATTGTACTGGGTACATCATATCGGCACGTTCAAATGTGAAACCAACTCTGAATAATTCCCGCACTTTGATACAATTAAAGAATATATATTGTGTGTCCCCCCCTTTGTGTCATAGATCACATTAACCAACCAAGCAGGCGATGAACTTCTCATCACTCCCTCCTGCCATTGCTAGAGCACATTGAGCTGACCTTGGTTCTCATGAGCCTTATCGCTGTTATGTCTGGTACTGTAGAGGAAAACATTCTATATTCTTAAAATCCCCTCTCCCCCCCCCCATATGCATGGCAACTTAGAAACAAAGCAAAGTATGGCTTCGGCAGTAGAAGAATCTGGAACATACCCCTGGACAAGGCCTTTTATTAGAAGAAGCAGAGGGTGCGGGGAGTAACAGGTATAGAGACATTACTAGGTATATTGGCAAGTATAATGACAATGGCTTAGACAGTAACATTTTCCCTGCTTCTCCTCCTCTTCTTTATCCACCCCCTTTTCCTCCATTATCTTGTACTGGCACAGTCCATCCAGAATTCCACCAATCATTGCTGCTCTTTTGTACTGAGAAAAACTTTCCTAATACGTTTGAAACTGGATGAAGAACATCGTCAAAAGGCTGTAACAGAGCTGCCCAGCATGAGTGGCCATCTGTGGGAAGCGATGGGAACTATCAGAAGTGTAGGGGAATATGACCCACCTTCTCATGATTTCAGTGAGCGAGATTAAGAAAGCTGAGCATGCTTCTTTCACTGGAAAGAAAAAGTTCATCAAAATGAGAAAAAAGTAGTGCGAGTTTATAATTAAAGTCAATGATGAATTTGGAAAGTAGCAGGAAATTAGGCAGCATGGACTGAATACCAATTCAAGACAGAACACTTTTGCCGTGATCTTGCAGCAACTAGAAGATTAGAGAATTGATTCCACAAAGACCGTAACTAGGCATTTAGCTCTAAATATGTAAGTCTATCTCTATTTAGCAAAGCACTTAGCCATGTGTAACGGATATTTAGGGGTTTAATACTAATTGTGAGCTTAAATATGCTGCTAAAGAATGATCTGGGGAGCTAAGAATTTGCAGAATTGATCTCATTGCCCAGCTTTTAGGAAGACTTTGGACATTACATATAAGAGATTTCTGTTAACTGTGCAGCATTTCTCAAACAAACAAACAAACCAGGTCTCAGTTTTTACTAAATCTGGAAGAGCTGGCTGCTCAAATCCAGACAACCAAAAACTGGCGCAGAATTAGATTCCAATAGAAAAAACTGAATTGTGGAATCGTTGGTACTCTCTGAGCTTGGTAGTTTGCTTGCAAACATTTCATTACCAGACTAGGTAACATCTTCAATTCAGAGTACTCCAAGGACTTCGCAGGATTAGATTCCTTTATATCTCTTTGCTGCCGTCTAGTGGTTGTCAAAATGTATGCATCCAAAATATGGCAGCCCTAATTTTGGTGACATTTATACATCTGAGAAAGGATTTTGGTGATGAAATAAATGAAAATGGAAAGAAGTAACATAACAAGGAAAGGATGTCAGTAGGTAAAGTTGCATTTTCTTAGATTTTTCTATGGAAGAATTTGGATTGGATGATTTTTGTAAGGGGGGGGGGTAAATTCTTTCCTACCACAATCCTATTACTCAGTGTTTTTACTTAATCTATTTATTTATTAAATGTATATGCTGCCCATCTTTCCATGAAGCAACTCTAGGCAGTTTACAACAAGGTAAAAACAATAACATAAAACATTAAAATATTAAAAATATATTAACATTAAGATTAACAAAGGTTAATTTGAAGGAGGCAAAATAACAAACAGTGGAGGTAGAATCTTCTCAGTCCACTAACCACCTCCAGAAAGTTGAAATATCCATCCAGATCAGGATCATTGGAGAAGAGGTGTAAGATAAGACTTGGACATAATTTCTGCCAAATGATTTTCTCTGCAAACAATTGGTGTGGTGGAGAGCCATTTTTCACTGAGGTTAATTTACATTTGAACTAATAACTCTTGTTAAAGAACATCAGAAGTCACTTTTTAATATTTTCCTGCTCTTTTGAGCCTGCACTTTTTCACTCTTCTTTTTTCTTTTTTCTTTAAATATTACATCTTGTTAGACTTTTCTTGATTCTTTAAAACGTTAATATATTCTTAACATTTATTAATAGTATTAATGCATATATTACTTTAAATAAATTAAATGTTTTAATTATTGAATTAAAAAGGCTAGGGGTATGTTGATGTCAATGCTAATTATTTGTGTCCTTCAGAAATGGTAAGCGGGCCATCCTTACATCAGTGCAAGCAAAATATGCAGGTGAATCTTGAGTTATCCTTTTTGTTTCTAGAAAATACTGCTTTCATTTCACCTTGTGTTTTTCTAAAGGAACAATGTTTTTAATAACATCTCAATCATGCTTGATTAGTTTTCTATGCTTCTATGATTTGGAGAACCAAATCCTTGTTTTCAAATGCAAAAATCCTTGGCACTCTTTCCTCAAATATGCCTTAATAGCACATATTTGCAAGCCTATTAAGATGTTTACGGACCTTAAGCATAAAAACAGTTTCTTACAGATTATCCAACTGAATAAAAAGCAGCCATTATAAGAGGGTCTCATTCCTGATTTCTATGCCACTCACATGCATGTGTCTAATACTCTTTTTTCTCTGAATTGATCAGACTGACTTATAGCCCTGAGTCTGACTCAACATTGCTCCCTTTGGCACTTCACTCATACTTCAGCCCTCCTCTTGATTAAGGAACTGAGACTGAACTGTATTCAGTCTATTTTCCTCATTAACTTTATTTCCCTACCTTCCAACTTTACAATGACTTATACATGTGCTATCACCAGTGTTGTGGCTATAAAATTATTATTTCATTTTTGTCATGCTATAGATCATGGGTTCTCATTAAAAGAATGTATTTTATTCTCAAGAACAAAGAGTTAGATACTTTTGCCCCCAAATGTATAACCATAAAACACTGTGGAATGGTTCCCTTATCTTTTTAGACCACTGGGTGGTTGAATGGAACTTTGGTCCTTCATGGCTAGACTGACATGAATTTGCTCTAATTATAATTAAATCTTTTCTTTTACTGATATGAATAGGGACTTTAAGTTTATTTTTAAATATATTACTTCCAACCAGAGAGTTCTTTTTTTCTCTGCTTCTCTTCAGATTTGACAGATAAATATTTATCTGAAATTAACTTAATTTGGAAAGTTCAAGAAGGATAAATATATCAGGCTTCTTATGAGCAGCGAAGATCATGTCCTAGAGCATAGAAAGAAACAGAAAATAGTTTTAAAGAAATAGGACATACACATTATTAGTAAAACTATTAATAAAACTAATGCTTAATTTCAAAAGTTGGAGAGGCAAAACAGTTTGAAGCCAACATTTAAACAACTTGCTAACAATTTTAGACTGAATACTATATTCTTTAGCTTAGAAGAATTCAATAACTCTGGAATGCAACTTGTGCATTTTGGCTTTCCTTCTATTTGAACCTACATGCACTAAAATAAACATCACAGGGTTTGCAGAAGGATGAGAGATGGTGGTTAATAGTGATATCCCTACTTAGAAGAATAGATCTTTTTTACCTTTAGGTAGGCAATAGCTGTAGTATTAGCTGTAGAATTGTTTCAGTGCATTTTTAGGTAGTTTAGATATGTTTAATTATTACCCGTATTTACTTTTGTACATACTAGTGACTGATTTGGAATATACATAATGCCTGGAGGCTTTCTAAATGTAAGAGATTTTATATTATAGATGTACTTGTTGGCGCTTGTAATCCATTGTGGGATATTCTGAGTTCTAAGATGCACACAAATATCTTCTTTGACATCACACATTTTGACAAGCAGTTTATTTTGCATTTATAGTTATTGAAAGAGATGGGTGCATCTGCCAATTTCTTTTTTTTTTTTTTAATCCTAATTTTCCTGTCCTGGCTCAGGATTTTATATTTTTAATTGTTTTTAGTTGCTTTGTTCTTTTTTTCCCTGTTTTGCATAGTTTTACATTGTTCCCTTTACATTGTTTACTTACATTTCCAGCACATTTATTTTTGTGTGTATTCTTGGCTTGGACCACATGATAAATATTTGTTTGGTTTTCATTTGAAACCGTGCAGAAAAAGAATTGTACAAATGTTCATGTGTGCATCCTTTTTCTAACATATGTTCTCTCAGTACATGTATTTTCATGGATCATTTCCAACTGGCAAATCCCCCAAATCCAGAAACTCCTGATTTTTCAGATCCTTCTATGTATTCAAGACCCAAGTGGATATTTTGATAGAAAAGTTTTAATGTCAGCTACATCTGCAGACTCGGAAGATGTAATGCAAGCCTCCATCTCTTGTGAACTTGTGACAGGATGGGCAACACTGCAATGCCATAGAAAAGGTTTAGGGCTTTTGTGGCAATGCCCTGATGCTGCTTTTATCAGCCTGACATCCCCTTGTACCCCTATAGAAGCCACTGCCCCATAAGCCAATTCTTGATCCCTTCCTAATAATTACTTATACATTATGAAACATGCTTAGTTGGAGTCCGTCAGACCTTTCAGCTAGCTACTTCATCAAATGAATATATGATTATTCATGGTTTGGCATTTTGGAGGCAACCTGGCTATTAGCGTGTTTCTTTCTAAATACATTCAGGTCTCAAGAAAAGAGCACATACCAAGACACATTTTCTGACTTCAGGCATATCCATCTAATTTGTCACTAACTTTTTAGCTCTGTGATTTAATGCTGCCTTTGACTCCTTTTCCTGGTTGTTGCTTGATTATTGATTTCCCCTCTCTCCTTTATTTGTTCACAGCAATAATTTGTGCTCAGTACTTTGGACAAGGAAAGAAGCTATATTTACCCCCGGAATCACCTGCCATCATTTTAGGACTTCTCTGATTTAATCACTTTATACCATAAACTCGGGAAGTGAGAGTTAATGATTTATCATCACCTGTTACTGTCAGCTAATAGTATACTGGGCCTTTCATCTTTTTTTCTGTGATGACATTTAAGCTCCTGCTTTAGGCTGCCTGCAAGGGTTCTGTTGCTGTCCTGTATAGATCTAGTAAACATTTTAGATGTGCATATCCACTGCTTTAATTATCTACATTATACAATCCCGCCTTGCACTTTTGGGAGATATGCTTAGAAGCTTCTTCCTTTTCCTTCTGATCTATACTGCAAGTTGTTCTAAATATATCCTAAGGGTTATAAATTGCACGACAATTGAACTAAAAAGCATTCTAGTTCTGTTTTTTTCTATACCGTTTAAATTATTTCCCCTAGTTTTCTTTTTTTTTTGGGGGGGGGGGGAGAAGAATATTTCATCATGTCAGAAATTCTACCAAAATAATATATTATCAAATAATACCAATTATTGATTCTTTCCCTGACATATTTGTTTTCTTTGCAGAATTGCAAAGAAATTGCAATTTAAAAGTCCAGAAGGCCATTTACTGCTATGATGTGATCTCTTTGTTTGCTAGATGCCAGAGTTAGGATATAGATTAGATCCTTATCAGGGGTGGGTTCTTCTTTTCTTCGCTGCCGGTTTGCTCAGTGCTGCGCCACGTGTGCGCTTCGCACATGCTTCGCACATGAGCAGTGCTTAAAAAAAGCTTCTGCGCATGCACAGAAGCAAAAAACAAGATGGCGGCGCCTATGGCGCCGCCAAAAGAACCAGTTCGGGAGCGTGGCAGGCCTGGGTCGCTGCCTGGCTGCCAAGTTACTACCGGTTCTATAGAACCGGTCTGAACCGGGAGGAACCCACCTCTAAATCCTTATAATCAAAATAGTAAGCCATGTTTTACTTTTTTATAATTTTTATTAGAATCTCTGGGAGGATTTAAATAATCCTTTAATCATTATTATTTGGTGATGACTTTATTGCAAAAACTGCAGTTATTTTGACAACAGCAAGGATAGTGGATCCCAAATCTCTATCCAATTTTTAGTTTATTTCAGTACAGTTTTAATTTTATACTGTAAATTTGAGAAAACTAAAATTAATACAGTAGAAAGTAGTTACAAAGTTATTGGATTTTATTTCAGACTTTTTGCTAATACATCTTTTTATGAGGTCTGTTGACTGGATCAATCAAGCACATTGATTTTTTTTCTTTTTTTTCATTTCCTTTATAATATGAAACTATATTATAACAATATGGCCATTTTATATTCTTCAAGCTGATAGAATAAAATGGCATAGCTTTACAGAAGTGAAATTCTGAAATAAAATAAAGTAAAATGTAAATTTTTTTTAAAAAAAATCTTCAACGAGGAACTGTCAATATTATTTTTCCCTTCTATTGTCCCTAGACATTAATCACCACTTAAGTATTTGTATTTTTCTTGAAACAGTGGAGATAATTATATATATTTATGTATAAAAGTTTAACTAAATAAAGAAGGAATGATGGTTCATTTCATATGCCAATATTTCCTTTCACTGCCAGCATGTATCTTAGTAGATTGTAACACTTTTCATTAATGCTGAGATTGATTGATGGATTGACTGCCATACATATTTTCTCCGAGATGATTTGTGTCCAATTTTAGGTTTTCCAACACTAGTAAAAGTATACGTGGTTTCAATCAAATGTAATTTTTAAAATTTCCTGAAATATTTTGATAGATTTATTTCCAATACTTTTCCCATAACCATTACATGTGGTAGAAGATTTCCTTCTTTCCTAACCATGTCAGATCTCAGGATTGTCATCAATATTTACATGCTGTTTAGATTTTGTAATATTTAAAAAGGAGTATCGTATCTAGAAGAAAATTATTCATTGCTGTCAGGCTAACTTAATGACTTCCTTCTAAATAAATGAGGGCTTTAAATTCTGGAAGTTGTAGTATTAATACATCTGAAGATACCAAGCACAAGAAAGCTAAGAAAACCTACTGAAGTTCAGTCTAAAGTTTTGTTTCTTGGTAATCTCAATTTTTAACAACTGAGGTGACTCTCATTGACATTGGCATGAGCTTACCTCATTTCCGTCTTTAAATGTTACTTAAACTCAGTGGATAAAAAGTATGTTTCCTTTTTTTCAAATAATTTCATTAAGATTTACAAATAAAAGATAAAAGCTACTACCAAACTATAAAAAAGAAAAATACAGAAAAAGAAAAGAAGCGTAGAAAAGAAAAAGAAGTAATTTCCCCCTCATCCCAGCAAATGAAAACTATTTTAATAGCTTATCACTAGCAGTTTTCTAATATAACATAGTTCCTTCACTCCGTAACTCATTTCTTAACTAAAAAAACAAAATCAAGAAAGCCTCATCATTCATTCTTTATCAGCAAAAGTCCAGTAAGGGAAGCCAGATATGGCTAATTCTCTATTTTAACCCTGATCAGAATATGCAACCCTGTATTCTTTCTCTGGAGTTTTAACCCTCTTAATTGTTAACCCCTTCAAACAGAGTTTGATTTCTGTTCATCTCTTTTTATGTCTCAATAATATTTCAGAACTTTGAGAGACTTTTAGTCAAAACTCAGATTTCTTTTATATATCCAGTAAGAAAATTTGTCTTTTTTAAAAAATCACTTCTCATAAAGTATTTTAAGACTTTCCCAGACCTCATTTGTACATTCAGTCAGAGAAGGCTATTCAAATCAGTTTACGGGTAATTAAATTAAAAAGAAAAGAAACACCCACCAGTTTCATTTATATATCCAATACAGCCTTCTCCATATTTTTCTCATTGCCTGACCCATTTAAATCCACATACACATTAATTTCAAACTTATCTGGTGTATCTTGTTCTTTTTCTGTAATTTCATTAATACCCAATCTATCTATAATATCAAATAATTTCAATGGCCAATATTCAAAAATATTTATCAAATCTTTTTTCTATAGTCTTTATTAATGAGACAAATATATTATCCTCTAGGTCTCTCTAGGGTCAAACGCAAAGTCTCATTACTGTGTTTCCTCTTTAAAAAAAAAAGCCAAACAATTGCCATATCCCAGGGGAAGAATTCTTATAATTAATTCAAATTTATAATTCCAAATCCATCTGGACCCTTAATCCATTGTTAACTTCTTAAAATCCATATTCTAAGCACCTTTTGTTCTTTAATCCAAAAATAATATTTTCCCAAAACTTTTAAAATCATATTTTAAAAAATTCTTTCTCCAAGGAGAAGGCAACTTACCCAGTGAACACAATAAAAACTTGCTGATCCAAACAGTGTTAATCTTTCCAAAACAATGAAAAATAAAACAATACAATACAAACATTAAGAAATTAGGCTTGGTCACATTTTTTGTCCTTAAGAAGCTTCATTATAAATATCACATCTTAGATGATATTCCTCGACTCCCAGCCACTCAACTCATAAGACCACAATTCATGTCGACTCATGAGAAGTTGCTGTCTGGTGTGCACATGGGTTATCTCAACAATCCTTCCTCTGGAGAGATTTTGCTGGACCAGATCTAGCATCCAATCTTGCTTTTTCTCATAAATGCAGTCCCACTATCAGTAGAATGTCAGCTTACTAGAGCACTCAATGGAACTTCCAAAGACAGTATATTTCCTACAGGTTTCTAGTGAAACAGGAACAGAAATATGTCCCTGGAGTTGATACTATGGGGTCATATAATTATGCTTCAATATAACTTTGCAACGTAAAAAATAATCTTAAGAATTATGTACAATACTGTGCATTTAACATAGCAGCTAAGATGTCAAAAATCTGGACCCTCAGTTGAATGTAATTTCCCACATACCCAATTTTAGAATGGGGTTAGATCAGGGGTCCCCAAACTTGGCAACTTTAAGACTTGTGGACTTCAACTCCCAGAATTCTCCAGCCAGCTGGCTGGAGAATTCTGGGAGTTGAAGTCCACAAGTCTTAAAGTTGCCAAGTTTGAAGACCTCTGGGTTAGATACAACAAATGTTTAGTTCTGAGGGGGGGGGGAGAATATGTAGCAAAAAAAATTTAAGAAATGGGCTAACTCTGACCCATACTTTTAAAAAGATGCAGAAGCCTCAGAAGAGTTTCTTGATAAATATGTCAGCCATAAATCAGCTCTAGCTATTATAATAATTATAAAAGGAAAACAGGCTGCCAAAGAACACAGTGGCTGGACACCATCATAGCTAACACTGGCCAGAACACAGAAGAACTCAAAGAAATAGTGCAAGATTGGAAGATGTCAAGAGACCTGACCCATGGAATCACCAAGAGTCAGACATGACTGAATGGATAACATTAACAACATCATCATAATGATCACCTTTATCTTTTCAGTAAAATACTGAAGATAACATCAGCAATCTCTTGGCTAGGTACACAAGGTGGACAAAGCTAGATAGTGTGTTTCCCTCAAAGTAGTTTCCAATGAAGCTCTTGCACCAACAACTGCAGCTATGGTCTGAAAAATCAGTACTATTTAAATATAACTGGTAAGTAGAAGTAACTTTAGTCCTATCAAGGGGACGCGGTGGCTCAGTGGCTAAGACGCTGAGCTTGTCGATCAGAAGGTCGGCAGTTCAGAGGTTCGAATTCCTAGCGCCGCGTAACGGGGTGAGCTCCCGTTACTTGTCCCAGCTTCTGCCAACCTAGCAGTTCGAAAGCACGTAAAAAATGCAAGTAGAAAAATAGGGACCACTTTGGTGGGAAGGTAACAGCGCTCCGTGCACCTTCGGCATTTAGTCATGCCAGCCACATGACCACGGAGACGTCTTCGGGCAGCGCTGGCTCCTCGGCTTAGAAACGGAGATGAGCACCGCCCCCTAGAGCCAGAAACAACTAGCACAGATGTGTGGGGGAACCTTTACCTTTATCTTTACCTTAGTCCTATCAAATGATTCTACTGAACACAGTTGTGGTACAGGCCCATCTCTCTTCAGAATAAGTAAGTTAAAACAAGTGACCTTTAGATATACAAGGATCTGCAGGCCAATATAAGTCCCTGGCAGATTCAAACTTCGTGCATCTACACCATATTCCACAATACAGGCATATATGTCTACTATCTACCACACTCAGATATGTTAAGACCATCGGTCTCAGGAATCTCAACTTAGGAACCTATTATGATAGTAAGAGAAAGTGTCAGATCATACTCCTTTGCATTTATATGGTCCATTACTACCATTCCTTGATTCTTATGTTGATCAAAAAATCTCGGAAGGGTACCTTATTTGAATTTTAGAACCTATAATACAGTTATCATCCAGAAAGATTAGTTTTTGCTTTGGTGTGAGCTGAGATTCCTGAACCTCATGAAGAACATTATAGGAATTCATATGAACACAGATAACAACTTCTTTTCAGACTTGGCAGTCAGATTGCACAAAGGAAGTAATGAGGTGATAGATGTGTAAATAAAAGGGAAGGACCAGCAAGTACACATTTTTTAAAAATGTGCAAAGACAAAAAAATGTGAGAGAGCTTGGGCTACATGTCTTCTTTCTGGATGATAACTGTATTCTAGGTTCTAAAGTTCAAATAAGATACCCTTTGATCATTTTAAATATAACACAGGAATTACATCAGGATAACATGGGGGCAGTAGAAACTGTATATATTATACTGTTGTCCCAAAGTTGCTTTTTCAAGAAGCAACTTGTTTTTCTTTGAAGATGTTTCGCTTCTCATCCAAGAAGCTTCTTCAGCTCTGACTGGATGGTGGGGAATGGAAGAAATTATATTCCTTGCAGACAGCTGATCATTTGCATTCTTTTAGAGAATCTTTGAGGCCACTTGGAGGTTTATCTGGGTCCTCAGGGTCATCTGAGTAGTGCAAATGAGTGTGGAGCCTTTTTGAAACTACTGAAAGGACTGTGTTGTGGAGCTATGCTTTCTGCAGAAAGGTTTTTTTTTTTTTAAGACTCTCCATAGACCTGTAGCTATGTACTTTGGGATGAACACCTTTTGAGTGGTATGGGAGTATGAACGGATTTGCAGAAAAATTGCAGATTACAGGAACCATTTGCACTTCAGTTTGAGATGCAGACAGCACAGACTCATCCTCAACAGCCTGCACTTGTGTTCAACAGTGAAGGGACACAGGACAGAAAACATCCTGCAGAAGGAATATAAATCCTTCCATTCCCCACCATCCAGTCAGAGCGAAGAAGCTTCTTGAATGAGAAGTGAAACATCTTCAAAGAAAAACAAGTAAGTCCAGTTTCCTCTTGAAAAATCAATTTTGGGACAACCATTACCTGGATGACTGAGAATCTCCATAGACATTGTATTGTTGTGTATTTCTTGGAGGAGATACAGGCTATAGAAATATATAAATTTGAATAATATTTCAACTATCTGCCTTCTAAGACATCAAACAGGTACATTTTTCAGTCATCCTACCTTCGAATACTTTTACTTAGCGATACCTGGGATTGAGCTTTGAATTTCTGGCATTCAAAGCATGTGCAATGACCTCTCAGATTAATGGTAGCTGTTACAGATGTTTGGAAAGGTTGAATGCTATGCCTGTCAGACAGCATAGATACTGGTGGTTTTCTTAGATTTAAATTCAGATGGGACAGCTAACTCATGGACCTGTATTCACAATAAATGCAAGACTAGAATTACCCTTATCCACAATATTTATGGATCCACCTTGGCTTGGCTTAATTACCTGAATTATTCAACATTGTATAAATATCTTTCACCCACCGAGTAAGGTTGCACTGATTACCGTAGTAAACAATCTTATTCATCAGGTGAAAAGGGGAAAAAAAGGAAAAACAGAAAGAACAACCCAGCCAGCCAGCCAGCCAGCCAGCAACAACTATATTTAGCACTATACGGGCCAGACTGTCAAAACCTCTGACAAGCAACTTCTTTTTTTAAGTAGCTGAATACAATTATTTTGAAGGATTTCTCTGGATCTGTAAGGCTCTGGGCAGTCTTAGCTTGTGTCACAGGAAATTAAAAAGTTAACAACATGTGCAGAATGTAAAATGAAAGCCCTTACACAATCTGAGCAACTGATATGAATCTTTCTGAGCAGGGCAAGGATTCATTTCTCCTTGCCCCTGCCCCTGCCCTGCACATGCATTAATTATGCATTTAGAGCTTATTCATTATGCATGAAGAATGATGAAGGTAGATAAAGACTGAACTTGACTGTTTGCCATAGTCATGTACCTTCAAGTACAGAAGAGCTACGGTCATTAATATTGGGAAGGATTACCGGAGCAATTTAATTTCCTAGTCCTGGGAATTGATATCTCACTACTCAATATTTGGAATGGACAAAAGCAGGTTGTCTTTGGCCATTAGGATGTTACTAGGTATGCTTTTAAGTTGTTGAGAACGATCACATCCGGACTATAAAAATTCTTAGGTGGCAGCAGAATGTTCAGTTTTTCTGTATCTCTAGTACCGTCTAGTGGTCATCTGTATTTTTGCAGATCAAATATAGTAACTCTAACAGTTAGAGTATAACTGGATGTCATCTATATATCTGTGATTTACTTCACTCACATCAGATCCCAACTCCAGTATTTCATATTCAGAAATAAAAGGAATTTCCATGGTTCCTTTTCTTCAACAAAAATTTACATCACTGTGTTTATTCTGTCTACTTAAAGCTACTCTCAAACTCTTGAGGGCCTTTGGCTGCTTTATAGTGAGTAAGTCAGGATGCTGTAGTAAAAAAGAAATCAGCAGATTGCACTTAAATCAAGTGTTTCTCTTTCTCCAGGAATATTCAGGTATTGTTGCAAGCCCACAAAGTTAA
This sequence comes from Thermophis baileyi, assembly GCA_003457575.1. Taxonomy (NCBI): domain Eukaryota; kingdom Metazoa; phylum Chordata; class Lepidosauria; order Squamata; family Dipsadidae; genus Thermophis; species Thermophis baileyi. The sequence continues at coordinate 683,408 of QLTV01000563.1, forward strand.
AGACAATTTTGTAACAGGATAAGACTGCCTATTGCATAATCTTTTACAAAACTTCCACCTCTACTTTCTCCTTGTCTCCTTAAAAAAGTCTAATTATATTTAAAAAATGTAAAATTTTCTGTTGCATGACATGTCATATTTGTAGTAAGTGGTTATCTTTTGCCTCCCAGCTCTTCATGACGTAAAATGGATTTTAAAAAGACTCTATATCTTGGTTAATGAAGCCATCTTTCTTTCTTTCTTTGCGACACCAGCATTTTATTTTCCAGAAATCTTCTTAAATTACCTTGACATGCCTTTTAATTCCATGGAAATACAAATGTGTTATACTGTCAAACTATTTCTTTAATTAGTGTACAATCAAGCCTCTAAATAAAAGCAAATGCCAAAAGTTTCCAAAACTTAAGCTTGTCAAGTAATATTTATTTATAACTCCCCGCCCCCCAGTCTCAGGATTTTGTTGATTGAAGTTGGTGGCCATGAAGCAAACATACCCTTTCTGAGGCAGAAAGAAGTTCAGTTAGGAAACACCGATATGATCCAATCAAGAGCATCCAGCTCAATTAATTAATAAATGTGGTATTTTATTGTCAGTTCTGAGGTTGAGTAGAATCCGTAGATAATCAGTTCTCCAGAATTCCTAAGAAGTGGACTTATTGTCCACATTGCTCTGGTATCAATGAGGAGTCAAGCTATTCTCCAAAGCTCCTGAGGGCAGGACAAGAAGCAATGGGTGGAAACTAATCAAGGCGAGGAGCAACTTAGAACTAAGGAGAAATTTCCTGACAGTTAGAACAATTAATCAGTGGAACAGCTTGCCTCCAGAAGTTGTGAATGCTCCAACACTGGAAGTTTTAAAGAAAAGATTAGATAACCATTTGTCTGAAGTGGTGTAGGGTTTCCTGCCTAAGCAGGGGGTTGGACTAGAAGACCTCCAAGGTCCCTTCCAACTCTGTTATTTCTATTTCTACTTCTATTTCTAGGGCACTTTGCTCTCCACTGAAGCAAAGGAGAGAAATTGAGAGGAAGGGATGCTGCAGAAATTTTCACCAGAACCCGATTTCCCAATTTCCTGTTTCCAGGAATTTGGAACTGATCTATTATCTGATACCTCATTTCCCTAGCCTTTTATTTACAAAGCAACATTTACAGGTAGTCTTTGACTTATAACCATTCGGTTAGTGACCATTCGAAGTTGCAGCAAAAAAAAGGGACTTATGACCATTTGTCACACAACCATTGCAGCATCCCCATGATCACAAAATCAAAATTTGGATGCTTGGCTACTGGTTCATATTTGATTGCGGTGTCTCGAGGTCATGTGATCACCTTTTGTGGCCTTTTGACAAGCAAAGTCAATGGGGAGGCCAGATTCACTTAATAACTGTGTTACTAAACAACTGCAGTGATTCATTTAACAACTGTGGCAAGAAAGGCCATAAAATGGGGCAAAACTCACTTAACAACTGTGTCGCTTAGCAACAGAAATTTTGGGCACAATTGTGATTGTAAGTCAAAACTACCAGTAGTACACTGGAAAAATCTGTTTTAATCAATCATAATCATGCCTTTGGATTGTATTCCTATGAATGTTCTATCTTTATTTTAGTAGATTGTACTGATCATTAAATGGTGGTGTTAGGTAACAGTAATAGCACAGTATTTGTTTTTAGCTAGAGTACCATTTTATTAAAGAAGCGTGTTATTAAAACCCTTGATACAGAGATAATTTTACATCTGAGTTTCACTGAGACATATTCTAAAGGAGGGAGGGAAGAGAAGAGCAAAAGAATTTCATTCAAATCCAAAGATCTTTTATTTTGGATGTAACATATTTGATATAACAAGTTATCCTTTTGTTCTGAACAAACAAGGCATAGATTGGAGAAACTGAAGCATCATTATAACAGTTTCTTTTATGTGGCCTCCATTTTTATTGCTCTAAAGAGTCATAACCTAATTAGAGCAGGGGTGTCCAACCTTGACAACTTTAAGACTTGTGGACTTCAACTCCCAGCATTGCTAGCTGAGGAATTCTGAGAATTGAAGTCCACAGGTCTTTCAAGGTTGGACAATCCTGAATTAGAGTATGGAATAAGCAGAAATAACACATGGAAATCCTTGAAAAAAGAATAACCAAAAGAGATGGTGATATTGTAATACTGTATAATTCCTATAATTAATTATTTTTAATGGATGACACAGATAAAATATGACTTCTTTTCTGAAAAAAATATTAATTTGTGGTGCTATATTTTGAGATAATTAAGATGGCAGATGCAGCCATCATCTTTAGGAATCTATTAGGTCCAAGGTACCTCAATCCTGGAGCTGGCATTATAAGATGAGGATAGGGTCAATCTAACTTTGCTTCTTTAGACATCAGGCAGGGGGATATGATTTTCAGAACAGTGTGTTTCTATCTAGTAAAGGTGAAGCAACTTTTCTACCCAACTAACTTTTTCAATTTTTAAATGTTAGGAGGAAAGAGAAAGATGTAGCAAGAGTTTCACTTGATGCAGAGCAATTGGATAATTCAAACTGTGATTAATTCGAGAGGATTAAATTCTTAGAAATATGAAGGATGACACCATCCTGTGTAGGTATTATATTTTTGAAAAACTTCATAATTGCATCAATCTATTTTCATATTTCCCCGTACTCATTGCAGTATGAACGGGGAAAGGGGAAAGGGGAAAGGGGAAAGGGGAAAGGGGAAAGGGGAAAGGGGAAAGGAAAGGAAAGGAAAGGAAAGGAAAGGGAAGGAAAGGGAAGGGAAGGAAAGGAAAGGAAAGGAAAGGAAAGGAAAGGAAAGGAAAGGAGGAAAGGAAAGGAAAGGAAAGGAAAGGAAAGGAAAGGAAAGGAAAGGAAAGGAAAGGAAAGGAAAGGAAAGGAAAGGAAAGGAAAGGAAAGGAAAGGAAAGGGTAATATTTTGTTTTTTTTCACTTAGGAATCCTAATCATATGGGTGAATGATGTATTTCAATGAACCAATTTTCAGGTAAGCACAGTTCTCCCTTCTCATAATGGTCTGGTCACTAGAAGCTAGTTAACAATTGTAAGAGACTTCACAGAGGGGTATTTTGAAAATCACGTTAATAAAGATAATTCAACTTGAAAAGAACACACTGTGACCTTATAACCAAGAACTTGGTTCTTGGTTATAAGGTCACAGTGTGTTCTGTTCTTTTCTCATTGTTGTAATTCTCATTACAAAAACAACCTTGGAACTAATCATGTCAAGCTTGCAAAGGCTCCCTGCTATGGTAGGTTATTTACATAAAATAATAACAATGTTGAATATCAAACTACTATCCAGGCAAAATAATATGAAATTCTAATTTTCTATTTTTGTTGTATAAGTAGTTCCAGATAAAGGCCATTCACGAGATTCCAATTCATTTTCTATTTCAGTGCAGTAATGATATCAGCAGTCTGTTGACATCAGCCATGCCAGATAATTATTGGCTATTTATTTAACAGAGCTATATAACCTGGCCAAATACAATAAAACAACAATGAAAGGAAACAATAAGAACAATTCATACTGAATAGCATCATGCAGACCCAGGAGCCCTATGCAGTCCTAGCTCATTTATAGGCTAAAATAAACCAATTAGCATTCCTAATCTACTTGACAACTTATTTGTTGGGCCTGGTACATGTCAATTACAAGCGACCAAAGCAGGGGACCTCTATTGAGAAGTCCATATCCTTTAAGTTACCAGCCTTATTGCTTGAACTGATAGAGATTCAGTGTAAATTCCATTATTCTGGTGCTACATATGTGTAACCAGGGCATTCAAGTAATTAGTTCCCCAGTTGTTAAAGGCTTTAAACTGGACCCAGAGAAGTGTTAAGACTCAGTTAAACTGGTCAGAAGAGGTTGTCAGATCAGTATTCCAGCGGTTCTTTTATACAACTATTCAGTGATGTGACCCACTATCCCATAAAGGTGCAATAGACCTCTAAACGTAGTGCAGGTAGGCCTTGACTTACAACCATTCATTTAGTGACCATTTGGAAAAAAAAACGTGATGTACATCAAGGGTTTTAATGACCCGCTACTTTAATAAAATTTACGAGCGTTGAAGCATTCTCATGGTCATGTGATCAGAATTTGGGCATGTGGCAACCGGCATGTATTTATGATAGTTGCAGGTCACCATTTGCAATTTTCGCAGCTGGTTTCCAACAAGCAAAGTCAATGGGGGAAAGTTGGTTTTGCTTAAGGACTAATTCGCTTGACAACTGCAGTGATTCGCTTAGCAACCATGGCAAACAAGCTCATAAAGTTGGGCAGGACTCACTTAACAAGTACCTTGCTTATCAGTAGAAATCCTGTTCCTAATTGTAGTCATAAGTTGAGGACAACCTGTAGGTACTGTGTTGTCAGCACACTGTAAATATATTACATATGGGTAATTCTTGACTTACAAGCATTTGTTTAGTGACCGCTCAAAGTTATAATGGCACTGAAAAAAGGGACCTATGACCATTTTTCACACTTACAATGGTTGCAGCATTCCTATGGTCACATGATTAAAATTTGGATGCTGGGCAACTGGCTCATATTTATGACGGTTGCAGTGTCCTGGGGTCATGCAATCATCTTTTGCAAACTTCTGATAAGCACACTCAATGAGGAAGCCAGATTCGCTCAACAAACGTGTTACTAACTTAACAACTACAGTGATTCACTTAACAATTGTGGGAAGAAAGATCATAAAATGGGCCAAAACTCACTTAACAACGGTCTCACTTAGCAACAGAAATTTTGGTGGTAAGTTGCATACAATATATGAATTGTCTACTTGTGGTTCTTATTTCAAGCACTGAATTCTTCTTGCAAATATTTCCCCTTTCATTTTATTGCTACCATATTTGAGAAGCAATACATCTGCAGCTGTGAATGAGGAGAAAAGAGCACTTTCTATTACAAAGCCTGAGTACAAGGTCCTTGCAATTTACCAGTTCTGAAAACAGTGTAAAATATATTTATCATGAATACATTTTCTTTCCAGCAGTCTCTGCATTGAGATCAGTCTGTGTTCAGAAGTCATACTGAGAATTTGCAATCAGTTTTGAAAACATAATGAACAAAACAACATTATCTTCCTCTAAAGGACATATCGGCTCATAACCTTCAATTCCAAACATCATAATTAATGGTCAGTGTTGATAGGGGCTGGAGTCCAACAATATTGCAGTACTAAAAGGCTAAAGATGTACAGAAATTATGCCTCATCTTTCTTTTACTGTAAAATGTCATGGTCCACCAATGTGGGCTCTATGGTTAAGAAGAAATTTGGCAATGAATGGATGCTTCTGCCTCATATCATTCACCTTAAAGAACATCTGCAGAAGCTTTTAATTCTTTTACAAGCTACGTAAAAAGAACAAACATTATTTAGGCTACTTTGTATTTAAATGAAGCACATTTAAAAGAAATTGCAAAGGAAAGAAAGCACATTGGTCAGAAGCTATGTCAAGAATTATTAAAGGAAGTCGTTAGAGAAAAAATTTTAAAGGTACTGTAGATCTACTGATGTTGAGAAACCTCACTTTCGAGTGTCTGCAGATTTCAGTTCTAAAGACTGCAGTATACTCAATCACATAACTGTGTAGGATCATTATGCTGTTCCTTATGGCGAGGCCGATTTTGATAATGATTAACACCACAGCCTGGGGTGTATCTAACTATGCATATTGGATATGAAATACCAATTATGATTCTGTCTCCATGTGCAGAAATCTTTGACCAAGTGGGAGTGTATCCATGGAAAGAAAAGACAGGACATTTGTTCAGAATCTTCCTTTTGCAGTTCTTTCCTTTCCATGAAGGTCATTTTCCAAGAAAGCTACAGCTTTGTGAAGAAGAAGACGATGAAGACGGAGGAGGAGGAGGAGGAGGAGGAGGAGGAGGAGGAGGAAGATAATTCTTCCTTTGCGCATGGAAAAATCTGCTTGATTAAGTAACATTGAGTGAAAGGAAGACCAAGGCCCACTCAATGTTCCTGTGTGCTCCACGAAAGGCATTTAATTTGATTTCACATTAAGTGTGCATTTCTTGTATACAGATTTCATTTAATGATGTAATTAGACTCTATAACAGAACTGGAAATGCAATCAGCCCAACAAGACCTTCCTTGTCTGCATAGGAAGATGGGAGATGAACCATCCCTCCCTCCCTCCATCTGTTTGTTTTTAAGAATAGTAATAATAATTACTGCCATGAAGAGTCATAATGATATGTCTTTCAATGTAAATTGGAAAAATTCATTTCAAGGCACCTGGGATGATCTCATCACAGCCTCACTAGAAGCAGTTAAATGATTAGCTTCCTTAGATATTGAATTATAACATCTATCCCATTGCAATTCTCATATCATGGTTTTACCTTAATTTAATAGTTTATCTTGTATATTTTGTGTGTGTGTGTGTGTGTGTGTGTGTGTGTGTGTGTGTGTGTGTGTGTGTGTGTGTGTGTTATTTAAACTTATATTGTGTTTGTATGTATAATGTGTTTTAATTTTTAGTTTTAATAGTGGTGGATATCAGTGATTGCGTGACTTCTGCAGATGCCATATGCTAAATAAATGAGAAAAAATGTATTCCATGCCTTTTATATCTATAACCAAGTATGGATCAAGTATTCTTGATCTTTGGTGATACCAAAATCACCAGGAAACTGTATGATGATTGGAATTTCTGCATGTGCATATTTTTCATGAATCTGGTTAATTGTCTGTTTAGTAAATTGCTGTTAGCATAACTAATATTTCTAAACTGATGTAAATTATTCGTATTAATCACCACAAAAAAGCAAAGAAAATACTGTAGAACATAAAACAATCTAGATTACAGATTCAGCAATAATGTAATCAAGCTACCTATTTACTTGATGTGAGAGTAGGTAACACAGACAGGAAATATTGAGGGAGAGATTCTGAGTGTTGAAATCTCTACAGAACAGTACTAGAGCTGTGTTTGTGCAACACATAAGACTGTAAAGTTGCCAAACATATTTCAGCTCAGCATGTTGCACAAAGCCAGCCCAGGTAGTTAGTTCACACTCAATGTGTCATCGAACTCAGAAAATTAGAGTAAATCATACTTCTGTTTATTTTATTTATTTACTGTTTATTACATAACTAAATTCATTTGTCCATGTGTTATTATAAGAACACAGTCAATAAGGAAATGATTTATTATGCATCATTAAATGCATACACCATATTTCTCCTTTTACAATTTAAAACAGGGGTGTCAAACTCAAGGCCTGGGGGCCAGATCTGGCCCACGGGGTGCTTAGATCTGGCCCGCGGGGCTGCCCTGGAAACAGCAAAGGGCCTCTGCCAGCGAAAACAGAGCTCGGGAGGGCTGCGTGCGGCCCTCGCAAGCTTCATTTTTGCTGGCAGAGGGTTGCAGGAGGCCATTGCAGCCGAAAACGGACCTCAGGAGCACATTTTCACTGGCAAAGCGCTTGGGCCACCACAGGCGCCGCCATGTGTGATGTCAAGCTGGCCATGCCTACCCTGGCCACGCCCATCACGGCCCCCCAAGGTCAAACTCAACCCTGATGTGGCCCTCAATGAAATCGAGTTTGACACCCCTGGTTTAAAAGTATAAAAGATGCAGAAGTTGGATGGTTCTGGATCTATTATAGGGTCAGACTGACAATTTGTAAGAGCTCCTAGTAAACCTAGCATGTGAGCCCATTTGGTCAAGTGGTTAAGGCACCAGGTTAGAAACTGGCAGGCCGAGAATTCAACTCCTACCTTGGTCAGAAAAGTGACCTTGAGCTAGTCACTCTCTCTCAGCCCAACTCATCTCACAGGGTTGTTGTTGTGGGGAGAATAGGAGGAAGAAGGTATGTTGGATACATTCGCTGCCTAGAATTGTTTGTAAAAATAATAAAGGTGGGATACCAGATAAATAAATAAATGCATCTGTGATTCCAGATGAGACTTTTTTTGACAGGTCAGGGACTGGATTTTAGTTCTCTGACTTTAAGAACCAGCACATTGCTACATAACGTACCTATTCTTTTTTTTTTCAGGGTGGGAGGGGCATATGCATATTTGTATAGGAAAGACCATCCTTTTCCAGCTTTTGTTTAAGACTGTTCATCATTGCTTATTTGATATGTACTGTCTATGTCTATCTCTAGCTCTATATGTATATATATATATAAAACTCCCTTTTTTTGACCCTGTTATCCCTTAATTCATATGTGTGTATCAGAGGTGGGTTCCTACCGGTTCTAACCAGTTCTTTAGAACCGTTAGTAAACCGGTGATGATGTCATGGAACCGGTTCTTTTGCCGGTCTCCCTGGGCACCACCATCTTGGATTTTGCTTCTGCGCATGGACAGAAGCGAATTTTTGCTTCTGCGCATGCGCAGAAGCTATTTTTTGATTGCTGCGCACCTGCAGCACAACCCTGAGCGAACCGGCAGCAACAACCCACCCCTGGTGTGTATGTGTGTATGTGTGTGTAATATAAACACACACATATATTCTGTGTATACAGACTCTCACACACACACAGTTTGTATGTGTACACACATTTAAGTATGTTGAGATAATTCCGACAGATAGTAAAGAGCTCGGTAATGGTATGCCCTAATCCACGGAAGAGCTGTTCCTAGTTCTACACTTTTATGCACTTTATTCTTGAAATAGCTGCTCACTGATTCACCTTTCCACAGGCAAATTTGAAACTTCTTAAATAACTTCAAAGGCAGTTTGCTATAGCACAAGAGGGATGGATATTTCCTATCAACTGTATTCATTTGGCCTGAAGGAACTATTCTGATTTCCTGGATGTCGGGAGAAGATTTTAATACTGCGTTAATAGTCTTGTGATGTGTATAAACTTTTTTCAGCATATAAACAGGTAGAGATTTTAAAACACTGACCCTCAGAAAACATCTTTAATTGAGTAGATTTAAAATAATTATTTTTTGTAAAGTGAATAACTACATTTCATTAGTACTAATTACGATTAGTGCCAGCTATAGAATATAAGGAGGTTTATAAAAATACAGCCCAGTTAAATGGATGTGATTTGATTTTCTTGTGAAAATAGCACAGGGATTCTTCATATTTATTTGTTTTTAAGAGATAAATTATTTCCAGAATAATATTTCTGCTTGTCAAAGTGTGGTACATTTAATATAATTAATTAATCATGGTAAACTTCATCTGGTGCTGGTTTACTCAGAAGGGAATCTTACATTTGGTGGGATTTATTTCCAAGGCCGTGGGATGGCAACTTAAATACATTTAAAACTATTTTGAGTAGCAGTCTGCACAACAGGAACTCTGGGATTTTGAAATGGGGTGGGGGAAGCAATGAGGATAACTATTTTGTGTTCCACATATGGATGACAATCCACCACAGAAGTTTTCTGTTTTGAAATGATTACACAAAGTGTGAACTAAAAAAGAGGGGGTTCAAATTAAGGCCTCTGGAACTTTTCAAAACCCCTGGAGGACATTTATGTAAATCTCCTTAATTTGATCATCTCGTTTCTTTCTTGTTCCTCAGTGGTATTTGATATCCATTTATCATTATTCATGCAATATAACGAACAGTCAAATTAGACATGACTTTTTTTCTTCCTAATAACTCCACCCATTAATATAATTTTCCAAACATGTTCAGTGTAATACTGTCATGTATTTTAACTGCTACAGATTTCTCCTGATCTCTTACAATGTTAAATTGACTTGCTTAAAAATAAATGCCACTGCCAGAGCCAGAAAACCACCCAGAAAAAAATATTTTTCTCTTACCCAGATCAAGACAGTTGTGTTGCAGATTATTGGCTGAAAAGCTTCTCCTGCTGGTTCTACATAATTTCTCAAAAGCAAATTTGTGTTTTCAGTCAAATACAAATGATGTGTTTCTCAAATCACCTCTTCTTATTAGGTGGGTTTGACAGGACACTGTTCACCTTTAATTCGCTGACTGTAAAATGAAACCCATAATTACTTTTCTAACTGGAGTTGTGAGAATGAATTAGATTTAAATTGCAAAGCACTTTATATGCAAATAGCTGCATGATAAGCCATCTTGTATCGCTGCATAAGCACTTTGGATGGGATATAACAATTGTTATACCACTGGGCTTGCGCCAATTATGAAGAGTTGACAACCAGTGTGGGATGAACCTGGGTCACAATTTTATTAACTTTTTACATAAGGATCTGCAATTAGATGTTCTACCAACTTGGAAATCAATTGTAGCACAGTCGTCTTTTTGCCCAATTATACTGGGAAACCACTACTGCCCCAGGTGCAAAGGCTAACATTTGGGTTTATTGTTCATCTATACTAAATTACACAAGGTTAGTGGTAGATACAAAGAGGGCTAATTATCAATAAAAGAGAATATTTGTAGTTCTGGGTGGAAATGAGGGGTCCTTCGTGCTCTCTGAGATTGGTTGTTTTCTTGCAGATATTTCATTACCCAAACTAAGTAACATCACTAGCACTGATGATGTTACCTAGCTTGGGTAATGAAACATCTGCAAGAAAACAACCAAGGGCAGAGAGTATCAAGGACCCCTCAGGGCTAATTATGGATAAGACTTTTATAACTGCATAGGAATGGCCCTTATAGCACAGAATCTGAATCAATTTCAGGATTCCTCTTGATTACTCATTAGTTACCATATTTTTCAGAGTATAAGACGCACCTTAGTTTTTGGGGAGGAAAATAGGGGGAAAAAATCTGCCTACCAGGTATTCATCTGGCTAGCGTCCTTAGTCTGGTCAGCTTGAGCACATTATTTTATCCCCTGGTTAGGGGGATAAAATAATGAAAAATAATGAAAAAACCTTCTTCGGAGGGAGTAGCAATGAAAAAAGCCTGCAAGCCGGGAAGAGCAAGCCAAGTTAGCATCTCGTTAGGGCTGGAAAAAAAGCTTCGAAAAAGCTACATTCAGAGTATAAGACGCACTGAAATTTTCAGCTTCTTTTAGGGGGGGAAAAGGTGCATCTTATACTCCGAAAAATACAGTGTCATCAAGGGTCATTACCTCTCCCCTCTGAAGCATCCACATACACTGAATTACCCAAAATGTGGGCTCCACTACCGCAGAACCTATAAAAAAAGTCATGACAAATAAGCATTTAGAAATAATTTCATAGTGAAATGAGAACCAAGTGCAAATGTCTTGAGATCACTGTGGCTTTCCAATGTTGTCTTAAAATTATCGATATTCATATTGACTCTTTCATATACACTAAAATTTTATTTAAGTATGTCACATCTAAAATGATATGCAATCACCAGATCTGAAGTACTTGATACAGTAAATGATGTGCAATTTCACTTAACCCAGCCTATATAATCTGAGGAGTTCCAGATGGGGGCTTAGGTATGTTCACTGAGCAAACTGCCCCCCCCATCACTCCATTCACTGGGGCTCTAATGGTTTCCTCTTGTAGCAATAATAGGAATTTGACAATTAGGAACTCCCATTTGTAAGCAGCAATGGTCATGAAGAAACAGCTGGAGTTTGTTTTGAACTCAGCAACTGGCATTAACCAGCTCAGATATCTCTGCTTATCTTTTACTCAGAAAAGGGACTTGCTGATTGCTTGTCAACCGATTGCAGAAATGTCTTTGTAGTATCTTCATACATAGTCACAACAGTTGACACAACCTCAGTTTCAAATATGAAATTAAAAGACCCGGATGATATAAAATCTCACTGAGATGTAATCCTAGGAGTATCCTGAGTTCAGTGGTTTTCATTTCCTACTACAGTATTTCTTGGTTGGTATGGAATTTCATATTTTAATTCTCAAAAAATTTTTTAAAAAATGTTATTGAGGTAAAACTTCTGAATGTCACTTTTTGAGAGATCAAATTTAAATTTTAAATGGCACCTTTCTAACTTTCAATTATGATGCTGTGGATTTAGACAAAAGTAACAATTTAAGAAGCCAGCATTTTGACTGAAGGGATATTTAGTAATGCACCAGGGAAATGTAAATACCTTACCAAGTTATATTGCAAAGGAAAATTTTGTTTTGAAGTTTAATGAAATAGTTAGATTTTTAGTGCTACATTTCCTATTAAGACTTCTAGGAAAATCATATAAAATGAACATAGAACTACATCAACTTTGGAATTTTCTGTTCAATTAATTTGAATTGGAATTTAATAAAAAGGTTTGTTGTTTCCTCCTGATAATAAAACAGATCAATCTGCAATTCAGTCACTAGGTGGTGCTATATCTTGCTACTGGAGTTTAGACTAAAACACTTATTTTGTTGCTCAGTAATTGATGCCTTACTGGCATTCTTCTGTGGTCATATAGTTCAGACATAGGCTCCCCACACAATATATACATAAAGGGAACATGGAGAAGTAAGGAATTATAGGGTCCTTACTGCAGAATTATTTAGATGTGTTCCAGCCATAGCTATATGAATTTCATGCGTTATCCAAAGAAAAACTTTTTTCTCCCAACTTAATTTTTAAGTCTGTTTTGAGATGATGATTACATAGTTTTTAAATCTGATATCTTAAAAAAAAACCTCTACCAAATATCTTACACAACTAATGAAAAAGGTAAGTGACAATTTTATGATATAAATTAACTAGGGATCATATTTATCTTCTTAGCTTTAGTCATTTATGCTACAGCTTGGACTTAAGCCATTAAAACAGCAGGAGAAAAGTAATAGTTCTGCACCAAGCAAACATGGATTCCATACATGATATTTTGAAGAATGACAGAAATAATGAATATAATTAAAGCAGCATGAAGCCAAGGCATAGATAATTAATATATAATCTAAAATCTTCTATAAAGACTTTGCCATAGCAAAACTTTTGCTTAAAAAGTTTAGTATACTCTGGGGTAATAATTTTCATTTCCCATCAATGAAAACATAGCTTTGAGGGTACAATTTTTTAATAAAATCTAAACTTAAAGGACAAAATTAAAAGCTAGGAATATTTCTAACAATTCTTTACTCCTATTAGTTAAGGGCAACTTTGTATAGAAGTTGGAATTTCAAAAGAATAAAACTAGATTTTGTAAAAGAAATTAAGAAGAGACTTCATTTGTGATAAATTTGATCATCACCAGGTGCTATGGTAGTTGCAAAAATGGAAGTCTTTGTCCACAAATTGAAGTAGTACCTGGTTTTTTGCTTTAATTAATTTATCATGCTATTTAGTTGTTTTTCTTCTCATTCAATTTTCACAGTTTAAACTCTGATTGCACTCCTAACTAGCAATTTTTTTATATGGATACATTTTATTATGAAGATTATTTCTATTCAGGGTGCCTGGAAGCTCTTGAAGTACAATTTAATTCCCATGAAATTCTAAATATAGAGATCCACAGTGTCCATTATGAAAAATGTCTTCAACTTAATCCCCTTAAGTTAACTTGTGTTCTCTCTTTTAAAAACTTATTTAGTGTTAATGGATTTTGAAACTCAGTCAATTTGCAGCAAGTCTCCGTGCTGACTGAATATTTTCACCAAAGAATGGACACTAAGCTAGCTAAGCCAATGATCTAATCAATATATATTCATGTCTCTTTCCTGTGGCTGTGTAGCTTTGATTGCTGTGAAAATAAACAATAGGACATTCCAAAGAAAGATTATTGTTTAAAGAAAAAAAAATTGCGGATTCTCTATATATGTAATAATTATGATTTCCTGAACATGTGCATCTAGTACAACAAAGACCATTTTAATTTGATATGAGCTATTTGAAGTAATTTCAAATGCACAAATTTAGTATTCTTGTTATTTGTAGTTAAGAAAAATAAATTCCATTGTCTTTTAAAGAATTTTCTTTCCTTTACAATGAAGCAGAAAGCATTTTATAGCATGTTATTTTCAAATATTATTTAATAGGCCCCCTTAAATTATTATTTAACATGTGGAACATTCCTGACACTGATCAATCAGCTTTAAATTGATCTTATTGTTTTGTGAGAGGATCTATCTATCGTCAATCTAATTAAAACTATTTATCTTATATCAAATTTATTTCAATATTGGGATCAGTTTCCAGATGTTATAGCTGCAATGACAAATTGGAACCATTGAAGAAAGTGACTGGGAAAAATCTTATCTCAAATCCAGGAAATTTATCATATTAATCTCTACTCATTAACTTCATTGACATTTGCCATTTTATAACAACCTTTAAAATTAGTTATTGAAATACAGATCTGAAAGTTTGGTGGTATATTATTGTTACAGATTCCCGTCCAGATACAAGAACTGTGTAATGTTGCATATTTTATATCTCTGTTTCATGGATTTTTCAACAGGCTTTACAGTTCTCCAAAGGTAGTTTACGATATGATATGTCAATATTATATAATATAAATCATTTTTAACAGATATAAGATGATACTTATGGAAATAAACCAAATCCAGAATTTGAAGAAAAGCAGTACATGTAATGTATAGATTGCAGGTATAGTTATTATATAGAGAGAAACAGAAGTTTTAATAGATAAAGCATAGATTAGATATAGATAGTTGAATAGCAAGGAAGAAAAGAGCAGTGTGTTTTCAATAAGCATTATGTAAAAGAACACACTAATCTCTTAAGATTCCTTTCAATTATCTTCAGGGCAGGCTGCCAGACAGCCAGACAGAAAATTAATCTTAGCCTACACAATAAAATAAAATAAGATGAAATGAAATGAAATGTAAAATAAAATATCTATTCACCCCTTGCCTCTATTTTAATTTTTATCTGCCCTGTAATGATAGGAAGTAATGTGGACTGTCTGACTGAAATAGTTTGCAAATTCAATCAGCATATTTAGACCTTGATGGTGGTTATCTTGTCAGCCTACAATGGTTGACTGTTCCCCCCACCTACAAAAACAACAACAACAATGGAATAAAGGTTACACCTTCTACATGCTAGAATATTCTCCTCAACAAAAGACAGAACATAATTGCCTTTAAGCTTGATTGCTACCTATCCATCCTTGAGGTGGTTGAAAACTGCACCAGTTAAAAAAAAATGCAGTCTCATAGCCAATCACAATCCTCCTCCTATTTCTGACTCACTGCTAAAAGGTGCTGCCCTGCTTTTGAATGAATAGAACATAAGAGGCAGAACAATTGGCTGATCCTTTGGCTTTTCTGCCCTCCCTCTTCCACTGGTGGGAACATATCTGCCAATCATTGCAGTAAGAACAGGGGGCGGGTTGTCTGTCACAGATATATTTTTGTATTGTCCAGTGTTCATTAGTTTTTCCCCCCTCTGAAAAACAATGTTCTCTGTTTTGCTATTTCAGCTTAGCACTTATAGTTTCCAATATGAACAAGATGATTTAATGTGCCCACGTAGCCTCATCGTCATAGGAATGCCTGAAAGAATGTGTGAAAATAGACTTTGTTACTTGATGAATAATGAATATTGTTAGTTCTATTTATGACTTTGTGTGCTTTGAATAGCCCCAAACAAACAAACAGTTTTTTTAAAAAGAAGTATGAGACTTATCAGAACTGGCCTATTTACAGTAGTGTAAATTGAACCTTGTAAATTGTAAAAGACATAAAAGAAACGGGCAAAAGTGTGGATTTAACTTGGCGTTAAATGTGTTATCTGAGGTGAACAATAAAATAGATTGTTTCTTTATTTGTGAGAGAACATTGCCAAACAACGTTCTGTTTTAAGATTCAAATCCATACTGCACAGCAGCAGAAGACTTGTAACGAGATTTAATGAGCCTTTTCTTTCTGAAGAAAAAGAAAAAAGTTCTTAAGCAAATTATCCAGAAGTGCCAAAAGAGTATTTTTCCTCCTTCTCAAAACTAATAAATGATCCTGCAGATAAAAATAAGAGCATTTAAGTTCCATCTCCCTTTAATTGGAAATTTGGACACCACAAACTCCATTTTTGTTGGAAATAAGAGGTTGTAATTCAGTGCTGTATACCTTTCAGTTTGCTTTTACTTGGAGGGATTCAAAGAATGGTTTAAGGGCCAAATGTGTGTCAGTTCAGAAGAGGAATTAGATCATGAACATGCCAATCTTCTGTTCTACAACTTCCCTGGTCCAGCTCTTACATGAGCATTCAATAAATACATTTTATTGTATGTCTTGTGTCCTTTTCATTACCACACCATCTGGCATAAGGCCAATGAACATGCAAAATTTCAATAGGTAACCAAGCCTTTTGGAAAACATCTAAAATAGTTTCCATCTTCTGTTGGCTTCTTCCTGTATTCTAAGTCTGGATACTTTTGTGGATTACGTCTTTGGAGGATGACAAGGGGACATGACAATGACACAATACTGAAACAGGTAACCCCAAATGCTGGGCTTGTTCTGATCTATCTGTAACTAACCTATCTCCTAACTCATGATAATGAGGATGGTGAGGGAGGAGGATTTATTAATTATTATTTTTTTTAATGATAGCTCTTATTTTTCTTCCTTGTACTCATGTAACTAAGAAAATATACTAATAGGGAAAAATGCCATCTACAGATAGTTCTCATTTAGCAATCACAATTGGGACCAGCTACTTGGTCATTAAGCAAAGCCATTGCTAACTAAAACCATGACTGTGCTTACAATCTTATGTCAGCTTTCCTTTGCTTCACAGACCTGCAGAGTTGTCAGTGTGAGAATTGGTTGTCAAGTCATTTTTTTCATCACAGTCATAACTGTTAACAGTTGATAAATGAGGCTGTTACTAAGTGAGAACTACCGGTATGCAGAGAGATGGAGGTTGAAAGGATTACAAAGTATTTAATACCGCAGCATGCTTATTTCTTATATTTTGAAAAGGAAGAAAAGGACTATAATATGCTTAAGCTCTACAGCTTCTTGTCTTATATTTTGAAGATCTGGGTAGAAGAAAAGAAAAGAAAAATGTTTCACTCCATGTTATCCAGTATTTGATTAATATCTCAGAGTTTACATAGGTGATAAATGAGGTGGAAAAGGAAGCCCACATAGTGTTCACCCAATGAGATAGAAACCTACTGAGAACGGCAAGAAAATTAATCAAACTTTTTTATAAAGCCACAAGAATGCAAAATATTCAAAGAATGCACAACTAATGACAAACCACAAACCAGCAAAATAATTGCAGTAAAAACCAAAGTGTTGGATGCTAATGCTGATAAGATGTGGAAAGTAAAGCCATCATAGCACGATAGTACAGCTTTTCATCTTGTTGCACAAATCTAATCCAGCAAACTGGGCTTAAAGTACTGTTATTGTTTTTAATTTTTAGCCTCATAAAAGACTCCATGATTATTTGTATTGGAAAACTTTCAATTACTATGAATAGGAAGCTGTGTTGGGATGAGGGATGCATTGTTCTTAATTTAAAAATATGAAAATAAGACATTTAATTTTTTAAAAAATAAAATAAACAAGGGTAGGTTGCCTTCTTGTGTCATGTGAACAAACAGAAGAAAGCAAAAAGTCTCATTATCAGTAAGCAACTTCGTTACTCAGGTTTGATAAGTTTCACATGAACACCTTTCTGAGCTACTTTGCAGACCGGCTAAAACCTATGTCCTATGCGCATCTCAAATCTCTTGCTTTTGCTACAACCAACATCATCAGAGTGTTCTGCCACACTTATGATGCTATCAGAGGTACTCATCTAGGTCTTCAGATGACATTTTGCAACATGTCTCATCAAACATGAGGTTCCATTTCTCCAACATTGTAATCTGTTGCACATGTGTGTGCATGCTTCCAGTGGTGTAAATATAGACAGGGAACTGGAAGTATTTCAAGTTTTTCTAAGGGATGACAGGAATATAAAAAAAATAAGATAGCTATTATGTTGTAGCTATACAGTGCATTCAGAAAGTATTCAGACCCCCTTCACTTTTGTCAATTTTGTTATGCTGCAGTCTGATTCTACAGTTGTTGAAATTCATTTTTCCCTCATTAATCTACACTCAGTACCCTGTAATAACAAAGTGAAAACAGAATTTTAGAATTGTCTGTAAAATTTATTAAAAAGAAAAAAATTGAAATATCACATTAGCATACGTTCACTCAGTACTTCGTTATCCTGGCTGTCTGCTTGGGATTATTGCCATGTTAGAAAGGGACATTCACAGAGTTGTCCCTAAGTTGTCCCTGTGTAACAATAATATACCACTAAACCTGTTCCACAGCGCTCAGGACCTCAGACTGGGCTGAAGGTTCACTTTCTAACATGACAACGATCCTAAGTACACAGTCAAGACAACACAGGAGTGGGTTAGGGACAACTCTGTGAACGTGCTAGAGTGGCCCAGCCAGAGTCCTGACTTGAACCCTGTTGAACATTTATGGAGGGACCTGAAAATGGCTGTCCACCAACAGTTGCCATCCAACCTGACTGAGCTTGAGAGGATTTGCGAGAAAGAATGGCAGAAAATCCTCCATTTCAGGTGCGCAAAGCTTGTTGCATCCTACCCAAAAAGACTCGAGGCTGTGATTGCTGCCAAAGGTGCTTCAACAAAGTAGTGAGTGAAGGGTCTGAATACTTATGCTAATTTGATATTTCAGTTTTTTTCTTTTTAATAAATTTACAGACATTTCTAAAATTCTGTTTTCACTTTGTCATTATGGAGTTCTGAGTGTAGATTAATGAGAAAAAATGAATTTCAACAACTGTAGAATCAGGCTACAGCATAACAAAATTGACAAAAGTGAAGGGGGTCTGAATACTGTCTGAATCCACTGTATATGACTTTTAGCTTGCTTAACTAAAGGAAAGAGGTAGTACAGTTGCTGATAGTGAAATAAGAAGATGCTGATAACTGGAACACTCTTAATGAGAAACAGACATTATGTTTTACTTGGTCTGATCCTTTAGCTCTACAAGTCAAATGGACTCACTGACAGATCTCAGCTACCTATACTCTGCTCAAGGCTAGGAGAAATTCTATAAGCCCTGATGTTAGGAAAGCAAGAACTAGTCAGTTCTGATTTCCTCCTTAACAGTGTCCTAGTTTTAGTATTTTAGTATTTAGTATTTTAGTATTTAGTATTGATTTCCAGAGCTTGAGGTATGAACTTAGTAGTACAGGTTGTAGGTTTATCTTTTCAGGGGTTTTACCAGTATATAAGGAACAAAAAGGGAAAGGCCAGCGTATAGCGGAGTTTAAAGTGTGGCTGAAGGAGTGGTGTAAAAGGGAAGGCTTTGGTTTTATTAGTCATGATGTCTGCACCTGGTCCAATGAAAAACTGTACAAAAGAGATGGTTTGCATCCATCAAAGAAAGGGACTGAGTTACTTGGCATTAAATTCACAGATTTTCTGGATAAACATTTAAACTGAACAGCGGGGACAGAGAATTAATTGATACAGAACTCAAACAGGTGGCAAGAAAGTAGGGGCAGTCAGGCACAACACAGGTTATGTAGACAGTAAACACAGGGTCAATCAAAATTGATTCAAATGTCTATACAGCAATGCATAGAGTATGAGGAATAAACAGGGAGAATTAGAAATTCAAGTAAATGAGGGCAGATATGATATTGTTGCCCTTACGGAAACTTGGTGGGATGAAACCCACAAATGGAACACACAGCTAGAGGGATTTAAATTATTTAAAAGAAATAGACCAAATAAAAGAGGAGGTGGTGTTGCACTATATATAATAAATAACTACATCTCTATAGAAATAGAGCACAACAATGATGAAAATTATCTTGAATGCATTTGGGTCAATATTAAAGTGGGGGGGAATGATATTGCCATAGGTTTATACTATAGGCCACCCAACCAAACAGAGGAAATAGATGAACTTTTTTTAAAAAATTTTTTATTAAATACACATATAAGACAAACACATAAACTGTAAAACAGACAAAACAGTGGGGAGTCAATTCCCCCTATTTACCATAAGTTTGCATCGGTATATATCCACATTTTAAATTATCCCTTTTACATATATATTTACATATTGTATTTTACACTTTGCATCCCATTATTATTAATATAATTAATTATCATAATCTATATTTCTTATATTTGCTATAATACTTTACATTAAATATTTATTATAATCATCCTAATATCAACACTCTTATTTCTCACCCCTTTCTATTCACTTTTTTACCTTTTCTTTCTCTCCTCTAACCATTCATATAATTTGTTCCATATTAAATAATATTCCGTCTCTTCCTTTTCTTTTATTTGCTTTGACAATTTATCCATGTCTGCACATTCCAGAATTTTTCTTATTATTTCTTCATCTTTTGGTATACCCTAATTTTTCCAATATTGTGCATAAATTATTCTTGCCGCCGTTATGTATAATTAAATATTGTATTTCCTTTTTGTATTTTTTTTCCACTATACCCAATAAAAATAATTCTGGTTTCCAATCTATATCATCATCTGTTACTCTTTTAACCATACTCTAATTTTATTTCAATATTTTTTTGCACTCGAACAAGTCCACCATAGGTGATAATATGTTCCAAATCCCTTCTTGTACTTCCAGCATGATGGAGATGTAATTGGGAACATCTGGGCAAGTCTTGCAGGAGGTAAATGCCACCTGTAAAACATCTTATACTGGTTTTCCTTGTACACCGCAGACATTGTCAATTTCAAATTAATTTTCCAAATTTTTCCCAATTCTCCAAATCTACAGTATGTCCAAAAAATTTTGCCCACCGTATCATTGTGTCCTTGACCACCTCCTCTTCCATTTTATATCTTATTTAAAATGTATATATTTTACCAATCAATTTTTCATCAGTACTAAATAATATCTTGTCAAGGTCATGTGGTTCCTTTTGAAATTTGTATGTTTTGGTATCACTCTTATATTTGGCTTGCACTTGTATATATGTCTGCCAGTCTAAATTTATCCCATGTTCTATTAATTCTTCTTTACTTTTCAAATTTCCTTGCTCATTTATTAAATCTTTATATCTTATAATTTTATCAAAATTCTTTAAAGTTGGCTGCTTTATAACTTCTATTATGGAAAGCCAATTTGGAATCTTTGTATAATGATTTTTTTTTATGTTTGGCCAAGTTTGCAGTAATGCACTCCCGATCATGTGTCTTTTAAAATACACATGGTATTTGTATTTCTTGTTCCACATGAACGCGTGCCATCCTGCTTGGAGGTCATGCCCCTCTAATATCAAAATTCTCTTATTGTTTAGTTCCATCCACTCCTTAATCCAAACTAATGCTGCTGCCTGATAGTATAGTTGCCAATCTGGGAGCGCAAATCCTCCTCTTTCTTTGGTATCATGCAATAATTTCCATTTTATCCTGGGCTTTTTCTTTTGCCAAATAAATTTTGAGATCATTTTATTTAAGTTATCAAAAAAGGATTTCCTTGGTTTTATTGGTGTTACTTGGAACAAAAATAATAACCTTGGTAAGACATTCATTTTGATCGAGGCTATCCTCCCAATCAATGACAATTGGAAATTTTTCCAATTTTCTAAATCTTTTTTAATTTGCACTAATATTTTGTTATGATTGTCTTCCTTTATTGATGAGCATTTTGCCGTAAGCCAACTTCCTAAATACTTTACCTTTTTGACCACTTGCATATCTGTTTTTTCTTCTAATAGTTTATCCTGTTTTTTGGTGAGATTTTTTGTTATTATCTTTGTTTTATTCTTATTAATTTTAAGCCCCACCACTTCGCCAAATTCTTCTATTTTTTTTAAATTAATTTAGGTCCCGATTCAAGTGGCTCTTCTATTATAATTACCAAATCATCGGCAAATGCCTGAACTTTATATTCTTCTTTTCTAATTTTTAATCCTTTGATTTCCTGATCTTCTCTAATTCTTATTAAAAGGGTTTCCAATGTTAAGATAAATAAAAGAGGAGACAGTGGACATCCCTGTCTTACACCTTTTTCTAAATTAAATTTTTTCGTACTATCCCCATTCACTAACACTTTTGCCTTTTGGTTTGAATAAATTGCTTCTATCATTTTTACAAATTTCCTTCCAAATTTCATATTGTCTAATTGCCAAATCATAAATTTCCAATTTACGTTATCAAAAACTTTCTGGGCAACAAGGAAAACCAGTGCCGCTTATTCATTATTGTTCTCATATTATTTTTAATTTGTCGTTTCGGCAAGAATCCGTTTTGATCTTGATGTATACTCTCATTTAAATTTTTTTAACTCTTTCTGCCATTATTGATATGAATAGTTTATAATCTGAATTTAGCAGTGAGATGGGTCTGTAGTTTTGGATTTGTTGACGATCTGAATCTTCCTTGGGTATCAGAGTAATTAATGCTTCTGACCAGGTAACCGGTAATTTAGATTTTTCAAGTACCTCATTAAATAATTCTATCATTATCCCTTCTAAAACATCTTGTGTATTTTTGTATAATTCCACGGGTATCCCATCTGGACCTGGTGTTTTGTTATTTTTCTGTTTTTTCAGTATCAAATTCTGTAGTTGTAATTGCCCTATTCAACATCTCTCTTTGATCTTCTGTAATTTGTTTTGTATTTGTTGTTTCTAGATATGCTTTAATTTTATCTTCTGTAACATCTTCTCTGGTGTATAGCTTTGTGAACTTTTTGCTAGACAGCTAACTAAGGTATGTAGGAAGCACATCACAATAGTAATGGGGGATTTTAACTACCCTGACATCAACTGGGAGACAAACTCTGCACCAAGTGGAAGATCCAACAGGTTCCTAACAAACCTAGCAGACAACTTTGTTTCCAAAAAAGTAGAGAAGGGAACAAGGGGATCAGCCATATTGGACTTAATTCTCACAAAGAGAGATGAAATGATAGACTTTTTGCTAGACAGCTAACTAAGGTATGTAGGAAGCACATCACAATAGTAATGGGGGATTTTAACTACCCTGACATCAACTGGGAGACAAACTCTGCACCAAGTGGAAGATCCAACAGGTTCCTAACAAACCTAGCAGACAACTTTGTTTCCAAAAAAGTAGAGAAGGGAACAAGGGGATCAGCCATATTGGACTTAATTCTCACTAACAGAATGAAATGATAGAAGGTGTTGAAGCTACAGGAACCTTGGGGGCAAGTGATCATGCAATATTGGAATTCAACATTATGCAAGCACAAGTAGTAGAGCAAAGTCAAACTAGAGTCTTGGACTTTAAGAGAGCTAATTTCAATAAACTT
>QLTV01000563.1:725358-758093 GCA_003457575.1 Thermophis baileyi
TTATTATAATACTAAAACAGGACACTGTTACATTTCAGATTATTACCTGTACAGATGCTGTTAAAATTAATGTGGCTTTCTTGAATTATACATTATTCTCTGCTATGTAAAAGAAGATACAATAGCACTGGGCCTCTTCAGATCAAGCATTTATTTTAAAAAGCTGCTTCATTTTGTTAAGTTGTCTATTACAATAATAAAGCAGTCTTTAAAAAATAAGTCTAATAATTTGAATATTCTATAGGCATTTGTAGTTATTGACTTACCTCCTTGCAGCAAACAACAAACAGCCAGTTTCAGCACAGCCTGATTAGCCCAAGAAAATAAAAATCTGCCTCTGCCTCTACCTCCCAGCAATTTGCCTCCTTGCAGTTTTAGTTTCACTTTCAGTTTTAGCACAAGCAGCTAATAGTTTCAGGCTGCAGGGATTGCCGTAGCCTATTGCCTGAATCAGCTGATGGTTGGGAGGCCGATAATCAGTTGCTTGTGCTAATCAGGCTCTGCGCTGTTTGCTGCAAGGAGGCAAATTGCTGGGAGGCAGAAGCCAAAGGGTGGGGGTGGCTGGGCGGAGCTACTTTCGGTGTATAAGATGCACCCAAGTTTTCACTCTCTTTTATGGGGGGAAAAGTGCGTCTTATACTCCGAAAAATACAGTAATTCCTATGGGATTGTCATGATTTTATTGCTTATAATATAACTTAAAATTAACTAGCTTATCCATTGCATATGTGCATATTGCCATTTTAAAATGTCTTTTTGTTCATTATTTTCTGCTTGCTGTTATTACTACAGTTAAACAAATTCTGCAGCATAGGGCTGTTCTGAACCTCTGTGAATATTCTTTGGACATGCTCCCTTAGTCTACAGGATTGCTCATTCTGCAAGATAATCTACAAAGTGTGTTGGAATTCTAAAATTATGAATATTATTTATTTAATAACATTAAATCATTGGGGAATCTTGGTTTTGTTCAGTGGCATTTTTTATGCTGCTTTCTATTGAAAGGATGATAAAAGAGAAGAGACAACAAAATAATTTCTTTTACTAGATGAATGATGGAGAATTGGACACAAATAAATAAAAGTGCTGTGGAATAAGATGATTGATTGAAATTAAAAACATGAAAAACTACTGGGCAACTGAGCTGCTCAAGTGAATTTAGAATCCCCTAGCTTCAAGGCAATATATTCATAGTTCTGGACCAAAAACATAATTATAATTTACTGCTTTTATTAGCACCTGCCTGCTATGAATGGTTTGTGAATAATCTGCGCTAATAGTCCAAAAATAGAAGTGGTATTCAGTTGTCAACAGTTGTGCAATCTTCTCATTATCATTTAATAGGAATATGTGCAAAGAATAGATCTTTCATAGGTCAAAGTGGTTTCACATGAAGAATGAGCCTCAATGGAAAGCTTAACCAACCCATGCCTCTGAATGAGTTCGATCATGGCTACTTGAAATATAGTTATTACCTGAACTTAAAATTATCAGTACAACAACAAGAGCTGAACTAGTTCCATGCATGCATTTGCAAATGTTGGCATAGTCTTAAAGTTTTTAGCAGAAGAGTTTAGACTGCCAAATGTTCCTAACTACCAGTAATTTGATGCCCTCATGTGCTTATGAAGTTGCAGCAACGAAAATGCTAAAGAAATATAAATACCATTTAAATAATTCTACCCAGGTAGAACTTGCTTAGGTCAGCTAAGGAACATCTTAGCCAGCAGGTGAGGTATTATTAAAGGGCTGCAGTGTGTTATTTACCAGGGAGGTCCTATTGATTACTTTATCCCAAGCAGCCAACAGCTTCAGAATTATCCTGAGAAAAGTACTATAGAAATGTTTCTGTAATTATGGCCCCAAACCAAACTGTTATCTTAAAGTTAGGAGAAGAAGAACGATAATAATGAAACGATTAAAATGAAATGACAACAAGAAAAACTGTTTGCTCCCAATTCAGCTTTTTTGTGAAGCTGACTTTCTATACCCTGCTCTGGTAAACTAAGCCTAATCATCAGGGGTGAAATCCAGCAGGTTCTGACAGGTTCTGGAGAACTGGTAGCGGAAATTTTGAGTAGTTCAGAGAACCGGCAAATACCACCTCTGGCTGGCCCCAGAGTGGGGTGGGAATGGAGATTTTGCGGTATCCTTCCCCTGCCACGCCCACCAAGCCACACCACGCCCACCAAGCCACGCCCACAGAACCGGTAGTAAAAAAAGTTTGGATTTCACCACTGCTAATCATACCCTAACTGGATGAGAACAATGTTTCATTCACTCCGCCTTTTTATTCTTGTTTCCACTTCTCTTCCATTCCTTTGAAGTTTTCTCTGGGTCATATTTTAGATTATATACCATCATACACATTGACTGAAGGATTTATGTCACGGATCCTAGTTAAAGCAAGGATCTTGCAGAATGAATACCAGGACTTGTTTTTCCTCCAAAAGAACTCACTGATGAAAAAGATGCAAGTTGCATCTACCTAATTTTCAAACTTTCTAGGTTGGCTAGAAAGTGTAGGATCATTATTTTTTAAAAGATATCTTAGTTATCAGGTCTGAGTGGCATGGGATCTTTAAAAAAATGCTCATATAACTACATCAGCCATGGTGATGGAATGCAATGAGAGATGGATACTCAAGAGGGAGGGGTACACTCCAGAGAGGTAAGAGGAAACTCAGCCCAGAAATTATGTGTGAGAGAAAAAGGGTAAAGACCTCCCTAACAAGTCAC
This sequence comes from Thermophis baileyi, assembly GCA_003457575.1. Taxonomy (NCBI): domain Eukaryota; kingdom Metazoa; phylum Chordata; class Lepidosauria; order Squamata; family Dipsadidae; genus Thermophis; species Thermophis baileyi. Next base: position 728,098 of record QLTV01000563.1, read on the forward strand.
AGAATATATCGCCTCCCACTCGGAAGGTTGAGAGTTCAATCCTAAGCAGTGACAGATGTTTCTCTATCAGGGCACAAAGACAAAATGTCTCTGTCAACTCTGCAGTGAACCTGGCTGAAGCCATCTTGTGCTGCCTCATAGTTGCCACGAAGCCTGAGAGGGGGAAAAGGATGGGGGAAGTAGATAGCTACAGTCAAAACAAAACAAAATTCCTGTGGGAACCAAGGTCATTGAAACAGGTGGCTGTTGAAAGAGGAGAGGAGCCTGCCTTTCATCTTCATTGGACAATGTGACCGGTGACACCTGGGAGGGGGAGTAGTTTTACTCTTTTAATTAGGTGAAAACCACAGGAACTGTTAGAGTTGGTTTTCACCGGCTGTGCCAATATGATGTATCCAATAAACATGTCCTTTGAGGAATCTACCTGCCTCGGAGTTCTGCTTTCAATGGGTGCATTACTCGAAACGCTGACAGTCTGCTGCAAATTCCACATAGGCATCAGGAACGGCATCCAGCCAGTAAATGCTCTGCTTCACTCAGTCATCTCAACTCCATCCCGATAAAAAGGGATTGCATTTAAAAAAAAAGAAACCTAGCTATCAGGTCCAAACCAAGAATGACACATGGTAATTTTTCTAGACTGAGCTCTTTATTGTTTCACGTATATAGACTAGCCAAAATGAGCACTCTACAGTCTGCATCCATAAATATATTCTGTGAATTGTTAGGGAGGAGCTGTCTTCACCCTTTTTCTCTCACACATAAAATTCTGGGCTGAGTTGCCTCTTACCTCTCTGGACTGTAACCCCTCCTCCCGCCTGGAGATCCACCTTCTCAAATGCATTCCATCACAGTAGCTGATGTAGTTATATGAACTTTTTTTTAAAAGGACAGTTTTTCTAGGATTGGCAATAGGAATATTTAATGTGAAATGGTCACGTGGTCAATTTGAGAAGAATCTGAAAACAAATCCTTTCCTCTATATAAAGGCTTTCTACTTTTTAATAGCTAAGAACCTAGAAACATACAAAACTGACAGCAGAAAATGACCCAGTGATCCATCAAGTCTGCCCTTTGAGTTTTTGTTTGTTTTTGTTTTCTTTTTTTTAAATTATTTTATTTTTTGTCAGATGTTAGATATGTGTTGATCCCAAGCATGTTTAAACTTGGTTACTGATGATTGACCCACTAGCTCTGCTATGATTTGGTTCCAAGCTTCCACTACTCTTTCTGTGAAGTAATATTTTCTAACCTTATTTTTGAACTTCTCTCCTGTCAGTTTGAGGTTATGCCTTCAAAATACTGCCTTGTAGAACCTTATTCACACCCTTAATATGTATAAAGGTTTCAATCATGCCACCCCTTTACCTTCTGTCCTCCAAGCTGTACATATTCAATTCCCCATATCTCTCCTGATTTTTGTTGTCTATCTATGGACTTGTTCAATCTCATCAATATTTTTTTTAAGTGAGATCTCAGAACTGGATACAGTATTCTAAATGGGGCCTGATTAAAGCCCTGTATGGCAGGATTAGGATCTTCTTTTTGCTGCTGCTAGTCCTTCTAGTTTTAAAAAATACTCTCATTCTGACCTTTGGATTTTCCTTCTAGATTTAATATACAATTGGAATGAAACATGTTTATATTTGAATTTTGTCTGAAAAGCAAATAAACAAAATGAATCTACTTTAATCTGCTAATCTCTAAAACTGACTGTGCTACATAAATATTAATAGTAGTAGTTGTAGCAACAGCAACTAAAACAATTTGTTTCCTCTTACAAAAGCTATTTATGGAGTGATAAATCATTTATCAGATGGTCTAATGGCAAAAGAAAGGTTATCTTTTTAAGGAGGGGATATAGAAATGTGATTTTGGGTTTTTTGTTTGTTTGTTTGTTTTTTGCTTTTCTACAGCCTCTCCCATCTTCCACAATAAGTTTCAGAAGATTGGGAGATATTAGAGGCTGCAAGGAGTATCTAGGAAAATTACTTCTGTTCATTACAATGTCAGACAGAATCAAGGAAAAATTATATAGCCCCTTGTTCATTTGATAACCCAATAACTGTACTTATTTTTTTTCCTTAATAAGATACATTTTATTTTGCTACATAGAAATTTCACCCAGTTTTCAGTGTTTTCACCCAGTGTTTTAAAGTGAATCATGGAATATATGAATTAAACAGAGCTTCATAACTCATCTAGTCCAATCCATTCTTTGTGTAGGAATCTATAAAATCAACCCGGAAAGTGGCTATCAACTCCCACTTAAAAAACATGCAGCAAGGGACAGCTTATCATTGTTATAAACAGACTATTTTATTACTTAATATCTCTTACAATCAGGGAATTCTTCCCAATATCCAGTCCAAATCTACGTTATTTTTATTTCAACCCTTTGATCCTTGCCCTACTTCTTAGCTTCAAGAGAGAATGGGTCTACCACCTGTGATGGCCTTTCATGCTGCCAACCCCATAAAATTACTTTGAAGATGATTCATGATCTTCACTCTCACTGATCTAAAATGATTAAGAGTTAAGGAGTAAGAATCACTGCTTCACTCGGAGCTGCTGCTGTAAAACTCCCTCGCTTTTCTTTCAAGTGAAATAAAGTAAAATAGATTTCTTTCCTCAACCATGCCCTGCTTCAGGTTATGTTCATTCTTTGTCATCCTTTCAAGGTAAACCAGGTCAAAAAATAAGAATGGCAGAGACTTCAGGATTGTTCATTATTATGGTAAGGTAGAATCTTGAAAGCCTATCCAAGTTTCTCTATGCCCCATAGAATACTTTAGAAATCAAGGCAGGATTGTTTCTCTCTCATGCCTCTTTCTATCTCAGGCCTGGGTAATCTCTCTCCAAGTCTCTCTCATACTCTTCCCAAAGCTACCTCTAAATTCCTTTACATCCGTCTAGTTTTCTGCAAACAGACTAACCAATCCTGCAGCACTTTCTATGAGGAAGAAGCTTAAAAGTTATCAGACCAATATCTCACCATTCTTCTTGAAAGACCTGGGAGCACAGTTATAGCCCTGGAGTCTGGAAAGAAAAGGCTTTCTGGCGATAGAGAAGTAAGTTACCCATAAGGTTCACAGAATTGCAGTACCCCAGAAACCAAATTAATCTCGCGTGGTTTCACATGGTAGCTGAACCAGAAATATATTGGTTAAGAGGCTGAACAGGGCTGAAGTCATAACATCACAGAGGTGAAAAACCAATCCTGGAGCAATGCAAATAGAGCACAGGGATGTCATGTGAAAGAGTGAACCTGCCACCTGGAGAGGGTTGTTGCTTTTGCTTCCTGAGATCCAAAGTTTTGGTGCTACCTGCAAAGGTTAAAATGGCCCCACTGGAAAGTTTTATAAAAAGGGAATTGAAAACAAGCATGGATGTGCCAAGAAATGAGTTAAGCCAGGAAGACAGCTGAGGGTCAGGACAGAGAAACCTCCAACCCAAAGATAAGCACCTCAGCAGTAGTCTTTAAACAGCAACAGAAAACTTCAGTTCTTGGAGTTGCAAGACCAGAGAGAGGCAGAGCTTGGAGACGGAGGAAAAGAGCAACCCAAACAAAGCCCACTGATTGCAACAGCCCAGGTGCAAGGCTCTACAAGCCAGCTCCAGAAACAGAGGGCTGTGAGTGCTGAGAGGGGATGAGAAAAGCCCATTTGCAAGTCTATGAAGAAGTGAAAAGGGTTTTCACATGCAAATGGCCTGAGACTGTCTACAAGAGTTGAAGACCTGGAAGAAAAGAAAATATTTAAAGAAGAAATAGTTAAAGACAAGAAAACATAATGCTAACATAGGAATAGGAACATGGAATTAGAAATGTATAGGTTAAATAAGAACAGAAATAGAATAATTGCAAGGTTCTAGTATTAGGAAGAGAGTTTAAGATAGTTGAATAAGATAGGAATTTAATTTTGTACAATAAAACAATTTTGTGTGGGAAAAACCAATACAGTCTAGGTTTCTGTGTTCTGTACCACATTTAAAAAAAAAAAAAGCTTTGTTCAGTGTCTTAAAAAAGCAGAACTACTGGAGATCTTAATTAGAAGCATACAATTTATTAGTCATAACTTGAGGACAGAATGGAATAGAGAAGTCTGCCTTATACTAAGCTAAGCTGTCCATCAACATCCTGATAGTCTATTCCAAGAGAGAAAAGTTCTGAGATCTCAGACAGATATAGTATATGCTCTGACATGAAGCACAATCCCAGACTCTACTGCTCCTTTCATGTAAATTGACACCTTTTATTTAAAAAAAAAATTTTTAAAAAAAAGAGAGACTCTAAATCATGTTTCTTGGAAACACAGTGCAGAATAAATGAATTCCAATGAGAGCTCAAACATCTTTATTAATGCCATACCAAAATCTGTTCTGCAATGTCCTAAATGTTTTATTTCTAGCAAAAGAGCTTTCTGTTTTTCTAACCCAATTTCAAGGTTTGTGGTTTTTTTTAAAAAATGGTGGTATTTTTGGATCTTACCTCACTTACGCCCGTATCTACGTTTTCTCTCCATTATTCTGTAGATTTAATGGTTGCCGAAGTTTTCCTTCTTTAAAAAAGCCCTTGGGAGGGAGGCCTTTATGGTCTCTTTCCTTGAGTTTTAACAGAAAAGTGGGAAGCCAAGGAGGTTGTGAATTCTCGAAAGGCCATTATACAATGAAAAAAAAGGACTTTTTAGCCCCTCCCTCCTCTACTCTATAATTAACATAAATGGAAGAATACTTGCTCCACCCATGAGAATTTCAGTACACTCTTTGAGGGGGAAAAAGAAATCAAAAGCAGTCTTATTTTTCTATAAAAATAAGAAAGGCTGAAAAATGCAAATGTTTGGAACAGCAGTGGGTTTTTTTTTTTTTTGAAAGAATAGATATAAAGGCTATTGCATGCAAATATTTTTTTCAGTGGTTACTTCTACTGTCACAACTATTCTCTTGCATGTTTTTCTATTACAGGCATTTCCTGATTGGTTGCTTATGATTTCTTTCTATTAGCAACCAGTTCATTGATTTACTTGCACTAATGAAAGAAGTGATACAGACATATGCTGACACACACTGCTTCTAAGGTATCTTATCAGTGAGCCAGGGGATGCAAGGAAGAATAGCCTAGGCATTTTACTTGATATTCCCATTTTACCCATTTCAATAAAAATAATGAAAAAGTTTCAAAAGGCATTCTGAAGACACAGAATAAAAAACAGCAGCAGATCTATCTCTCTCTCCCCCAAATAATCCATGTCAGTGTATTTTGTATCCTTGCACAGATTTTCAATAAAATCTAACTGCACAGTGAATAGGAGATAGGAGTTAATGTAGAGTACTCAAATAACCTTATAGAAGTTAGAATGATTCAGTGTTTATTTTAAAAGACAGCTTGATTTTTCATTGAATTATGGAGAAGATTCCTATCTGTCATGTCAAATATTGGGGAACAGAAACCTAGCACTTTGATATAACTGATATTATTACAGGTAGTCCTCAACTTATGACCAGGATTGTAACTCATGATGGTCATAAGTCAAGGCACTTACGAGACTGGACCTGATTTTACAACTGTTTTTATGGTGGTAGTGAATCATATAGTCCTAAGTTCAAATCACACAGACTTTAAGCAAATCACACAGTTGTAAGTTTGAATCCGTTCCCCCGTTTTTTCTGTAAACTGGCAAAACATTCAGGAAACCAGCAAAAAAGTTACAAATTTGTGGTCATGTGACTGCAGAATGCTGCAACCAATTGTAAATGTGAGCCAGTTGCTAAGTGCCTGGAATATGGTTATGTGACCATGGGGAGGACGGGCGGGGGGTGGAACAATATTTTACATCACGGCAGGGTGGGATGAAAGGCATTTGTTACAAGGCCATTATAACTAGTCATTAAGCAACCAGTTGTAAGTCAAGGACTATCTGTATCACTATCATTGCCATTACTGTTACTTACACACAGTAAGTAATACGGTAGTTCTGACTGGGTTTGGTACTTTTGACTATCAAATCTTTCCCAAAGATCTAACATAGTTAAAAATATCATGTTTTGTTCCAAGTGATGCAATCTCTTTTTCCAGTTCTCTTCTTTTCCAGTTCTTTTGGTATGGCACCAAGTGTATGGCACTACGTACTGGCACTATTGGAGCTACTAAGACTTACTTTTTCTATATTTGCCCAATTTATATTTGAAGGTGGTGACGACGCACAAGGAATTTGTTCCCGGTGCAGAATCTCTGTGTACATGCAAAGCAACAGAATAATAATCATAATAATCATAATACCCATAAGGGTGGGGAGTTAAAGAAGATAATAAGAAGTATAAATAATACTACAATAACACTACATGGGTAAATGCACATAGACATTAGGACAGCACTGTGAGAATTAGGTGTTCAGCAGATTGATGGCATGAGGGAAAAAACTGTCCCCATGTCTAGATATTTTGGCACGCAGTGCCTCCTTCCAAGGGCAAGAGTTGAAACAGTTTGTGTCCAGGATGTGAGGCGTCTATAGATATCTCTCCTTCTTACTTGCTGAATATACAGGTCTTCTAAGAAAGGCAGGCTGATTGCAATTATTCTTTCTGCAGTCCTAACTATCAGTAGCACTAGCACTTAGACTTATATACCGCTTTACAGTGCTCTACAGCCCTCTCTAAGCGGTTCACAGAGTCAGCATATTGCCCCCAACAATCTGGGTCCTCATTTTACCCACCTCGGAAGGATGGAAGGCTGAGTCAACCTTGAACCATAGAAGTATGTACCTGTCCCATTTGGTTGCTGTACCGAACTAGACAGTTATAGAGGTACAAATGATAGAGTCAATAATTCCTCTTTAAAACTATCAACAGCTCCTGGGGCAGTCTGAACTTCCTGAGCCAATGCAGGAAGAACATTCTTTGTTGTGCCTTTTTAATGATGGTTTTAATATTGAGTGTCAAATTTCAAGTCCTGAGAGATTATAAAACCCAAAAACCTGAAGGACTCTACTGCTGATACTGTGTTGTCGAATATAGTAAGAAGTGGTAGAATAGGCTCCTCCTAAAATCCACTCTCTTTCTGTACATGTGAGCATAATCTAAGATGGGGAAGATTGAGAAGCTCAACTTGCTTTTCAAGCTAGCCAATTTTGTATTCCCAAATAGATTTGGCAATATAAATGTTCCTGATATGAGGATGTCTATGATGTGATATGATTGCTTCTGACATCTGATGTTCATAATGAAGGTTCCCTTTCTATTTTCATATAAGCAATTGATGCTGAAAGACATAAGAGCTTTTGCTAGAGTTTGCAGTAGGAACGTGCCAAATTTTCCCATTAGAAATCCAATGTGTGCAAAATGCTTTCCATTAATTAATTAAGTAGATGTTGATGTTGGTGATTATATATGCATTTTGATATATGAACATGTTTGTATATGTCTATGTGCACATATATTTTTCACTCCTGGAAATGACATGATGGCCTTGATATAAATTCCCATTCTATCTTTCTTCCTCTAGAAATGTTATCACTGCTCAAATTGGTTTTCTTTATAGAGCTTTGGCTTCTCTCTGTGTGTCAGACACCCATTCAAAGGCGTGGGAGTATTGTCCTAAGGGTGAATTCCAACATATGATCCAATTTGTGCACAATAGAAATAAACCACCAACTTTCCACCATCTAGGCCTAAGCTTTAGAAGGATGTCATAGAAATCTCTATGAATTATGTGAAAAAATATTCTATTTTAAGATAGCCTTGTAGCTAAACAGAGCTGTTACAAAGTATTATGTGAAAAGAAGAACTCACTGCTTCTAATGTAAGAAACAATTCACTGAGCAAGAAGGAAGACCCTTAGCTTAAAAACATGCATGGACAGAACAGTCACAAAATCTGCTCTAAAGGGAGTACCTAGTCTAATGGTCGCAATCTGAGAGCAGATAGAAAGAGGTTGTAGTTCGAAACATCCCCTAATTATTTTTCTAACAGAAAATATTTCTCTGTCGGAAAACAGAAATTGGATTTCTACTTCTGATTGCTCTGATAAAGAAGATTCTGATCAAACCATACATGTTTAGCAGCATTAGCAGGGAAGAGGATCAATATTGCCAAAAGTTAAACAAGCAGACTGTCCAATTCAGAGGTGGGTTCCTACCGGTTCTAACTGGTTCTTTAGAACCGTTAGTAAATCGTCGATGACGTCACAGAGCCAGTTCTGTCGGTGTCTCTGTGGGTGCCGCCATCTTGGATTTTGCTTCTGCGCATGCGCAGAAGTGAATTTTTGCTTCTGCGCATGCGCAGAAGCTATTTTTTGATTGCTGCAGGGGTGCGTGCATGGCGCAACCCTAAGCAAACCGGCAGCAAAAGGATCCAGAACCCACCCCTGGTCCAATTCATACAATATTTCCAGGGAGGAACAATAAAAATATAAATAATTATATACTGAATTAGTTGTTCTTGGAAAGGTTTGCACAAATATAACTGAATGTTAGGGAACAGATTTTTGAAAAGTAAGAATTATTTTCAAAATAAAAGTGGAAAGGGGATAGGTACTGGAATTGGGCAAAGATTGGACAAAATTAGAGTAATTCAGAGAGATTTGGGAAATGTTTAAAATGAAGCAAGTTGTATTTTGTTTGAAGTAGCTGAAATTCAAATCTAGTTAAAAATTTATAACTTCTTATAAATTTAGAAGACACTGAAATAATCACCCATTTGTAGGCTTTTTCATCAAACTCTCTACATAAGAAAAAAGAGATGAGGTAAATTATAAGTCATCATGGAGGTTAAATTTGTAATTATATTTGGGTTAATTTTCTTTCCCAGAGGCAGGAAATATTTTAAAAATCAGTAAGAGTTAGAAGGATGTTACCATTTTAATGCTTACTTGGTGATTACCATTTTCAAATTTTTCAAATTTCAATTTTATTCTCTCTGCCACATCTATATATTCCTTCTTATTACCCATGCTGCTAATTGAGCATGCTACATTTTTTAATGTATGAATTATTATTTATAATACCTTAACTTATGTACTCATATCTTCTTGTACATGGAAGTTTAATATAATTGCCAAAATCCAACAAAAGGTAACTAACAAAAAAGGAAGAAAAAGCTGTTGCTGCTGTTGTTAGTAAAGTAGGGCAGAAGGGAACTGCCAAATAAATCAGTTACCTAGAAAAAAATATATCATCAGAAAAGTAACGTTTGACTGAAAATTTTATCTAATCCTTCCCATTTGTTGAAATTATGGAAATGTAATACGGTTTGAAAGAAACCTGCTTATTCTATCCTATTCTGCAACTAATATTTAAATAACTGATGTAAATGTGTGGGTGCCTTGAGTCCCCTTTATGCAGAATAAACTCATAATTTTAGCTTTAATTAAATGTGGAATATTTGCCCAGTGTTTGCATATGAAACATTAATGACAAGCGTGTGACATAGCAGCATGCATATTTATTTTTAATAAATGCAATCCACAGACTTGGAGCTTGTGTTGATATCACATTTTTCTCTCCTGCCGTTCCCCCCCATCCACCCTTCACATTTTTTTTTTTAAAAACTGTTTCTTATTTCACTATTTCTCCTCATTTTCCCCAAGAAGGTTTACAGGTCAGGATAACAATTAAATGAACAATTGGCCTATGATAGAATGCCAAAATAAGAAAATGGCGGACAAGGTATCACATACAAAACCAGCATTGCTGCAGTTTTTAAGAATGACACAGAGAAAGCACATTTTTATTTTTGCACTTTTAGAACATATTAATCATGATTGTGATTTTTGGAAATGTAGAAAATAAATTTGACCCCTAAATATAATTGATATGATAGACATGCAGCCCTACTGCGTGTTTACCAATTACTGATTTTATTTTAATGATACATCAGCACAGATGCAATATTTCTGTTTTATTATTTTAAAATTACAGGCATAGAAAAATTAGGTGGTAACTTGTGCCCCTTATGTGTCTTTATTTTTTTTTTATTTGAGTGTTATTAGCATTTTATTTTATCCCATTAGATTATTTCTACAAATACAGTTTATGAACTATGATCACACATACACTAAACAATGTTTTGATGTAAAGCTAATGTTTTATTAAATAAATAAAATAAATATTAATAAAGCTATTTTTATTACAAAAATAAAACCTTAATTTTTTTGACAGAAAAAAAATTCCACCTCTCACATAAGCAAACTGGCTACCTGCCTACCTAAGTGTCTTTCTTTTAACACAAATAAGAAATTATTAGCTAAGTGAATAAAAGTTGATACTTCTGTAGCGAAGGACTTTTTAAAGCATTTTGATAGTAGTTCCTTTTTGCCTTCATTTTTCTTCTAGTTTCTGATTACATGAAATTCCAGTTACCTCTGTGCAATATTTTGTATTTGTTTGTTTGTTTTTAACAGAAACAGTGAAACAAGTTTTGAAGAATTTCATTGTCTGACTACGATAATGTGCCCTAAGCAGCTTTCTAATAGGTCATAATATCATCAAAAATTATATGAAATAAGAAAAGTAACATAAACAACTTTTCCCAAAACTGTGAAACAGATTTTGGTTATATTTATTAGTCCTTATTCAAATCCAAGTTGAGTGAAAATCAGTCGTGCACGCTTAGACTTAGAATAACTTTTGGAATAACTTTATTGTCATTTTGAATGTACACTAATTGGCATACATTAAAATGAAATTTCATTGCATACAGCTCTCAAGGGGTCACCACCTCCAATATACACTACATAAACATGAATAAATAAATAAATAAATAAATAAATAAATAAATAAATAATATGTATATACCCACATATATGACACAGAGAAACAACACAGTCTAGTTCGCCTGTACATATATACATGGCGAGAAAAATGAATCTTGCGAGGGCAGAGGGAACAAAGCTGTTACAGAATCTGAGAGTCCTGCTAGAAATGCTTCAAAACCTCCTCCCAGAGGGGAGCAACAGAAACAGACCGTAAATTGGGTGTGTGGGGTCTCTAACAATGCTTCGAGCTCTAAGCACATCTTAATGTTGATACATCTTCCTCTTTTTAAAAACCTTCTGTTGTCTATTTCCACAAAAATGGTATTTGCAAAGCCTTCCTTTAAAAAAAAAAATTCATAATGCTCATTGTGTTCTTGCATAATCAAATGGCTCTATGAATAATGTAATGCACAGAAATTACTTGCCTGCACACAGTGGGGGGAGCATCTTCACAACAGCTGCTCGCTCATTTTCCTCTAATTTAAATGTTTGTTACATAACTTGCTAATAAAAGAAATGAATGGTTAAACTCTTAAAAAAAAATGAGGTCAGCATTATAATAATTTAAACAAAAGGAATGTAATAAATAAATAAATAAATACCACAATTCCAAATAAAATCTCCTTTTAAAAAAAAAAATGTAGCCTTTAGAACTGTCCTCAGGGCTACCAGATGAATTCTGCATTTATTTATTTTTTTTAAAAGTGTTTACAGAATTTATAAAGACAGAGCTGAACTTAATCCCTGAGAAGGCGCAATGGCTGAAACAGAATGAGACAACACAGATTCTTTCCAGTTCTTCAATAATGTTCTACATGTCTCATCTTTGTTATAATTGCATAACATAATCACATCCATATTTTTTTTTCCAGGCTAATGTATGGAGAGTTTGGGAGTGAAAAGAATGAATATCTCATGATGGAAATAGTTTGCCTAAATTTTGGAAGAGAAGGGGGAGGCAGGGGGTCTAGTGACAACAAACCTTAGGACTGATGTTCCCAGCATAATCCTCTAATTTTCAGGGATCTCCCTTTTCCTTCAGCAGTCCCCTAAGGCCACACTTCATATTCTTGTACTGTATAACATTCATGGGCTCCTGAAGACTGTACATTGCAGGAGAAAATATCAGCTAAGCAGATGTTTTCAACTTGCCCCTTCACAAATTCATGGGCAAGCAGATGGGGGGGGGGGGGGAAAGACTTAGAAGTGGGAATTACAGGCGCTAAGACTCCATATATTTTTTCCAGGCAGTAGCACCTACTTTACATTTTCAACAAAAGATTCACTGACCACTAGTCACAAAGATTGAACCTCTCTATCAGAACCTCCTGGGGTTTCTTATACTCTTGTAAAGAAGCATCCATCCCTTATCCAAAAACTGGCCTGGTATTCTAAGTCAATCAAGCTTAAGTGTTGGACAACACTCAAAACGGGAGAATATCAATTCATTTCTCATAGACCAATGAGAGACCACAAGCTTTCAAGAGCCCTTGCAATTAATTTCTTTAGTAGCATTACTTTATATTGGGAATAAATATGGTGTTTAGTTATAACCGCTTAAGTTCGGACTTAGGTGTAATGTCCTGAAATGAAAGAATGGGAATCATATTTCTAATGCCTCTAATATTTTCTTCCTACAATGCTAAGCCTTAAAAATGTAAGCTTTCTCTTCCTTCGTTTCTTGAATGCTATCTGGCAATGTCACTTCCCTTAGATTTTGTTTCTACATAAGTAGTCTCATCCAGTTTGGGAGACGATTCACTTTCACTCTTCATTAATCTGATGCATGAAATAAATGATGCCCTTAGAAATAATAAATTGTTTTTACCTTTGTATGACTTTCAGAATGTACATATTGCATGTAGCTCACCACTTCTTGGTTGCTAAATATTTATTAGCAAACAAAACAGTGAAAATGAGTTTGTGTGTGAGTGTGTATGCATGCATGCGTGTGTGTGTATTCAACATGACACCAGAGATGGAATCCTTTATTGAATTCATAGTTTGAAGTGAATCAGGATTTTTGTTTTCACTGTACCACTTTAAAGCTTAATATCCTGCCATTCCTTATAAATTCATTATTTTCAGCATATTTTTCCTCTCCACAAATGTGTTTCATTTTAATGGGGCTGAAAATGCTTTAGTTATGCTGTAGCCCCAACGAGCTGAAAGAATGCATATAAATGGGCTGTGGACTTTTTTTTTTTTTTTAAGATTTCCAATGTCAATTTCAACTAATATTCTTTGTTATTTCCAATGTCAATGTCAGCTAATATTCTTAGTCGCTGACAGGCATTCAGCAAAATGCTGCTAGACAGACACCACTTCAGCTACTGCTCAGCCTATTTCATTAAGCAGTCTTCAAAAGAAACCCTACAAAAAAAAGGAAACTAATAAAAATGTACAGTATTTATATTTCATGTATTACCTAGGTTTTGGTTTCTTTGACATCTTAATAGTATTTGCAACTCCAAATAGAAATCATTTTTGACAGTCTTCAGCTAAATGTGAGATAGGGTTAATTATTCATATTCTTTTTTATTGTTTTGCAGATTTTATGAGCAAAACTATGTCATGCCATACATGCAGGAGAAATGGAAATTTGGCTGGCAGGATCATTTAAAATCTGATCAGGATCTTTTCTCTTCCAATTAATGAACATTACTATAAGAACAGCGGAGAACTGTGGTACTCCAAAGCCTTATTGTCGTTTGCCTGTTTCAAGCAGACACCGCTTTGAATAGCTGGAAAGACATGTTCTTGTCTTGAAGTATGAAGCATTTGGACCAATTTCCATAAATCACAGAGACATAGAATAGCGCCTTGCCAGGAATTGTTCCATTTCAAACACAGGTGATGGGATTATATGTAAAATGTTTTGAAACCTTTTCCACTAAAAAAGAAACCCAACAGAGACAGACGGCAAGTCCAGAAAAAGCTTCAATCCAGAGATATTTATTTTTCCTGGGGTTACTTCAATCCTCCATCCCCTTGCAAGCTGAATCACACGAATGAGGCAAATATAACCGTGATTAAAGACTTTCCGAGGCGAAATTTGTTCCCCGATTTTGAGGGTGCCAAATTCTTTGTAGCAGGAATAATGGCATGTTAGAATTTTGTTGATCAAATTTGTATCCCTTTAGAAATTTGTCCCAATTATATAAAAATAAAAAGAAGCATTTTCATTAAAAAAAATCTATTCGGTGCATTAGTCTTTTTATCGATGATAGTAACAATTCCTAGGTAAATAGATATTAGACGAAAATTTAATTCTGTGGAAACATATGTAGACATGATTTTGATTTTGACTAGAAAAATATAAAGAGGTTATGTTTAATCATATATTTATTTATTAAAAGGATAGCCTGAAATCATGTTCAATTTCTGTTCCAGGAAAGTGAAGGTTTTTCTTCCTTGATGGCAAAAAATTATTATTTCCAAATAAATCCGTGTTATAGATAAAAATCAGCAATGAACACAGAGCATGGGCCAATTAGAGTAGTAATAGAACAGAAATTGAGATATCTGGTATCCTTATGGAAGAGTCAACACTATTTGTTTTCCCCTTCTGATTTATCAAATATTGTATGCCATTTTCACTCCTATCTTACTGGATTTTTTTCTCACACAAGCTTGTCTTGTGAAGAAGATGTGATTAGTACTAATATACCTTTCTTTACAGCCAGAAAACCCCTGATTTTCATAGCAACATACTCTCCAATTTACCATGATATTAAGCTGAAATTAAAAAAATATATACTTATATATTCCGTTCAAAGATGTAATGAGTCGGTCTGATGCAACTTTATGACATGGATTATGAAACCCTTGCTACACTGTGGCCCTGGGCATATTTAATAGAAAAAATACAAAGGATAGTAATAGAAACAAAGCTGAGGGGATCATTTTGGTGAATCCCTGCAGTAAGTGACTGGGTATGCAGACCTGTGGGTACCAATGCAGACAGCATTGTAAATTAGATAGAAATGCTAATTTTAGAAAAGACTGACAACATGAATATAGTTTGTTGGGTCCAAATCCATCAACTTAGGTTTTTATGAAACAGAAAAGAACATTTTCTGTGCTTTATTTTGCATTTAAGGGCAAATGACAATGCCATCTCCATTTATTATTTTGCATCACTTTGGCATTTGTTATCCATAAAATATCCACATTATAAAATTGAATGCTTTTTTCTCTTTGCCTTCAGTTAATGTTAAATAAAGTTTCATAGAACCTACTGAATACATTTTGATGACATAAAGCTTAAGGAAATTAATCTATAGTGAAGACATTAAACTTAAGGAAATTAAAAAGCTCCCTTTGTAATAGTACTATGTTTATATCTATTATCCCTGCCCCCTACCTTCCTTCCTCATGCAAGCCACATATTTATTAGGAACAGTAGTTGAAATTTGATTTATTGAGATTATGTTATTTTTCATTTATAGCAAACATGTGGGGAGACCATCCATTTGAGAAATATATTTATATAGTTATTTAAAGCAAAACCTAAAAGGATCTTGGAAAAAGGACATCAAAAAGGCAAGTGTACCTCACCTTACAGGGAGTTTTCCAACATTGCTGTGCTCTACAGATGTGGAGGCAGCAAATTACACCACTCAGGTTTTTGAAGTGTTTGCGGATAATCAAAAGTTATCAGCCTGCTGCACGTCGGCACAAAGTTACAGTTGGATAGCAGCTTTGCTAATGGTTTCAAAACTGCATGGGGGAGGGAGAGAGAAAATATTCTTTCTGATGCAGAAAATGTGTTGGAAATCCGGAGTGAAGACTGGCGATGCTGTTCATCTAGCATGCTTGCCTCTAAATATGTATAGCATTTTCAGCCTGATTTTCATTTGCTGGCCTTTCATCTGTATTTTCTCCCATCTTTTCCTTGCCTTAATAATATATCTCCTATCCTTCCTTTCAGGTCTCGGATACTCTCCCCACCCCAATCCCCCATCCCCAACATTTGAGCAAATATGATTTGGTATTATATAGAAAGATAAGTCTAACATCAAAATTCTTGCTGCAGGAAAAAAAGTAGCAAAAAAAAAATTCAAATCTTCTGTCACACCCATATATTAGTGAATAGTTCTGGCAGCAATGTCCACAACAACACAGGAAATAAGTGGTCTTCAGACTGTATTTGCAGAATATATTTTTTTTCAGAGAATTTAAGAAATTTCCTAATCATTGCTTTTTCAATAATTGTCGACCTGCTAGCATGCTATAAAATAGAATTTGCAGCATGAACCACAGAATTCAGGTGCTGAGCTTCTCTGTACGCAGTTCATATTGATGATAGGAACCATCTGGAATGGGAAAATTATTGAGTGATATCCTGAAAGTTGGCTCTCCTTCGATGTGCACTTAGTGGCAAGAACTGTTTGAGGGATGAAGTCAAATGTTCAATCAAGCAACCAGACAGTGTTGCCAAATACAGTATAAAATAATGGAACCATCAAGCCTTGTTCCATTTTAGGCTTGGCTATATTTAATCATAGGAATCAATTAAACAATGGGGTAAGCATTTGATCATTGTGAGAGAAGATCTTACTACACCTGTGAAAAAAGTTGCCACACAAAGACCAAATGTGTGCTACTTGCAAATATTATACCAAGTATATTCCCATTTATGGTCAGGTTGACAATGGATGTTGAGAATTGATTCAGGAAATGATTAACAGATGCATAATTGTAATAAGGTTGTACAAGAACAAGACATTGATATAGTCACTAAGTCCCAAAGGTGCTTTTCCAAAAGGCAACTGGACTTTCTTGGGTTTTTTTCTTTGAAAAAGTTTCACTTGTCATCGAAGGAATGGATGCGAAGAAAAAAAAAAGCAAAAAAAGTCCATTTGCCTTTTAGACAAGCACCTTTGGGACAATCATGACATGGATGATTGAAAATCTCCATAGACACCTGAATTAAAGATTTAATATATTTAGGGGCATTTCTACTGAAATAGTTTTCAACATTGGCAAGCCTTTAGAAAAATAAAATGGAAAAGATCTTAAAGAAGGAAGAAGAGCCAATATTGGTAGCAAAGCATTATAGTTAAAGGTAACTTATATTGAAGAAGCTGGAAATTTATTTATTTATTTATTTATTTGTTGCATTTTTATGCCGCCCAACTCCCAAAGAACTCTGGGCGGCTTACAACAGAAATATAAAAACATTAAAACAATATAAATATTAAAAAACAATTTAAAAAGCCATACATACCATTCGTGGCCGGATCTCACAGATTGTAACATTGAGATCAATGGCCCCAGGCCTGCTGGAAAAGCCAGGTCTTCACAGCTTTCCAGAAGGCCAATAGGGTGGGGATAGTCCGGATCTCAGGAGGTAACTGGTTCCAGAGAGCTGGGGCAACCACAGAGAAGGCCCTCCCCCATGGGCCCGCCAGCGGGCACTGTTTAGCTGACAGGACCTGGAGGAGACCAACTCTGTGGGATCTTACCGGTCGCTGGGAGCGAAGTGGAAAATGGGAAATGGGAAATGAAGTGGGCTGTTGGCAGGAGCACCTCAGTATGCATATTCCTTCTCTCTAATCTCTGATATGTAAGCCTACCACGTGTGGTTTATGAATGTGCATAATTCCCATTTAGGAAGTCAACTAAACTGTGATATGTGATTGCTAGTATCTCAAAGGATCCATGTGCTCCAAAATGTAGCCTTTAAAGTAGTATTTTCCTTTATGTATTCCTCCCAAACTATAGTATCAGTATTGCCATTAGTATTAGCAACAGCCATCTCTTATCCTGAGTCTTTGACTGCCTTTGACTGGATCATTTACCACTGTTCAAAATGAGTATTTTTGAAGGTGTTAATCGAACAGAGAAATATTGTGTACCACAATCAATTTGGAAGGCCATCCTTCAAGTCAGAAAACATAAGAAATTGCATTTTTTTGTTTCTGAAAAAAAAAAAAAACCCTCTAGAAGGATGTCAACTTACATTGCATATTTTGAAAGTATTTGAAACAATATTATTTCTTCCAAAAATGTTTTTAATGCATAAGCATTATTGCCTGTAAAAATATTTGATTGTATTGCCACTTTAAAAAAAAACAAAACATATCTAGCTGCATAGCAGAGGGATTAATTCTTTGTACCCAATTTTTAGACATACTACAAAAATCTCCCTGTTCCCTGTTACAGAACACCCTGTATTCCTATTTCTGAAACCATCTTTTAAAAAATCAAGGCTTCAGATAGCAGCTCTGCTGCTACATCACCAACTGAAAAAAAAAAAAGAAAGAAAAGAAAAAAATTCCAATTTACTTTCCCTTTCAGATCAGCCTGGAGAATGAGCCTACATCAAATTGGTACGATCAAGGAAGATATCGCTTGCAGCATACTCTCACAAGTTTCAAAATGACTCACAAGGGTTGGAAAGCTATATGTGCATTGGTAATGAAGAAGAAAACAGCAGGGATAGTAGAGATCAGCAATCCCAGCTTTCCCTTATAACTCATAATATTAAATTTCCAAACAAAAAGAGGTAAGCAGTAAAACGTGAACCACAATAGATATTTCAAGCATAATGGCAAATATAGTTTGAAAATATAACTATCACTTGTAGAAATGCATCTTAAATTTATGGGATAATCAAGATTTTTGCTAAAGCTCAAGTTGGCTAGCTATAATGTAACAATGTTTATGTATTTCTGCAATTTCCTACATGAGTCTCGCTGCTATGAAATCTCAGGAAAAAATCAGCAGGCTGTTTTGAAATGAACAAAAGCTATCAGATTTAATATATATTTTAATAGATGACTGTATGTTAAGCAGAAAATGTTTATTCGGTTTGGAAAAGCATGCAGTATAGGAAAAGATGCTGTTCAAATATATTTGCTTATCAAATATTTTGTACAATATATCTTTGCAATAAAAATTCTGGACTCCACATTATTAAAATGAATCTTTAGAGTTAGAGGTTTTGGAGATTAATAAGAGAACAGGGCTGCAAATTCACAATGCAAAATTCAGGATGCAAAAATTCAGACTACCATTAAAAGATAACCAAGTGTTATCTGTTTGCTGCCATCTAATGGCTTTTTGGAATTCTGCAGCCAACTGTAGTACTCTTAAAGGAGAAATACTCCTAATCTGGATTATTTATGGTTTGCCCCAGACTTTAATTACTTTATAATTAGTTGGCTTTAAAATCTACTCCCCTGGTGTTATTTCATCCTTGTACTTCTAGTGATTCATTCACAAAGAAGCCACAATGAATTTTTCCAATGGAGATCAAGAGTTTACATGAGTTTGATTAAGTGGGGTCCGAATTTTAGGTCTCACTCTGTCTGGATGTATTTTAGTTGGTAATACTGAAAAAAACTGGAATAACCAGTTTCAAAACTGAGGCAGCAGATGATTGGAGAAATCTCTGCATTGACATAAGTTATACTGAGTCAAAATAAGTATTGCTGATAGAGGGTGCACATGCTTGGTTTTTTTGTCCACATATTGCTTGTAAAAAGCCATTTCCCATTTGGAACAGTAGAAGGGAACACATAGAGCTCTTATGTATTTTGTTCTCTCTTTCCTAGGAGAGAGAACTGGGAAATTTTAAAAGTTTTTGGATCTCCAGTTCTTTCACTGTGTGACTAATCCCTGGCTATTTTTAAGTATTTCCCAAACTAAAAAAAAAAAAGCAAAGTCCAGAGGTGGGGGGGCAGGTTTCTTTAAAAAAGGGAAAAAACTGAAAAAAAAAATGAATCAAAAACTAAAAAAAAAAAAGCAAAGTCCAGAGGTTGGTAGGAAGGTGACAGTAGAGAGGATAGAAATCTGCAGATGAATTTCCATCTTTTGAGAACAGAAGTCACTCAAGAAAACATCTAACGATTCTATGGCTTCCAAGATTACAGCCTCTGCCAATCTATCCCCTGATTGTTCACAGCACTGCTTTGGCTCTTTTCACTACAGCTGTTAAACCGGAAACTTGCTTTTGACTTTAGAATATATATGATTTAAAATGAATTCAAATAGATGAAAAACAATTATTAAGTAACATTCATGACTGGGAGCCTTTAACTATCTGAAAATAGTTAGTGTGTTTTTGTAATGGTTTGCTTTGCCTTTCTTTGAGCTTATTACGTTCAGTGAATTATCCATCTCTTCCGTGAGCTGTTTACAGCTATTTGTTCCCAACATTAAATTAAATGTAAGTTGTTCCTCTTTGGTGCTGCAATTTTCTCTGTCATTCTCTATTTCTCCAATCACCTTTCTACATTGTTCAGTTTCTACCTAAGAGGTCTGTTGCTACCTTTATTACCTTTGAAAGGAGGCTGCGTATTAAAGATGTGTTCTATTAACTAAGAAGATATTGTGGTACTTTTCTAAATAAAAAGGAATTAAGATGAAGAGTTTTATTAATTCCAAATGCCTTCAAATATGCATTAGTACAAGAACAAAATATTCTTTGTTTTTATTTTTAGATTACTCACGAATCACCTCCCCACTCTCTTGATTTTGGTAAGCAAGCTTAGGCTTTATTTGAATTTTTTAACAGGAAATCAGTGTAGTAGTACATAAATAAATAATTCACCAGAATTTATTAGCAGACTTGAAACAAAAATGTGAAAAAACCTATCATGGCCAAAAATATTTTCTAATAAATGCAACCCATAAAATTTTGATGGTAAGCATATTTCCTATTTTATCATTAAAACAATCCACATTTGTCATTAAAATATCAATATTAAAGTCTGTTTCCCTTGAAGTGCAACCTATTTCCGTGCATTGCTAAAAAGGCTGCTGGTCTCACTGGAATCAGTGAGATTTTCTTGTAAATCAACCAAGACAGGATTAGACTGAATGGCTCCTACAGCTATTAGTTATCAGTTGGGGAAAATGCACAAACTGCTTTCCTTTCCATCAGTAGCTGCAGATTGAAACTAAAGGAGAAAATCGTTTAGAAGGACTCCCTTCACATCCCTCACTCTCAGCAATGTTTGATGCTTGAAAGTGATATAAAGCAAAAAAAAAAAAAAAAGCTAGCTGTCAGCTATTATCACCAAAGAAAGCTAAAATCCCCCCACATCAGTTCATGGAAAAGTTCAAAAACAATATATTGAGTGATCTATAGAGGTATTAACTCTTTAAGTAATTCTGAAGACTGATTACAAAAATAAAAGGCAGCATCTCCCTTTTTTTCCCTTGGTCGGAGCGTTTAAGGCAGAAGGATAGAGATCTCAGAAGAACATTTGCTATTCTTAATTGTGCTGAAGTCCAGACCGCACATAGTTTGCTAATCCTGCATGGATGAATTGATAGTGAAATAAAATCAAAAGCTCGTGAAATTGCACAGGCTATGGGAAGAGATGATGGCTTAAGAAAATGCATTTTCTGCATTGATTGCTCTTTTCTTAACAGTATTGCTGAAGGATTAAAACAAAACAAAATCTGTACCGTAAATGTTTTACTAAAGCTCTTTAATTTTTGCTTTGAGTCTTCATTTACTATTAAGTCATGGTGGGCAGTGTTTTAAGGGTCAGCAAAATTTCTTGACTTTCCAAGGTATTATAGATCACCTGGTGACATAATATTACTTGGGGGGGGGGAACCAGAGCATCATTATTGGCCTCCTTTTTTCATGGGGGGAGGAGGCTTGAAGGTGAAAATGAGAGCAGTTTGCTTTACAAAGCTATCACGTTCCTGTTGCCATCCTTAAAGTCCTTAAAGAAACCAATGGGGGGGGGGGAAATGGTTCGAGATTCTTCAAACCTCAGCTCTTACATTTTAAAGAAAACAAAATTTACCCACACATAGTTCACTGAAATTCAGGCATTTTGCTACCAAATGTTGGCACTGCAAATTCAGGTTATTAGAGTGTCCCAGATGGGTTTCTCTTATTAGGTAAAAATAACCCCAACACGTTCATTGCAGGGGTGGGTTCTAACTTACCTCGCTGCTGGTTCGCTTCCTCCCGCGCCACGTGGGCACACGTGTGTTTCACATGCGCGCGCATGCGCAGTGGAAATTTTTTTAAAAAATCCCCCCCCAAAAAAAGCTGAAAACAAGATGGCGACGCATGCACAGTGCTGGAAACTCGGCTTCTGCGCATGCACAGAAGAAAAATTAAAAAAAAAATTCAAAAAAATTCAAAAAAAAGATGGCGGCATCCATGGACCAGCACCGACCGAACCGGATCCGTGACATCATCGTGATGTCACCAGCGGGTCACTACCGGTTCGGGCGAACCGGTCCAAACTGGGAGGAACCCACCTCTGGTTCATTGTTATACATTCTGGGTCATCCCAATCCACTGGGCATCAATAACTAGTTTAAACTAAAGTAATTGATGTTTCTCTGCCATTTTCAGCACCTGTTTCTTTTTTAATGTGGAAGTTGACAAGCAACTTTATTATTCACTTAAAAGAAGTAACTCCAGATATACTGGGACTACAGTTCCTAGAATTCCCAAGTTAAATTTGAAAGGAATCTAAAATTAATGAAAATATTTTAGTTACAGATTTTCCAGAATACTGGACCTTTTAAAATGTCTTATATTTAAGATTTTTTTTAAAATCTTACATTTAAGAATATTTAAGAACCCCAAGATTATTTTTCAAACAAATTTTTATGTTCTTATTTATTTCTTTATTAGAAATTAGCACAGCACTCGGCACACCATTTCATTCTACCATTTCTATATTTTCGCCACCTCCCCCCCCCAAAAAAAATTAAAATAAGAGACAAATATTACACAAACACACTCACACACACCAACATAGAGACAAATGACAGCAACATTGGCCGATGAGAGAAAACGCCAAAGATCCACAATCAGGCAAAAGAATGTAGCATATTTAGGATGCCATTGGTTTAATCAGTCAGTGTTCATTTTTACCTATTCCTAACATTTATATGCATGCTTTTTTCCTTCCAAAGGAAACGAGAGTGGCATAAAATAAGGCAAAAATGTATTTTGTAATAATAATTCTCACTGCGGCCAAAATAGCTGGGAGGACGGCAAAGCCTTAGTAAA
This sequence comes from Thermophis baileyi, assembly GCA_003457575.1. Classification (NCBI taxonomy): domain Eukaryota; kingdom Metazoa; phylum Chordata; class Lepidosauria; order Squamata; family Dipsadidae; genus Thermophis; species Thermophis baileyi. The sequence goes on from QLTV01000563.1 coordinate 750,849, forward strand.
TCGTTTTGTCTTCCAGAATGGAAGAAGTGAAAGTGAATCTCAGGGATGCAGCCTGTCACAGGAGCAACATTTATGCACACTGACAGTTCATGAATACCTGGAGCGCCGGACAGCAAAAAGGCCCCTGTGAAAGATCTCCATTCTCAGGCAAAATTATACTGGAAAATGCAGCCATTCAGGTGACCCGATCTCAAGCTGTTTAGGGTTGGTGAAAGCCCACATTTTAAACCGCTCTTGGAAATGAATAAGCAGTCACTTTGTACAAAGGGGTGGGGAACAGCCATATAGGTCATGCCTGTAAGGATCCCGCTGTTGATGAATTATCCAAATTAATTTTTATGAGGTAGGTTTTAGAATTAAAGGCATACAGATTTATTGTTTGAGATTATTCAGTTCGGCTTGGTTAGTGTATTAGAGAAAGAAAGCCAAAAACTGCATAAAAATAAAATTGCCATTTTCTATTTAAAAAGGACTGGCATCTTTGATTGCATACCTAAAATTAGAACGTTTCCTCGCAGTGACTGAAAGGACTGAGCACCGAGTTTGCTTGTTTATTTGTTTGTTTGCTTAATTATGTCACACATTTATTTGAACAGAAGGGATAAAAAAAAATAACATTAAAAAAATGATTGCTAGCTTTTGCCACTTAGGTACAAGAACAAACATTTCTGCTAGAAATACTACTTAGTGACTATTTATATTTCTCAAATTCAGGAAATTCTCCTCACAAATAGAATTGCACATTTAGCACCACTCCACACAGATACGCCTTGGCTATTTTGAAATACAGGAATCATAAATCAAGCATGGTTATATGGCCAGGTAACAGCATCTTTTTTTTAAGGGAGTGGGTGGGTTTGATATGAAATTATGAAAATAAACATAATTAAATTATAGCATACATGCGCTCATGCGCGCACACACACACACACAAAGCATACACAGTTGTACCTAGTTTAATTCAAGGAATTTGACTTAATTTTCTATCTTCACATCAGGTTTTTTTTTTCCCCCTCAAAAAAAGGAATTAGGTATCCTACAATACACAGTAAACTTTGCCTTTTTTTCCTTTTTAAATTTTAATTTGCTTTTCAAATCTTCAGTTTTTATCAGTCTCTCTTTTTCTTTTTTTTTCCTCCCTGCCCTATATTTGTTCATTAATTGATATAATCTGAATTAGGCAGATTGGCACACTATCTTTGAAAGCCTTCCCCTCCCCCCCCCATTGAAAATTATTGAAGTGAGGCTGTGGTCAAAAAGAGGCTTTTCCAAACTAGGCCCTCCAGCTACATTGGGCTATACATTCTGTCATCCCCTGGATGCCAAATTGCTAAGCAGGGGGAGACTGGGCTAGCATCTTAATATATATCTCTTGATGTGCTTGAGGTTCAGTATATCTTCTAAACTGTACAGTGAAGTCTTTGGTTATTCTGTTTATCAAACGTGTTGGAAAATGTAATAATCTCCATTGATATTAAGCAAGGAACTGAAAATAAACACCAGCTCCTGATTAGAATTTTTGGCCTATACAGTACTGTTATGCCTGTAATGCTTTAACTACCATTTAAACTGCACCTTTCTTTTCTCTTAGCAAAGCTGGATGTGGAAGGCATTACCTTAATGAAAAAAAGGCAAATGGAAACAAACTGCATATTCTTTGCCTTATATAAGTTGCTTGTTCATTTCTATTTCTATTTATTATTCATCAAAGTGCTTAGATACTTAAAGCTGATTACAGAAGATGTAGCTAATGGTAAATGCATCAAGATTGGGAACTTGGCTCCTATTTGTCTCAGGAGAAAAGCTTTATCTTTCTCTCTCTCTGCCTGCATTCTCTTTGGAAATATTGTTCTACCTTGCTTCTATTATGCAAAAATCTTATCATTCCCCCTCTTCACTTTTATCACTCAAAGCAAGACACAGTTTGCGTATTAAAGATCCCCTAATAAAGTGCATTACACATTTTAGCATGCCTTTTTAAAACCCCTCCCTTTCCAAACCTTAATTTCACAAATATCTAATTTTTCATCAGTCAGATCTTTGCTAAACTCCCCTTCCCTAATAGCTTCTCATAATCTATTGTTAACCTACCCACTCAAGAATATCTACAGCTGTAAACAGTGCAGATAAATCCATCAACCATCAGCTTTTAACGGCTAAAAACAAGAATTAAAGAAGGAAGACCAAAAATGATCATGGAAAGCATGGAAAACACAGTAAAACAGAAAAATCACAAAAAGGAAAGAGAAGGAAGAAGTGAATATAAGCAGTTCTGCAATCTGTGTACATGACAGGAAACACCTCTGTCTTCAATCTTCTAAATAAAGCAATTTCAGTTAGTAGGCAGAATCTGACAAAACCAGACAGGAGTTCAAACTGATCCAAGAAACTGGAACATATGGCATATTTTTATAAATGATTCCCAGTTCAGCAAAGCTATAATTTCAACTGCAATTCTGTAGACTAAACAATCTACCTCATTAAAAAGAAAAAGGAAAACAACAACAACAACAACCCTCCTTTGAGGACACAGGATGGAATTATTACTATAATATCAGAAACACACATTTACAAAAATAAATAGTATAAATTTATTTATCCAACTGATTCTGTTTAATCTATTTTAAAACTGCTTTACTTTGCCCACGATTTAGCAAATTTTATTTCCCCCCAAATATATTAGAAATCCTATGACTCACTTTACCATTAAAAAAAAATTACACAAAGGCAAACAAATATTACAGTGGTTTTAGGACATGGCAGAATTAGTTACGTTCCTTTCTACCTGTCTCCTGACTTAAAATGGAGAACTCCAATAGTAATTTTCTCATTACAGTTCTTCTAAAAATAGAAGGAATGATCATAATAAAATAAAATTGAAGATTACTAGTGTGGAATTATAAAATATAACACTAAATAAAATTGTAATTTATAGTCTAAGTTAAATAGTTAAGCTAGGTGTCTACTGTATAGCTGCATAAGAAATAACAGGACCTATATAAAATTTTAAAGCTATCCTAACTTGTAATGAGCCTAATATTTGCTTAGACCTACTTGAATTTGATTTGGATAAATCAAGTAAAGAAATAAAATAATTGCCAAAAATCATGGTGGCTAGAAACCATCAAAGCTGACACTAGTCAGAGCATAAAATAACCGAAGGAAGCTGTACAAGATCAGAAAATGTGGACACAGCTAGAACTTAGAATTGCCAAGAATCAGATTGAATGAATAGCATCATCATCATCATCATTGCAAGTATAATCCAAACAGCTAGAAGTGAGATGTTAACAAGTTCAAACATAGTGAAAATAGGGGGGAAGGAAGAGGAAAAAAGGTAGGTTATGGATATATTAAATCATGCTCACTTAGATACTGCCCACCAGTCATTTGTGTTAGCTCAGACACAGAATTGTGCTACACTGTTTGAAACTCCTATTTCCTAGTCAGCTAGCAAGAGGCTAAGCTAAATCAGCCTCTGTCCTGCCTGGGTATTCTGTTATGAATGGAAAAATATCCATATCTTTTGAGTTTTCTAGAAAAGAGCAGCGCAGGAACATGGGACCCAAAGTTTCAATTTCCCCGTTTTACAAGGGCAAAATTGCTGCTCTTTAGTGATGTTATAAAACCTTTTCTCCAAAAGGGTGGAAGGAAGGCATTACAGGGGGTTAAGTGTAAAAATCTTCCAGTGTTTTTAGGGGCAATATTGTGCAGCTAATGAGCAGGTAGACATTTCTGAGTTCACTGGAGTAATATAAGGTGGCCCCTGGCTGAGATCCTTTTGCTGGGCAGTATGTCTGCCCATTAGCTTTTTTTCCCATTATAGTAAAATGCATGTCTTCATCACATTTGGTATAGTATGTGAAGAGCTAATGTAGTGTATATAGTGTATATCCATACTAAGTAGCTCAGAAAACCTGCTGGCATTCCTAACAATGCTGGGTTAAATTAATGAATAATCTCAAATATGTATCTTTTGGTTCAGTGTATGCTATACTGAATGTGCAAAATGCAGTCTAATTACATTTTCTCATAGCTTTGTCTACTTGTAGGCTTATTTTTTGTTTACAAAATAATGTATTCTCTAAGCTTTTCATACTCCAAATGAAGCCAACAAAAGCCACCTCTGCTCCAATAAGATATTTATCCACTGTATTGTAGATGTGTAAATTTGGGGCTTTTTGTTTGTTGAATGTGTGAGTACACAGGACTATATGTAATACAAAGAGTGACATTTTTTTATCTACCAAATCACATACTTAGAAAGAAATGCTGGACTTATACAATGAGGCACTTGCAGAGGCTAAATTACCAAAAACATGGATTGAAGCGTACATAACACTTATACCCAAGGAAGATTCAGACCATCAATTGATAAAGAATTACAGACCGATTTCATTATTAAATACAGATTATAAAATATTTACATCCATAATTTCAGAAAGACTTAAAAAAATACTGAACGAATTCATACATGCAGATCAAAATGGATTTCTACCAAAAAGACAATTGAAAAATAATATGAGAATAATCATAAATACATTAGAATATTACGAAGCACATCCCGGAAAGCAAGTCACATTGATTTTTCTAGACGCCCAAAAGCCCTTTGATAATTTGAATTGGCAGTTTATTATAGCACAATTAAAAAATATGCATTTTGGAGAGAACTTTGTGAGGATGGTTGAAACAATATATTCGATTCAAAAGGCAAAAGTACTAATAAATGGAGATGCCACAGAAGAATTTAATATTTTGAAAGATATAAGACAAGGATGCCCATTATCGACCCTACTATTTATTTTAACTTTAGAGGTACTATTATTGGAAATTAGACAGGAACAAGAAATAAAAGGATTAAAAATTAAAAAAGAAGAATATAAAGTCCAAGCATTTGCAGACAACCTAGTATTTATTATAGAAGATCCATTAGAAACAGGGCCTAAATTAATACAAAAAATAGAGGAATTTGGTAAAGTAGCAGGTTTAAAAGTTAATAAGAGTAAAACAAAGATAATAACAAAAAATCTTACTAAAAAACAAGAAATAGAACTGGAGGGAATAATTCAGATAACAAAAAATATGCAGATAACAAAAAAGGTGAAATACTTGGGAATTTGGCTAACCAGAAAATGTTCAACGATTAAAGAGGACAATTATAATAAGATTATGCAACAAATAAAGAAAGATTTGGAAAATTGGAAAAAATTGCAACTTTCACTTACAGGAAGAATAGCTGCAGTTAAAATGAATATATTACCGAAACTTTTGTTTTTATTCCAAGTAATACCAATAAATTTAGGGAATTTTTTTTTACAGATTTAAATAAATTGACACAATTCATTTGGCTAGGGAAAAAAACCACGTATTAAATTAAAACTATTACAAGACGGTAGAGAGAAGGATCCTTTGGACTACCAGATTGGGAGCTTTATTATCAGGCAGCTGCTCTTACTTGGATAAAAGACTGGATAGTTCTAAAAAATAAAAGAATTTTAACAATAGAAGGACACGATCTGCAAATAGGTTGGCATGCTTTCATTTGGGATGGGAAAAATAAAATATAGTTATTTTCAAAAATATCAAATTAGAAATGCTCTATTACAAATATGGCAAAAAATTAAAAGAAATCATTATAATAAAATACAATTTTGGTTATCAACCATGGAAGCATTAATTTATCCAAATGTATTAGATATAAATAAAATAGCAAGATATGAAGATCTATTGGACAATCAGAAGAAATTAAGAACGAAACAAGAATTAAAAAATTGGGGAGTAGACATTGACTGGTGGCCATACATGCAAATTCAGACTAGATACAAGAAAGATTTAGAATTATATGGATTTTATAAAGAACCACAAGAATTAGATAACATTTTACAGGGGACAGAAAAAAAATTGATTAGTAAATTATATAATTTTCTATTGTGATTTAAAATGGAAGAAGTAGTGAAGGAAACCATGATAACTTGGGCAACAAATTTTGGCTACAATATAGAATTAGAAGACTAGGAAAAGCTCTGGGGAAAAAAATACAAATTAACAATGGTGACAACATACAAAGAAAATTTATACAAAATGTTCTACAGATGGCATCTACCACCAGCGAGAATAGCAAAAATGTTCCCGAACAGCTCACCGAATTGTTGGAAATGCAGCCAGACCAAAGGAACATACAATTGTATGTGGTGGACATGCACAGCAGCAAAAAAATATTGGACAAGAATTAAAAACTGGCTTATGGAGATAATTGAACAACCAATAGAATTAAAACCAGAACTATTTCTACTAGGGAAATAACAGGAAAATATGAGAAAAAAAATTCAATATTTAATACTACATGTAACAGCAGCAAGAATTATCTATGCACAAAATTGGAAAAATAAAAATATACCATCAGAGGAAAATGTGATAAAAAAAAGTGCTAGAGTGCGCTGAAATGGATAGACTCACAAAAGAATTAAAGGATAAAGGAGAATCCGATTATTATTTGATATGGAATAAATGGTATAAATGGTTAGAGGAAAGATGCAAGGATTAAGAAAGCATTAAGGGAAGAAAGATTAAAGAATCAGATAACAATTACAAAACCGCAAAAATAGATACGATATAAAATGTAAGATGTAATGTAAATAAATTAGTACAATAGTAGACATAAGATGTACCGTATATGAACTAGTATATATAACAGAAGTATAAGTACATATGTATGGATATAAGAGGTATTGTATATATTAGTAGATTAATATGTATAGAAAAAGTATATATATGTATGTATGTATGTATGTATGTATGTATAGATAGAAAAGGAAATATGATGTAATGGAGATATACCGATGTGGAAATGTTGCAGAGATTATAATTATGTTATAAAATTGGAAAAAACTGTTCAATAAAAATTATAATAAAAAAAAAGAAAGGAATATATGGTGGGTTGAGTTTTGTGTTTTTAGAGTTATAGGGAACAATTTCTTTTTTCCCTACACTTGAGTGTTTACCCAATACCAATAGCACCTATTTTACATTCACTTATTCCATCCTGAAAATAATTTGAAATTACAACACAAACTTCATGGCTTTTAAATGCCAAGACCTTTTTCTTTTCTTTTTCCTTTTGACATTTTTCTTTTTCCTTTATTTCCCTATTTTTATAGCATGGTCTACAATGAAGAAGTTTGGAAAACTGAAACCCTGCATATCCTTTTGTGTTAATTTAATTGATCTTAGTAATATATATATATA
>QLTV01000563.1:763961-798987 GCA_003457575.1 Thermophis baileyi
CTGCATTCATCGGGTGAGTTTCTGCCTTCTTAAAACACAATGATATAAATTTAATTTGAAAAGTTAAAAATATATGATTTTTTTTGTTTATGCAACAAAAGGGTGCTTAGGATTTTAGAACGTTAATAAAAGATTAAGGGGCTAGAGGGATTTGGAATTATTGTTTTAAATTATCAAAAAGATATTTTCTCATGGGAAAATGGAAATTGCTTTCATTTTTTTTTTTTTTTAATAAGAAGACCTTGAAGCCTGGACACTAAAGCCAAAGGATAAAGAAAATGGAGAAGAAATCCTTGGTGAAAACTTCTGAATACCTTTCAGCCATGTGTTTGGACAGAATGGATCAAATGCTTGATAAAATTGACAGAGCACATTCTAATGAAGTTGTAAAGCAAGAAAGAGCTGCAACAGTTGCCTATGAAATTAATTTGAAGGGGGATTTAAATGTAATACAAATGGATCTGATGGATGACTCATTCCATAAAGGAGATGAACATATATTAAACCAGGAAACTGATTTGGATTTTTTTTTCTTTTGGATATACAAAAGAATTCTACTAAGATTTGAAAGGACTTTTCTTAGAAGTGACAAACAACAGGATAAATATTACTTATTAAAAAAAATCTGTTAAAGTTCTGAAGGATTCCTCTTTGAAACATAGACAAGTAACAAAATACTTTTTGGACTTTTTTTTTTTTTTTGAAGGAGTTAAATAATAATTTTAAAAAACTCAGGGAAGATTTATAAGAGCTTGTTTGACTAAGGTTAAAAGAAGAAAATAGTTGTATCTGTTGCCCTTACTGGACTTTAGCTGACAAAAACTGATTGACGTAGCATTTGGACTTTGTTTTCCTTATCTAAAAGATGAGCTATGGAGAGAAGAGAGATTATGATTTATTTAGAGATGGTGGATAACCTATTAAAATGTTTTTACCTGCTGGAATGAAAGGGGAATTTTTTTTTCTTCCCTTTTTTCTTTTTTCCCTTTTTACCTATTTCACATCCCTTTTTAATTTTTTCTTCATTTTTTCCTGTTTATTTTTTATTTTTTGTAATTTGTATTCACTTTTATTCTATTTATCATTCTTAATAAAATTATTATTATTATTATTATTATTATTATTATTATTATTATTATTATTATTATTATTATTATTATTATTATTTTAAAAAGTGGTTTGCCATTGCTCTTAGGACTGATAGAAAGAAAGAGTGATTGGTTCAAGGTAACCCAGCTGGCTTTGTGCCTAAATTCTTTCTATTTCTAATCTGATGCCTTAATCACTACACCAAACTAGTTCTCTTTTTATTTAGTTGCATCCATTAGGCCATTTTGACTGAATTTCAAAGCTGTTTATTTTAAGAATTGTATCATTAAGACTGATAACTGAGTTTGCTTCTTTTCTTCAACCTTCCCCAACCTCTGTGTCATATTTTTACTTTATAAGATCATAGTTTTTACTCTTGGTAAATCAATCACAAGCTCTTTTGTCTCAAAGGTAGACAAAATATTTTGAACAAGCAAATAACAGTAATCTTGCTGACAACTTATGCTTGTGTGTGGTTAGAAAAGAATTTTACAAAAAAGCATATTGCTAGGGATGGATAAATTATTTCATTTCTTCCTACATTTTCCCAACTTTTTCAGTAACATTTAAGAATTGGTTTGTGAATGTCCATAACTTCTAATTGAGAAAAACAAACATAAGTCCCAACCAAATTCAATAATTGTAGCTGTTTCCAATGGAGATTCAATTGGATTGTATATCCTTGCCATGCTGAAGATGAATAATCCCTCAACAAAAAGAAATAGCAAACTTCATTCACTATTGATAGAGCCATGGTGGCACAGTGATTAGAATGCTGTATTGCAGGCTGACTCTGCCTACTGCCAGGAGTTCAATCCTGACAGGGCTCAAGGTTGGCTCAGCCTTCTATCCTTCTGAGTTTGGTAAAATGAGGGCCCAGGTTGTTGGGGGCAATATGCTGACTCTATAAACAGATAATTTAAGTGTTATTGCTATTGTGAATGTGACTGAAAATACAGGATTTTTAAAATCATACTGTAAGTTTTCTTTTCTTGTATAGTTGCCATTGAAAATCCCAAATTCCTTCCACTTTCTATAGAAAGTGGTGAGTTTGCCAAGTCCCTGACATCAAAATTCTAATTTATCTCTCTAAACTACAGTTCTGATCTTAGTAAGTAGCTCAGTATTTGGATCTGGATTCTGCCTATGAGTTTCTCATCCCAAAATTTCATTGCCCTTTCTTTTCTTTCTAAAAGTAAATTAAGGACACCTTCAAATTGAGTTCCATTCTTCAAAACTGTATTATTAAAGGAAGCATGTCAGTACTTTGTTACTTTGCCATTGACTTGTTCTGGGATGCCTTTTCCCCAACATCTCAGTCCAGCCAACAGTTCACCATCCGTGCATTAATCAGAACCAACTCTACTTGCCTTTGAAGATCAGCCAACATCACCTAATTGATGTTGCCTGCTAAGGCCTCTCTCTTTACATTGGCAGATAAATCTAGATCCATATCTACTTTGGAACATATATATTCATCTTCTTTCATCATTTGCTTATTTGTGTTAGAACTAGACTTGGACTGAAATCAATATAATCTCTTTAATAAAATGGCAAGTTGAAGCAAAAAGGTATAAAATAACTCAACATGCTGCCAACCTCAACCCTTATTTTAACAACAATTGCAGAAGGATGGCTCCAACATATAACATGTGAACCAGGGTTTCAGTTTATACTTTGAAAGATACTACAGGGCTGTTTCCAATCATCTAATTCTCTTGGTCTTGCTTAAAAATTCTCACTGATTGAGATGTTATATACCAGTGCTGTTAACTTAATTATATCTTATCTGTAAAGGATTTAAACATGCAGGTCTGCTGACATCAATTATTAAATAAAAGAGGAAAATGATCTGTTTATTGGGAAATACTCCATTTTGAAGTTGTTGTTTTTTTTCCTTTTAAGCTTGTCCCTTATTTTAGACATACCCATTTTTCAGAGATTAAAAAGAAGAAATTATTTACTGCATCTCTTTCTTTACATAAACATAATATACTCTGTATATTCTCATTCATGAAGACCATGACTTATTATTAATTGAAGTCTTGACAGCGGTTGACATTCCTCTCTGACCAAATATGCAAGATAGAAATGTTAAACAAATGGGGACCTTGTAACAAAATATTTAGTAGTTTACAGGAAAGTTTAAATATATGTTCAGATCCTCCTTTTCCCTAAAATCTAAAGTTCAGATGCAGTGGCAAGGGGGGGGGGAAAGTAGATTCATTATTCCAACCATTTGTAAAATACTGTATTTTTTCTGAGAAAGTAAGGACACTCTAAAAGATAATTTGAGGCCAGGTGTTGAGGCCATTCAATAGGAACAGAAGGTATTTTCTTGGGATTATGGATTTCCTCATTTTCAGTCCCAAATTCCCTAGTCTGTGCTATAGAACTTGTTGCTGGCTATTTATGCTGTGTGTCATGCCAATAAACCTCTGAGCAGATGTTCAGTTGCCCAGGCACAGTGACCACAAGGGAAGAATGATGACTAGCTATATCTATAAGTAGATAATAGAGTCTTACAAGAGGAGAACAGCTGATCATTCTATGTAGCCATCAATGATAGAATGAAATGTCTGTTTTTGAAGTTTCATCATAGGTTTCAAGGAAAGGGGAAAAAAACCTTCAGTCCTTGAAATGAAATGTATGAAATGAAATTTCCAGAGTTGCCTTCGACAGTATCTCATAGCAAATAAAAAATAAACACTTCGAGCAACAATGTGCGAATGAAACGATAACTGATGGTCTTTTTACAAGTATCTGGCCATCCTACAACTTTGTTGCTGCCACCAAAAAGTCTCCATTAGTTCTACCTGCCAACCATGCTTTAATGGAAATGGAATTCATAACAAGATAAAAATAAGTTTCAGGTAATTTCATGGACATGCTCATGGAGCTTTCTTAGCAACAATATGGTGATTTTCTCCCACCTAGAAATGTTTTTTTTTTTCACCACTACACCTTCCATTCAACTTTGCTTAGCTTGTAAGGTCAGGCCAAGCATGTACAAACCCCTATTGAGTCAATTCAGCTGAATCTACCCAGATTTATGAGAAAAGCTGCTCTTAAGAGACCAATGATTATTATAAATTATGTTTTACATAATTTATACCCAAACATAAGTCAAATAATTTTGGATACCTCACAAAATCATAATAGCCTAAGAGCAATATATAAAAAAGCAATTAAACCACAAGTAACCCCACCCATCCCCAAAGCCTGATATTTCAAACAATTGATGGGAAAGCACAGTCTTTACCACTTTATGGACTGTAAAAATTGCGGGAGCCATCTAGACCTTGGGGGAGGAACTGTTTCAAAAAGTTAGGTCTACCATAGAGAAAACTTTCTTATTCACTTTTGCTTGCCTAATACCCTGAAGAAAGAACATCTACAATATCTCCTCTAGGCTTGATTTTACAAAATGGACAGACTATAGTTGAAGAAAACATCCCAGTAGATAATATGGGCCAGCTACAAAGGCATTATCCCTCAAAACCAGCATTTTGAATGATATATGGAAACATATTAGCACTATTTCAATGCTTGCAATATAGGTATAATATTGTAGTAAGAAGGCTGCTGCATACGCCACCCATGTAAATTCCAAATAATCTTCAAGGGCACTCCCAAATTGAATGCATTCTGTTAATATTGAGATACTAAATGCCATTGTCTCTCCCATTGTCAATACTATTTGCAGTTGCCAAGATTTGCAACTGGACCACCAATTGAAATTGGAAGACAGTAATGGCCATGGACTTCATCTGCTGATCATACAAAAGTTGTAAATCCAAGAGAATGCTACAGGTCCAGGCCTGGTCCTTAAGGTGACTGCAACTTTACTCTAAAACAACTTAGCAGTTATCAAAGACATAGATCATTTCTGAATAAACTGTAACTCTATCATACTAGGATTCATATGCATCCCTTTTCTTCCCATCCAATTCTTTACATGCTGTGGAAACCAAGTGAGCTCATCCATTGCATCTTCTGCTGAATCTCATTTTAGCAAATCAGCAACCCATCCTACTGAGAAGTTTCTTCCTGCAGTGGTTTCATACAGATCTTAAACAGCACAGGAAGAATAGAACTAAGTCCTATAATATTCCATACAGGGTTGACAAAAATCTTGATTGCACATTCTCCATCACTACTAAATGAAATCACTTGCTCTCAAATTCCAGCTTTCATGGGCAGTCCAGAAGGATTGGTGCACTTCTCCTCCACTTCTTTTTCCTGGTTTTATGAAGTTATAATATTATAATTTTTATGGTTTTAATCCACATTGGATGTATTTTTTATTTGGGATTACAATAACACTAGAAATAAAATAAGGGCTAGTAATTACTAGTGGTTAGCATTATTAATACAATTACTACTCCAAAAATTCCTTTACTGAACTGATGTTCTTCATCTACTGCACGGGTGTCAAACTTACTGCATCACGTTGCTGTCAGGTGACGTATTGCGATTCCCCCCCCCCCCGTTTGTGGAGCTGGGGTGGACGTGGCCTGCACATGACGCATCTGGCCCGTGGACTGCTAGTTTGACACCCCTGATACTTATACAGAAATAAAACTTTCCAGAACATTCAGTTGGCTAAGAATCCTGGAACTCAAAAATTCCAACACTGGGAGAGAGTCAGGTTGGAAAGCACTGATCAAGAATGTGATTGACATTGCTCCAATAATCATTTTAAAGGATGTGGCTTTTCCCATTGTTTGGGTTTTATAAACTTTGTGCTCCCTTCTAAATTAACCATAAACTTGGTTCAATGCCATTCCATTCTCCACCCCCCCCCCAAAAATGTGATGCTTTCTGTGAATCCAACCTATTTCTTAAGCGATACTTTCTTACAGAGATGTTCTCCATTTAAGAGTAAGCAGAAAGCAAACTAAAGACTTGCTGAGATTTTTAAAGAAATGTTTTAGTTTATTTTGATATCATTTTTCCGACTAGAACTGCTCAACATATTCAATATTTATTCAGTATTATTTCCTTATCGTAGGTCTTTCTTTTTGTAAATATAGATAGCTGTAACATTTGATTCAACTTCCAAGTAGCAGTCTTCATGTTGATATTATGGAGAATCAATGTGAAAGGAAGTGGAAGAAAAAGGAAATATGATTTAGACATCTGCTACTTAAATCCTTTACTAAACTGCCAAACAGAATGCTTCAAGTTGTTTTTAGCAATAAGGAAATGCACAGTAAGTTTGAAGACATTGATAATACTTAAATGGAACAGCTCTTCAGCAATTTTATGAGATGAGTTACTGTACAGGTGGTTTCTATCACACAAGACTTTTCTTTTTATAGTGCTACAGGTGGTAGAATAAAAAAAGGAACAGAGTATGTGAAAGAAAGATTAAGACTAGGAAATTCTCAAAAAACTTAACAGAGCAAAATCTGTCCCCATGAAATAACTTATACTGTAACTTTTTATTCCCACTGGCATCAAGAATTATCTAAAATTAATAAATTACCAAAAAAAAAAAATCTGTGTATGTGAATTATAGTTTTTTTCCCAGTCAAAAAAGCTGTGTAGACATGCACTAAAGAACAATTTAGTGATTATTTAATAACCTGCAGTAATAAAGGTATTTTCTTTACTTAGATCTAGGTTCTTGGGGGAAAGGAAGGCCAATGTTAATAGTAAGCTGCAATTCTTGAAATTATGATTTTCCAATTTTAAATCCTACTATAGTGTCTCTTGGTTACAAGTATCCATGATACAATAAGATTGAACTCTATGCATGCTTATGTTGGAAAACAGAAAGCATTTATAACAGTTAATAGAATTGAGATTTGTGTTATTTGCTGGGTCTTTTAGCTTCTTGAAGAGTTGCTTTTTCTCAATCATCTAGAAGGAAGCTTAAATTGTTTTTCCATAAACCATACATATAGCTTGAGGTAAGCATTGACTATTATTTTGATCAAAATATTCCAGAAAGTTTTAGCCCTTCCTTTTTATATATTCAACCTTTATTATTGCTTCCGGTTCAAAAGAAAGGGGATATTAATGTTTTTCCCTCAGTTAGTTGTGATTCAGCATGCTTCTGAGAAAAGACTTAAAGTAGCTATTGTGATCTTTAATATAACCTTTAATATAATATGATCTTAAGCCACTTAAGATTTTAAAGATCAGACCCAATGCTCTAAATTGTGTTCTCAAATGGATTCTAAGGCAGCTGACAAAATATAAATGTAATATGGTCAGATAGTCTGGCGTTATTCCGATCTGATTCAGCGTAATGCATTATTTCTCTTCTTTCTAATTGTAAGCTGTTTTTCTTTATAAAATGAGCTAAATATGGGACCATGTGAAATAGTAATAGATTAATTAGAGAACAGCTATTTTTGCTTGCTGCAGCAAAGTTCACTGAACAGAAGGAATCCCTCAGAAGACAGCAGTGAGGAGGCCTCTCAAACCTGGAGTTAGCTTTGAAAAGCAGGAGGTTTCTGTTTAAAGCTTGAAGGACCCTCAAAACCTTTCTGTAAAATCTCCTAATCAGTGGATTGTCCAAAACCTGACTTTTGAAGTTAATGGAAGTAAAGTCATTCTTTTAAGATTCAACAATATAGTTTGTTTTGTGAAAATAGATGCTGATTTCCCAGTAAAGACAGTCTCATTTACTTAATGTTGCTGTATAGTTCTCACACTGTCAGAGAAAAACCAGCTGATATCAGATCTGTCCATGACCCAAGCAAAAGACAGATGGTTTCCTGCTCCAAATAGAAAGTTGTACACTCCTTGTCCAGTTGTGTGGGAAAAAAGAATATATGTGTAAAACATTTCTATAATAAACCTACATATCAAAAATTCCTAGATTCCTCTATACTTTTTTTAGTTGGTTTTAGTCCAGCTTCTCCTAAGAAACCTGCCAAGTGCAATTAATTGTGTAATTTAGTTATCCAGATGTGTGGTCTTTAACTCATAGGATAGTCATTAGTGCCAATGTTGACTGGGAATTTGGGGAGGTGAAATCTACATATCTGAAGAGTATCCAGGTTACAGAAACTTTGATAGAAGAGTCTGGATTAGTTTTGATCATTCTGATTCAAAAAAAGTAAGCAGAGAAAGTGAAGAGGTTTTGTTTAAAGAATGGCTACTTTTCCTGGAACATTGAAAAGTAATTCAGTGGAAATGGAATAGAAAGCTTCCTTTTTATTACAAGCTCGTTATTCCTAGTCTTGGAGCATCTCCATAAAATCTGAGATATGTTTTAATGATGTCCCAATCATAATCTGTGTTTCTTAATAATACACTCTCTCCTAAATTAGCAACTACGATCTATTCCAGTGACTTTGTCATTAAGCAAAATGGTTGCTAAGTGAATATGTGACTGAGAGAAGAGAGACAGAGAGATGCCGCAAAGAATGTTGATTGCTACCATCTCATTCAGATAAAGTTCTCTAGTACAGTGTCATATGTCTGGCCAGTTTTTTCCCTTTATCTTCCCCCTCACAGAGCAGAGAGATTGCTTAAACAAGCTATCTCTTCCCGAGCTGCTTTTTTCCACAGTGCAGCGATTCCCTAAAAGATGCTAACAGTAAGTTAACAAGCTCAGCTCTGTGACCTTAATTAGTTGAGTAGAATCTTCAGGTGGCTGGTATTACTGCCTGAAACTGACCAAATCTTAGTTTCACACTGAAAACTCACAAAATTTGGTTTTAAATGCACATATTGATCAGAAAATATTTTTTTATTACCATTTATTAGCATTATATTTGAAAATGGTCACTAATTGAGCAAGTCACCAAATGAGAAGCAGCTGTAAATTGATATATACATCATGTTATACTCATGACCCAAAAATCTTGCTAACAAAACCAGTTGTGGATGCAAGATGGAAATATGAGTGTATTTCTATCCTTTATGAAAATATTACAAGAAGCTTTCCCCCCCCCCTCAATCATATATTGAACTGCCAAGAATTGAAGCTGCAATCTTCAGTATGTCAAGCATGTGTGGCCAAGATCCTACTTATTTTTTGTACCTTCCTTGTTCCTACCTATCACTGGTCCATTATAAAGAATAACATTTGATTTCTCCGTCTCTAGATCCACCAAATCTGGGTTGCAAAAAAACTGGATAACCACTAGATGGCAGGAAAGAAATATGTCAAACATTAATATTTTGCTGCCCTCCAGTGATGGGCAAGATTTTGCCAGTTTGATATGGTAAACCTACCAACCTCAAGCAGCCTAGTGATAAAGGGCTTAAAATAAACTCATGTCTAAACTGTCAAAATCTTTCCTTACTTAGGTAGATGGAACAATGGCCTGTGTTATGCAAACATCTAAAGCTTTGGAGGGATTGCACCTTAAAAGGGAATTATTCATTACACTTCTCTTTTGCCCAGCTTAGCATTTAATACTTACTTTTTAAAGTTGCCACTAGTAATCCACCTGTTTTTTGCACCTGCATGACAGCCTTCTTAAAAAGCCAGGATTGGTGAAATCAAATGACCCAAGGCCAAATTAACTTCTTTGATCTGAATGGCAGATGTCATCTCCAGTGTTTTCTTCCTTGTATGCTGAACTTTCATTGATGTCAAGAACAGAGATGAATTGATAAGGTGAAAGGAATATTAAGTCATTCTGTCTGGGCTTAGCAGCCTATCATGCAAAGCTGCTGAGAGCTCATGTTGTTTTATTGTGTTTAGTTTTGAGACAACGGAAATTGGATTTTTTAAAAAAAAAAAAAAAGAAAGTCATATTTCATGGTAACCATTTTAAAACTCTTTTTCACTTGCTACAGTCCTGCATTACAACATATTGCCAAAGTATATAGAAAATTACTGCCCTGACAACTGATATTCAAAAACAAAGTGCAATCTAAAGTCTGGTAATTGTTATTCTATTGACTTCTGTCAGGTTTGGATTGTAGGTGATTCCTCAGCACCAGAAGAAATAAAGAAGAAAGATACCAAGAAAATAAATAAGGGCACTTCACTTACACAGTATGTTTGGACAAATTTAAGAACAAATAAATATTTACAATTTGCAGAAACTACAAAGCTATAGCTTAAAATAATGTTATTTGTATGCCGCCCAACTCCCAAGAGTCCTTTGGGAGTTGGGCGGCATACAAATTTAATAAATAATAAATAATAATAATAATACTATCGCAAGATCCAATCTGGTTCAGTCATTGGGACCAGAGGTTTACTCTTCCGCACTTTCGGACTCGTGCTGGATCCCATCTTCAGGGAACTTCTCTCTACTGGAATATGTGCTTTGGTCTATTCTATGAGTCTATTCTATTTATGTGGTGCCTTCCTATTGGTTAATTGGTGTGTTGATGGCCGGCGATTGTCTGTTGTTTCTTGTGCTGCCAAGTCCCCAGCTCCTAAGCACCTGATAAGCTGGTGGTAAATCAGCACTCCTGTTGACTGACAAGGGACCTGTTTCCCAGGTTTCCCTGGCTATCTTTGTACCTGCACTACCAACAATCTCAGTAGCTGAAAAATTGAATGCATGTCCTTTTTCACTGCAGTGTGAGGCTACCAATGAGTTCAGGTCTTCTTGTCTGACCAATCTGAGTGACCGACCCAATTGGATCTTGCAACATTATCCTGGGACACATATATTTGTCTTCATTTGTATAAAATATCGTATTAAATCATAACATTTCCATATATAGTAATATATTAGATCTGTACAAAGTGATTCTAATTGTTTTGATGAAGAAAACTTTAAAAATAAATTGGTAGGTCAAAATTCACTATTGGTGCACAAAACCTCATTCAGATAGCTTTGTAGATTCTGCAAATTGTAAATATTTATTTGTTCTTAAATTTGTCCAAACATATTGTGTAAGTGAAGTGCCCTTATTTATTTTCTGATGTAGGAACAGCTCATGATGTGACATCCATTTGTAAATGTTCTCACTTTCCCTGGAAAGATGGGATCTGTGTACAGAGGCTGAGATTAGCCATCTTGATTTCGCTTCCACATATGGAGATGAAGAAGAAAACAATTCCTAGTTTCTGCTGACTGTCACTGACTGATAAAAGGCAAAGAAAATTTAGTTATGACTGAAGATGTGAACCTTTGTGTGCTTTGAGTCAGAGAGTTCTACAAAAAGTTAATGGATTGTTTTATTAAATTAAAAAGAAAAAAAGGGGGAAGGAAATCAAAAGGGAAAAAGGGAAAAAGTCAAAAGGAAAAAAAGGTATGGAGAGATAAAGAAATATACAAAAAGAGAGTTGTGATTTTCTTCAGTGCAGATACAAATATATAATTAGGTTATCTCTTAGGTCAGGGATGTCAAGCTCACATCGTCATGGTGGCGTCACGTGATGTATCGGGACTTTTTTTCCCTTCGCTAAATCGGGCGTGGGTGTGGCCAGCACGTGACGTATCCGGCCTGTGGGTTGGGAGTTTGACAGCCCTGTCTTAGGTTATCTAAGTTAAACGTATCATAACTAATATCCAACTCTAAGTTTATCAACATACACAATATTTCTACAATCTTAAACAAATCTAATTATTTCTCACCATTATTATTTTTATGCCACTTTTTTATATATAACTCAAGAGAGTGAATGTACCTAATACTCCCTCCTTCTATTTTCCCCACAACTCTGTGAGGTGAGTTGGACTAAAAGAGAGTGACTGGCCTAAAATCACCCAGCTGGCTTTCCTGTCTAAGGTGAGACTAGAACTCACAATCTGCTGGGTGCTAGGCAGGGGTGAAATGCTCCCGGTTCGCTCGTACCTGTCGGTCGCCGTAGAGCCGGTCGCCAAGGTAGCGCGAGGCGCCGCCCACCCGTCCGGACATCGCCATTTGGGTTCTTTTACCCTCTGCGAATGCACAAAATGCTTTGCACATGCGCAGAGGGTAAAAGAACCCAAATGGCAGCATCTGGGCGGCGTCTGGGCGGGTGGGCGGCACCTCGCGCTACCTTGGCGACTGGCTCCACGGCGACCGACAGGTAAGAGCGAACCGGGAGCATTTCACCCCTGGTGCTAGGCCAGAACCTTAATCACCACTCCAAACTGGCTCTGATTTCCATTAAATCCTAAATCCTAATTTTGCATTAAATCCTAAATCCTAAACTTAAGGACCCAAAGCACATGGATCTTCATCAGCTGATCTAGAGAGTATAAAAATACAACCATCACAAGAATTATGAACAAATGATTTGGCTTTTTCATTGTCCTATGAAATGAGTGCATCTCATTCTGTTGTGTCACTGTTGGCAACCAATAGTATTTTTCAGCATTATATCAAGCTTATGTACTTAAAAACAAACTATATTTCTACTTATAGAAATATAAATCTAGAACACAGGACACAAGTCACCAGTAAAGCACTTAACTCCCAGCATTAATGTCTAGCATTTTCATTGAAAGATATCATAACAGGCTTGGAATTAAGTGAACAACCTGTATTTAAGCAAATGAAAAGAGATATTTTCCCTTTATATTTAGTACCAGAACCCTCATATCAACTCTTATAATCAATTTATGCTCTCATCTGATATAGAATTGCTTGGAGAAAGTCTCTTGAACTTGAACCTGCATGAGATTCTGGTGTCATTGAAAACAGTTATGAAGCTATACCACTTAAATCCACTTATTTAAGAATTAGCTTCATTGCATCTTGCCTCTGATTTCACATGCATGAGGTTGGACTACTGTGCTGTTAATATAATGATTTCTAAATAGGAATGATCCAGTTACCACTGATGGACAACAGAGCATCTTTATTGCATTTCATTGCCATGAGAGTGATGTGGGGCAAAGGCATTAAAGAAACAGTTCATCTTTTCTACTGTTTTTACAATTCACCTAACAAAATAATTGAGACAAAGTGCTGAAAGATCTGTAGCTGGGATCTGAACTAACAATAGCTGGAATTCAGAGCTACGTGTGTGCCTTTCTCTGGGTATACTGTATGCAGGTCTATATCTGATTTAAATTCAAAACACAGGATCTCAGAAATCTTACAAGGTTTGCAAAAACCACTGACCCACCAAATCATTGTCATGTTCTAGTCCTGTGCTTTATTGAAAATTTGTGTGTGTGTGTGTGTGTGTGTGTGTGTGTGTGTTTGTGTGTGAAAATTTCAGTAAAATATGGAAGAAAAAAGATGTACAGAGATGATTTGAAGAATAAAAGGAGGAAGAAAAAGTTGAAGGGTTTGGTTGTTCCTTTGGGGAGTGCTAAATAAAAGGAAGATAAATAATTATAAAATTGCCAAATCCAAGTAGTTTAAAACTATGGTCAAGATAATTTATTTTTACCTATTGTCTTAGGCTAATATCAAAATATAGAAAATGGGAACTAGGATTGCTAAAAAAAAAAAAAAGAAAGCACTCCAGGTATATCTTTTAGATCAAAATACAATGGTCAAAGGGAAATTCAATGGAATATTATCCATGCATGGAAGTGAAATTGCGACACCTGAGAAATGGGAGAAAAGCCATTAAATGAAGAGCTTCAAAAGATTCAAACCATTAGGTTAAATTCATAGCTTTGAAGTCAGACAGTGCAATGATGTGCAAAACTGCCTCAATGGGGTTGGTCAACCACAGTTTTGTTAAAGCAAAGCACATTTTCAAAACTTTGCATGGCCTTACAGCCCATCACTCTGAAGCATCTTTATTAATCCTTTCTCTTGATTGTGAGAAAAAAGGTGTCATCTAAAGTTTAATTAACAAGGAGAGAGAGAAAGTGAGAGGGAGAGAGAGAGGCAGGGTGGGAGGGAGGGAGGGAGGGAGAGAGAGAGGGAGAGAGAGAGATGTGATAGTGACTGAGCAAAGATCATGGCGGTACACATTTTTGAATGTATAGTTCTATGTAGCTATATGACAGAATAATTTCATATCATATTGTGGTTGGCTGAAGTATTCAGAAGGGACATTCTACCAGAATAGCAATGAAAATATATTAAAAAGTTAAGATAGTATGGAAATGTTACTGTCAGGTTACTGTTACTGTCTTCAGAGCCATTTAGAGAGCACAAATATCCCTTTCACTTTCATTCCTTCTACTGGTTTTATTTTTCAGCCCTGATTTTTTGTTGGGTGGGGGGGAGTATACATTTCTTTGGTTATGTCCCTGAATGAAATTAATCACCATTTCTTTAGGAGAGAGGAGATTTTCTTCATGTCTTACTGTAAAATCTGAACACGAATAAGTTAACAAAGAAGTAGTTTCTTCCTGGATGTAGGTAACAGAGAACTCCAGTTGCTTGGAAGCAATGTGATTACTGTATACCCAACTACTGTATATCACAGCAAAAGCAACCATAACTATCTAGCTTTTAGAAACATAATGTTCCTGTCAAATAGGACAGTTCAAATTTTAAGAAATCGGGGAAAATGGTAAGCTTAGAAGCCATTGCTTTCATCACTGATCCCATTATTATCAAGGAGAAATGTGCTACTTTTAGAGAAGGAGAAATTATTTGAAGTTTCCATACTATCAGCTCTGTTATCACAAATACACCTGGTCCATCTATGCAATGAAAATATATATATGTTTGTTTCCATGGAACATCTCCTTGGCTGGGTTTAAGGGAGTTTGACTTTCACTAGTTTCTGCTTGGGAGTATCAGGTATTATTAGAGTTGTGGGCAGTATATAAAAATGTCTTCTGGATTTCAGTGCATGATGTTGGTTGATTAGATAGATAGATAGATAGATAGATAGATAGATAGATAGATAGATAGATAGATAGATAGATAGATAGATAGATAGATAGATAGATAGATAGATAGATAGATAGATAGATAGGAAAATATAAGATGTGAGAGTTTATTTAATAACAAAAAGAAGCATCTAGTTTTCTAAAAGAGTATTTCCCTACTTCCCCTACTTGGAATTGCTACTAGAAAGTTGTGCTTTTGGCCCCAATCAGCTGGATGTCCAAAGACACAGAGCCAAGACTGAGCAACAGCATGGAACTCTTATCAAGAATAGCATCTTGATTTCACAAGAGAAGTATAAAAGCATTCAACTGCAACTTCATCCCTAGTTTTAAAAGCATTTTTTTTTGACTATCTTAATCTAGCCGCCCAGAGTCCCTTGGGAGTTGGGCGGCATACAAATTTAATAAATAATAATAATAATAATAATAATCTCTTGTTTCAGTTAAAATTATATATAATGAAACAGCCAATTTATCCAGATCTGGTCAATTACTATGTTCAAAGAGCAGTTCACATCCCCCTGACTTGCAATATGAGACAAGAGGAAATTACTAAAACACACAAGGATCAGTTATTTTAAGTATACTGAACCAATTGATAATAGATAACCAAATCAAATCGATTTTTGGTCCAAGACCTACCCACTTCTTTGACTTAGGCTTGCTCCAGAGTTATCAAATCCCTTCCTTAGACTGAATAAAGTCTCCTATCCCTGGTCCACACAACTAGATAAAAGAAGGGTCAGGGTTGAGCAGTGGTGGGATTCAATTTTTTTTACTACCGGTTCTGTGGGCGTGGCTTGGTGGGCGTGGCATGGCATGGCTTGGTGGGCGTGGCTTGGTGGGGAAGGTTACTGCAAAATCCCCATTCCCTCCCCACCCCACTAACCTGCTTTCCAGCTCCGTTCTCCTGTGCAGGGCAACAAAAGAAGACCCAGCCGATCAGCTGGGACTCGGGAGGCAGCGAATAGATGGGGGCGGGGCCAGACAGAGGTGGTATTTGCTGGTTCTCCGAACTACTCAAAATTTCAGCTACCGGTTCGCTAGAACTGGTCAGAACCGGCTGAATACCACCTCTGGTTGAATGTCTTCCAAGTATTAATAACAACCAAGTAGAGATCCATGGGGAACCTCTAGAGTTTTCATGATATCTGTTAAATGGCAGAGAAGATAAGGAAGGAGAATTCATGGTATTGTTTTCAGTGTCTCTCTGGATTGGCAGATTAGGATGGGGCTTTGAAATACTGTTTTATTGATTCTAATAAAACAGTATTTCAAAGCCCCATCCTAGTCTGCCAATCCAGAGAGACACTGAGAACAATGCCATGAATTCTAGCATGAAATTCAAAAGAAGCCACAGGCAATGGTATGCCTGTAACATTTAAATATGGCTAGTTAAATACCAGCTATTTGGTTAGCTGTTGACTCATCACGCCTTGTTTCATAACTTCAATTATTTATGTTATATAAACCTTTGATGACAGTATCAGAAATGAGACATTTTTTTAACCAAGCCATCTGTTTAGGCAGATAGCGAAGCAAAACAAAAGGTAGACAAAGATGTTGCTTTTATAGCCAGAGTCATTGTCTGAACTTTTTAATGGAAATGCTCTTTCAGAAAGTGCTGCTAGTTCGACCTTGCTATGATTAGCTAAATGCTTCAGAATAGTATGACACAAAATAAAATAAATAAATGGCAGTAATCTTTGTTTAAATTAAAAGAGGCTTCTATGACTGCTGCACAGAATGACAAAGAGCTGGGTGTTTTATGAGCAGCTATTAGTTATAATTTACAATTTCAATACAAGCACTTTGTCATCAGAGTTGCTTTTCCTAAGTAGAAAAAAGTGTTATTTCTGAGCAAACTACCAGCCCACTAGCCATGCTTTGTACTTTACCAACTGCTTAATAACATTATTCCAGTCCTGAGAGGACAACAAAACTTAGAAGGTTTCTGCACCTTTTATGAAGGCTTCATAGCTGGCTTTAACTTGACAAAACCGTGTAAGCATAAACTTATTCCCACCATAGTTTATGAAAGGAGGGTTGCATAGGTAAATGCAGTTTTCCAACAACTTTCTCATTCTACATCACGGGTGTCAAATTCATGGTGTCACATTGCCATCATGTGACCTTTCACGACGTTTTTCCCATTCACGGAGCTGGGGTGGGCGTGGCCTGCGTGTGACGCATCCTGCCTGCGGGCCGCCAGTTTAACACCCCTGTTCTACATGGTAAAGAAAAGTATATGAGAAATAAATCAGCCTTCAATATAGTACAGAAATACTTAATTCTGTTCAATTAATGCAGATGGAGAAGTTGAAAGCAGATGGACGGAGCAAAGAAAGGAAGGAAAGAAGGGTGGGTGGATGCTGGAAAACACTCCCTTAAAGAATGTCAAAAACAATTGTAGAAAACCAAAAAAACATGTTTCCTTTAATAAGCTTGCAAAAGAAAAAAAATGTTCACCAGGCTCTGGACAAGCAAACTCAAGAGTCCCCCAGATCTTATAAACTTAGGTTATACCATGTATATCAGGGGTGGGTTCCTCCCGGTTTGGACCGGTTCTCCCGAACCGGTAGCGGCCTGCTGGTGACGTCACGATGATGTCACCGAACCAGATTGGTCGGTGCTGGTCTGTGGGGGCCGCCATCTTTTTTTTTTTTTTTAATTTTTTTTGATTTTTTGGGGGGGGAATTGTTTTTTGAATTTTTTTTTTATTCTGAGCATGCACAGAAGCTGACTTCCGGCACTGTGCATGCGGTCACCATCTTTTTTTCGACTTTGGTTTTTTTCCCAGATTTTTTGTTACTGCGCATACGCACGCCCACGCGCCCACGCGCCCACGCGGCGCGGGAAGGAGTGAACCGGCAGCGAGGTAAGTTGGAACCCACCCCTGATGTATATGATATGCTGTGGCATCATTTGTTTCCAGTCATCTAGATAAAGTAGTAAATAATGTCATCTTGGAAGCAATAGCAGCTACTTATCTGAGGAAGAGAGATCCTAACACATAGACATTAACTTATCAAAGACACAGATGCCCTGTAAATTATCCCTTCATGATATTGTCTATCCATAGGAAAGTCTGAATTGCTTTATTGAATTTATCTTTGATGAAATCAAACATATGGAGGACAACTGACATACATTTCAAAGCTTCCTTTGGACACATGGAAAATGTTTCATAGTAAAACAGTGTCATAAAGTTTGCTGTTTTAAGAATGATCATTGCAAAGCAAGTGCTTCTATACAGATTTACCAATTCTACAGTTAACAAAGCTTCTGGGGCATATGCATTCAGTCATTCAGTAATATATATATTTTTAGATTTATAAGGTTGCCCAGGCCAAACAATAAGACTCTTGGAGCATACAGTAGAAGAAGGAAGACTTGCAAGAAAACCACCAAGCTACAGTTAAGGTGAAATACTAATCATTGTCCTCCTCCTCCTCTCCCCTCCTCCCTCCTCCCTCCCCTTCCTCCCTTTATTTTATATTACTTAAGGTGATAATATTAAGTGGTATAACATAAATGCTCTCCTTCCTATTTTGCCCACACAATCAACTCTATGCCAGTGGACAAAAATTCATTGAGATAAAATGAAAAATGTCTAAAGACACTCCCTGAGAAGGAGAAGAGTTTAGAAGAAAGAATGTGCTTTTATTAAGGGGAAAAGTATGTTTTATAAGGCTGCACACATTTCATAAATGATGTGGAAAATGGATTGTATCTTGTGTGAACGTGAGCAGACCACCTCTATGCTATCCATTAAAGCAGCCTGACTCCCACATGAGGTGGAAGAAAAGGTGCAGCTGTTCTCCAGGAGTCAATTCAGCTTAAAGCCACCATCCGAGCAACTGTATCTTTCCTGGAGGTTCACACAACAGCCTCAGAAAAGAGAAGCTGCTTTAGTGAATAGCAAAGTATCCACAGTTTTGCAGAACGATTCTTAAACCTTAAACACAGGACCCCATTAATGTGTATTCAGAAAAGAGTCAGGGACAAATTCCTTGGCTGGAGAGTCAACTGTACATCTATTCTGCACTGGAATTATCCTTGAGTGCAAAGGTTGCAGCTGAGCTTGCCAAGATAAAGCAATTTGAGCAAAAGTTCCGCTTGCTTTCCTAAATGTACCATTCTGAAAGATGTAAAGCAAACATGTTATAATATAGACATACTTTTGGGTATGTGCCACTTGGCTCAGGAGCAATGGAAATTTGTCTGCACTCCACACCAATCTGAGAGCAGAATAAAAAGGTGAAAAGGCCTTCTTTAGTTCTCTTCTTTCAGTCAGTAAATGTGTCACTGTCATGATCCTGCCCTCCATTTATAGTAGCAATTACATTGCTAATATTTTCTCCTCCCTCTTCTTCTCCTCCCCCCCTCCTCCTCCATAGGGAAATACATTGATAAATAATCCCCCATTAGTGTCATGGTATTTGTCTGTGGATTTTTTGTTGTTTTGGCAGCATACAAGATACTAGGAACAATGCTCCAAACCACATGGTATTCTGACACTGACAGGAATGAACACAATGCTTGTTTTTAGAGTCAAAATAAAGTTTTGCATTGTCTGGTCCCCTATTTCATCTTTTTTAATGAATGCATATACATGTATACATACACCACCTTACAGATTCTTACAAAAATGCAAGAGTCTAAATGTAATATGAATTTTTCTTAAGTGTTCACTTTACATGTAAAGTCTAACTTACTCTTGAATCAGTGTGCTAATGTTTAATATTTCAGTAACCTATGACCTGTTGATCCTTTGTTATCAAGGAATTAAGGAGTATTCTTTAATTGTTGAAGCCTATCCAGGCTTCATTTGGAAACTAATTTGCATATTGAGAAAGTAACATTTTCTGGGGGAGAAAGCAATATTTATTACAGAAAAGCAAAGGAAGAAAAACCTGATGGTGACATTTGCTGAGAGAAAAGCAATATTTACAATGGGAAAGCAACATGATAAAAAGCTGGGAGATGATCTTTTCTAGGAGAAAGCAGCAGCTGGCACAGTAGTAAAAGCCTTTGACAAGTCTCTGTTTGCATTATATGGGAAGTTTCCCAAATATGGAGATTGTGTATTTGATCACCTCCTACAAGTGAAGCAGGTAGGGGATCTTTGTCATTCTATATAGTCCTTTCAGAGTGGAACTGAGAGATCCTCTCACGTTCCATTGAAGATGTATTCAAAATAAAAGAATGCTTAATGTAGTCAAATAAGGAAAAGTAATCAAACAATAAACAGCAATGTTGCCTTATTTATCCTGCCCGTGATAAAATCTGGACAAGGAAAAGTGAGGATCCTCAACAGGAATCTCCTAAGCAGAATTCTGCCTCTCACCCTGAAATATCCAGACATTGTAAAATATTCAATATTTCCCCAGGAAAACAATATGTTCTGTTTTAATTTAATTAAAATGTGATTTCTTTTTGCTTTATGCTAGGATAAATGACATAGGGCCTAGTTATTTGAGGATCCACCTGTCTCTGATAATATCTTCCCAACCCATTCAAATCTGCAGGGTTAGTGCACTCTGGTTTCCTTTGATTAAACACTGCCACCTCTCAAGATCCTGGAAGAACACCAGATGTTAACCTGGATTTAGCATTTTTTAAATCCCTTCCCAAGGATCTGGGATAGGCAGATGTTGTTTGACAGTGTTAAAAGTATCTTTACAGGATGTAAGTTGTTCCAAATAAAGCTGCCTTTTGCAATTGAGTGATGCTGATTTTGTCAATACTGACAGTGTTCAAGTGCTGTTCCAGATTTTACCCAAAACTCCTATTACTATTGGTACTATCTTTGCTTTCTTTTCCCACCGTCATTCTGCTTCTATCTGTAAGTCTTTGTATTTTGTGATTCTGTCTCTTTTATTCTGATCTCTCCAGATACTGTAACATTCACTATCCAGACTTCTTTTGTCTTTCTTATTGATAATTGTTAAGTCTGGGGTGTTAGGTGGCAGATGCTTCTTTGAATTCTAGAGTCCCAGAGTGCTTAGTTTCTTCATTTTCTAACACTTTGTGATTCCACCAGTTTTGCTTGCAGACAAATGGTTATTACAGGTAGCAAAAATTTTGTTGCTAAGTGAGTTTTGTCCCATTTTATGACCTTTCTTGCTAAGTGAATAGCTGCAGTTGTTAGCAACATGGTTATAAAGTGAACCTGGCTTCCCCATTGACTTTGCTTGTCAGAAAGTCCTAACCAAGGACATAAGAATTGTTAAAGTAGCCTCTAAGAATTTAGACAGTTTAAAGCAGGTTGGTTTTTAATTTTAATTTTTTAATTAAACCCAATATTACCAGATATCAAGGAAGTTGTTGAAGTATCACCCCAAGGGTTCCAATGACATTTTGTATAACCACAGAATTATTATTACCTGATAGTTTCCCCCATTAGACATCCATATATATGGTAGCCTATATTCGACTCATATTCTAACATGTGTACTATAAGGGAGTCTTTTGTCTGATACATCCATGCTGATTTACATAGCAAATGTTACATACAACAGTTTTTTTTTTAGTGCGTAAATATATTCCAAACTCATCAAGATAGGAAGTATATGCAATTTCTGGTGAATCCGATTCAAAGCGATACTTTCATTCCAAAAAGGATGCTTGTTCTTCTTTGGTGCTTCAAATCAAAGCACTGCAACGGGCAATTCGTTTTGATTGGCTCCACTGAGCCAGAGAAAAGGTTTCTTTGCACATGTGTGCACATGCACAAAAGACCCTTTTATCATCCAGAGTGAAGCAATGTGGCTTCTCTAATCTGACACTTTAATCCAAGGTGTTGCTTTAATTTCGTGCTTTTGCTTCAAGGGGCAGCTTTGATTGACCTTCATCAAACTGAATTTTCTCTCTATAGATATATGCAGCCTTAGCCCATATAATCTAACCATAATAGCAAATACTTTCAGAGAACCTGAGCAGCAAGGCTGTAAATATTATAAAGTTATACGGTTTAACGTAATATAATTGTTTTTTTATTTTCAAAAATTGAAAGCTATTGCACAGATTGGTAGCCAAGTAATCGAATGAGTGACATACATGTTGTTAGTTCTTGTTAGTTTCATGTGAACTGAAAAATTGGAAAGTTGGACTGGAGGTGAGATTAAATAAGTTTGTGTGGAGAGTGATTTGGGCTAAATATGGACAGGTTTTAATGCAGATGAACTTAGTCTCTGTATACCTACGCATCACATTATTTTCTTTCAGGATAAACAACCGTATGTAGAGCACATAAGGAGTAAGAAATGCTAAGCCAAAACAATTAAAAGCATTTGATAAGAAAAGAAGATACAGCTAAAATTTGTTTTATACCAACAAAATTCATTATACTTCTCCATACCTTTCCACCTTTGCAAACTATTCTGGGTTTTACCACTTCTGTATATTGATTAAAATATTTCCTGTTGTTTTTTATTAAAAACTTTCACTTGCCTCTTTTTGAGGAAAAGTCACCAAGTCCTCACAGCCATGACTTTCTTTAGTCTTTCCCTTCTCTTCAGCCCAGATAAGACTTTTTTTTAAATAAAATTTATTTCAATTCCACTGCTTGACATGTATGGACTGTCTTTCCATAGGCATATCTAAAATATTATTCCCAGCATCCCCACAATTTACCTTCACCCTATTATTTTTCATTCCATTTGCTCTATAGAAGGCTCCTTGTTTAGCCCTCTGCATTTATTTCCAAATCTTCCAATCTTTACTTCCATCAAAATTATGTTGCATTTTCTCTATCAGTTGTATTAAATAATTAAACACATCTCAATTAGTTTAGTTATCATGTCATTAGATAAGTAGTATTTGTTTGTTATGCATTTTTATTTATGAAATAGGTAAAGTACCTAAATAAAAATTCTTGACTGTGTTGTTCTCCATTCGACTACATTATTTGCAATCATTTTTCCCCTCGATATGTATGTTTTACAAAAACTGTCACCTTCATTTTTTGCAACAATCATTCTCTTAAGTGCATTTTTCTCAACCACAACCTCTTTCATATCTCCATTCCACCAGGCATCCTTTTTAATACTTCTCATTAGCATAACTCCACACACCTCTGCGATGCTCTATAACATAATTCCTTTTACTCTGTTTCAATCAGTTTTTATATCCTCTTTCCTTAAGTCCATTTCCCATTAATTCTGTTTGGAAATTAATCCATCTTCTAATATATATATTTTCATACAAGACACATACATTCTCTCCCTGCAATTGTTCTATTTCCATCCTTAGTTTCTTTGACTTTTTTTTTAACATATCCATCTTTTCTCAAGCTCCACTCTTAAAACTATTACCATTACTAATTTATTGCACGTTCAAAATCTCCCACTACCTTTTGTATCCTGCATTAATTCTATAAGTCTTTCATCATTAACAATGAAGTAGGTCATAGTTTCAGGTTTAGTTCTTTGTGAAGTGTACATATGAATAGACACATTTAAACATGGTATTCAAAACATATATACTGAACAGTCATCATTCTTATTCATTCCTGTGCCCTCAACTGAATCAATATCTATTTCTATATCCTTTTGTCTTGTTTTCACCCATCAGTTTGTGCCACCTTGTATAATATTTCTTCCCTCTCTGGAAGCAACTCCATTCAGAATGTTGCATATTTTTCCCTCAAAGTTTTTATCACCATTGACAGAAACATTGTATGCATGTATTGTTAATCTATGGGTTTTACTAATCTATGTACTCACAACAATCTAGGTGACAATTTGTACTTTCTGTCTTCCATTTTAGCTCTTTTGTTCCTATTTAGACCTAAACCTTCACTTCTCTCAATAGTTTCATCAAGTCCATCCTACAACTTTAGACTATCTTCTCTCATATCTACTACATATTTCTCCTTTCTCTTTGTTTCCTGAATCACAGCTTACCTACTTTTTCTTACATTTGTTAATTGATTCTCTTTACCATTTAGTCCTCTAGGGTTACTAGTCTTAGTCGTACCCTTACCACGTGTGCCTTTCTCTGTTAATCCTATGGGTAATACCTGTGAGTTTTAGCACATTTCAACCAATATTTCCCCAGTGCAACCAAGTCAGTTTTACTCCAAGCATACTCATTCTATTTTATGCAAGCCAGGGTTTCTAATTTAAAGACTACTGTTACCCATATGTCAACCGCTAGGAGATATATGCAGGATTTTAATGCACTGCCAGGGTACAGATTTAGAATATTATTTATATCAATATGGATGCTATTAACTGGAAATTTATAGCAAAGTACAGAAGTGAATCTTTAATCTTTCCAAAGGTTTTTCTTTTGTTTTTAATGAAATCCCTGAAAATAACAATAAAACTCCTATCTTATGGTAAACATGTTTGGATATTATTTAAAAGAATCACATACATCATATTTTCTCTGGGAATCACATGCTTTGCACACTTAATTCTGTCTTCAGTTGTAGCAAATCCCAATGACATAAGACGTTCTGCTTGATCACTAAAGGACATGTAGTTGTTAATTTATCAAAGCCAAAGCTGAATCCAGGAATAATAAAAAAATATGAGATTGATTGAAATAAGGAAATCTGCATACATAAATAAATTGTCAGTGTTTTTTAAGAATACCTGAAACATCAAAAATGATCACAAGAGCAGCTTTATGCTAAGTATTTAGTGCACTGTGTCCTTAAATACCTCCACAAACCAATACACACACATCCATTGGTTTCATTTCTCTATCTTATCAGATGGGAAAAAGACTTCTCACTTTTCTGCAGCCAGAATTTGTGTTAGTCTGAAGACCTGTAGAACAGAAATGCCAATAACAGCTTGCCTTGTAATCTGTGATGCATGTACGAATGGCTTTCACGCCTTTTGGTCTACATCTATTTAAGAAACACAGAAGTCTCTGGCACACAATGGAATAGCAGTAGAGTGCTCTCTCTCTCTCTCTCTCTCTCTCTCTCTCTCTCTCTCTCTCTCTCTCTCTCTCTCTCTCTCTCTCTCTCTCTCTCTTTCTCTCTGTTTGTTTCTCTCTCTCTCTCTCTCTCTCTCTCTCTCTCTCTCTCTCTCTCTCTCTCTCTCCCTTTAGCCCTTTTTTCTTTTTTTGTTTCCTTTTTTTCTTTCTATTTCTCTGAAAAGAAAGAAGCACACGTTTTTGCTTTTTTAACAGTATTCTGTTGTGTTCAAGCTTGCCTGGCAAGACTATTTGTGCCCAGATTATATGATGCTAATAAAGTACTTGTAAACATCTCTCTGTTCAAGATCTAAAACAAGCTAGGCTTCCTTTGCCTGGTTGTTAATACACATAGCAAAGTAAAGATTAGTAAAGATTTATCAAAGCAATGCTCAAGTTGTTAATGTTAAACAAGGGATAGTGCTCGCTATGCCATTGTTTAGATTGTATCAGCATTTTTGATATCTTATTTTAATTACCATGAATAAGATACACTTGGGATGGGAAGTTAAAACATAAAACCTTCTTTTACCTATTTTACACAAAGCTGTATAAGAGAAGGAAACCAAGTTAAAAAAGAAATATGCACCAGCTTTTTGGGGGGAGAGGGTTCTTTTCGTCTTTCACCCAGTAAATGCAAAGTGGAAGGAAAACAAGTACATATGGTCATCAACAAAAGATGTATAGTTCCTTGACTATATATATATCTTTCAACCGCTTGTCAATTCTCTCTACTTTAGGCTTCATTGTGAAAGCTTTTCTAGAACAAGTAGAAGTTAAAATTCAACTAAAAAAATAAATATGCAGAGATTTTGTTATTTTCATTTTATTAATGCTATCTGCACTTCATGTGCTCAAGATTATTTTTAAAATGTACAGAAAGCTTGCTGTCATTTTGTGAGTAGTGCCAGCAGAAAAAAATGCATCCATTTTTTTTCTTTCAGTTCTAAATCAAGAAATTTGCTTTTCACATTGAACTCAACGGAGAAAATTATGATGAAATTATCATGCTGGGTTGTAGCATTCTTGAAATGATTTAGGTAAAGGCCATTGGACTTTTGTGAATGTCTTGTCTGCTGTTATTAAATTATCCATCCAGTAGCCTGTAGCCTACCTCATTTCCCAAGCTTCAATTAAATCCCCCAGGAAGGCTTTGTGATGGGCTCTTCCCTTGGATATTCCCAGATCAAAGAGGCAGCAAAAAGTCATCAGAATGATGGTAAGAAATATAAAATACAACTACACTACCAGCACCCTATTCCATTCCATCAAGAGAAATTCAGAATGAATTCTAAAGCACCTGAGATTAAAATAGCATTCCTTTCCAAGAGGGAGAAATTTTTTGAGAAACTCTGTGGTAAATTTCAGTGTAATATTCTTTCTAAGTTTCAAGAGAACAGTAGTACCTCAGCTTAATCAAAATCTTTAGTGAAGAAAAAATTGCAGCCATATCCAACAATTGATTGTTCCACTGTGATTGTGCCAAACTAAAAATATTTCATATATCCATAGAGGCCTAAATGTGGGGCCTCTTCCTTTCAGGCTTCTCAACTAATGAATATGGCATGACAACTTAATGGCCTTGGAGCTTAGTGAGGTTTGAATATTTATGCAGTAGCCATACCTGGCCAGAGAACTGCTAATTTCTCTCTCACCTTCCTTAATCTTCCACATGGCAGGATATCTTTTCCTATAGAATTCCTGACAGCTTCAGAGATGGTTATGGCTACAGTAATGGTTATTAATCTATGGATAGATAAGTCTATTTTGGCACCATCTTTCTTGCACATGGATTCATTTATAAATTTCTGTTGTCTTATTCCTATGTTAATCTCAGTATTTTAAAGTTAAAATCTTCATAAAGCTTTACATTTGCTTGCATATTTAAATGTTTTTTTTAAAAATGGTTTTCCTCTCAAGATGTGTTTTTCTAAATGCTGCCTGACACATTTTTATAGCCAAGAACTACATTACAGATTTGAGAAAAATGGGTGGATTAGTAGCTATATTTCACCAGACATATTCATCTGGAAATGTAGGTCAGTTTATAACTGGAATATACTAAGACTCTCAACAAATCATAGTTGTTCCAATAATCCATGCATTATTAAACCACTATTGTTACATCTGAACTGGGCCATCTCCTTTTTCATTTTGCAGAATTAGTACATTGAAAACCTAATACATGTACAATCCTAGCTGATATGGATAATGCTTGAAAAAGCAATTTGTATTGAGCAAACATGAATGCTGAATATAAAGAAATCAAATCAAATAATTGACACTAGTTTTATAGATCTAAGGAACAATGATATCTAAGGTAGTTATATCTGAATCAATTACTCCTGTAATAAACCATTAATTACCATTCATGTAAAGATGTACAATAAACAGACTATATTAAATAATGATTAGCCTTTCCATCCATTATGTGCTCCTGGGATTCAGAACAATATTTCAGAAACAATGCAATATCTATTGGAAAGCAAGCAAGATATGTTGTCCAGCATATCAAATTTACAGTAGCTCTAGTTTTCGACAGATGCCATCTGAAACCGATCAATAGCAAAGTGCATAGTTTCATATATAAAGATTTCCAAAAATTGTCCATGTTGACAGGTATCCGAATGAAGAACATGGTTTCATATTTAGGTTATTGACTGATGTCCTCAAAAGAGAAAAATGTGAGCTCTGAAAATTTAAAAGCAATATAACTGCAAATGTAACTTTTGATAAACAGCCATATACAGAAAGAAGAATGTTGTAAGCTACATGTGAGGAACACAAAGTTACCAAAGACTACTGTGAAAAATATCCAAGTCTGGCTGGACAAAATATTATAGCTTTTATGCAAATATGTATAAAGTACTGAAATTAGTGGGGTTTTGCCAGTCATAACTAAGCAATTGATTGTGTTGAAATAGCACTAAAATATGATGAAATATAGATCCAACTTTATGTTCCATGTCAAAGCGGAGGAAATCTTCAGAGTGGTTTGTTGTTTGCCATCAATCCTGTCTAGACATGCAACTATACCCAGCTAATAGAGTATTTATTGGCATACTATGTCTCCAACTTAGTGGATACACATTTCAGTAACACTACTTTCAATTTTTGTTGTTGTTGTAAATAGTTTCAGATAACTGATCTGAACTGAGTTACAAAATTTGGCTAATGCAATGCACATTGACAGTTATAAACACATACATCTGACTTATAAACTCAAAATATCAGAGTGAAGCTAGTTTTAGAAATGAACTTATTTTATATATTTTTCATACACACACATCACACACACAATATATATATTGCCCACGAGGCGCACCCACGCAGCGCGGGAGGGAGCGAACCGGCAGCGAGGTAAGTTGGAACCCACCCCTGATACATACATACATACATACATACATACGTACGTATGTATGTATGATATATATATCAGAAGCATATCCAGAGCATTCCTTCTTAGCTTTTTCCCACAACAATTCTATTGAGTTAATTAGTTTCCCTAATCTTTAATTATTCCAATCTTAGCCCTTTTATGTACATAATAGCTGCAGAATAGAAATGGAAAGTAGGACATCAGGTGATCCCTCCCAAATTTCTTCAGCATGAAAGAAATCATTTGGTGGAGAGGGATGATGTATCCAACAAAATTCAGCTTAGAATGAACACAAAAATTCTAATTGACATGATTGACTTGGGGCCATTCAAAGAAGTGAATTTCCATCAGCTCCAGAAGGAAGTGGACACTTGGAAAAGCATATGGATTGGGCTTTTGTACATACTCGAGTTTATGAAGTTTTTTTTTATCTCTTGTAGCTTGACATACACATTTTGAGGACTGTGAATTAATTTATGCAAATGCTACCTAGTGTTGTACGTTATCAAAATAAAGATGATTCTTTTCACATTCCACAAACAAGTTGTAAGAAAATCAACTGTTTTCTCAACACAATTTTAACAACTTTAAAGGAATCTAAAAATATTTTCTGTACCCAATATTCCATATTTTAAATCCTAATTAAAACTATTTCATGATTTTTCAAGTGGGCATCTTCTCTTGATCAATGTACTGATGTACACACTATAGAGAAACAACCCCAAAAGCCCTGTGAAATATATTAATATTATTTTCGAGTCTTTTGTTCACAAATACTAGAATGTCAGTAATCCCAGAAGGGGAAACATTAAACCACCATTGATTTTACATACAGTGCAACCTTTTGTACCAGTACCCAAGAGAACAGCTAAAACCACTTGTTCTGGAAAATATATCTTTAACTAAATGCTGAACAGGCTGTAATGCATTGGGTGGCAATCTCGGTTTATATTTCCTTGTACAGCATTTTCATTTTACATTCTGCTGTTACGAAAGCAAAGGCTCAGTACCTGTTTCAGGCTCAGTACCCAAATAAGCAAACTGATAGGTCAGATTAATCTATTTTCCCCAGTGAAATAACCCCAAATTAGGCACTCTGGGTCATAACTCTTCAATTACCAGGCCCGAAGGCTAAAAAGCCATATGAGTTTTCAAAGCAATGTGAGAAAAGCAAAATAATAATTTCCTTAAAATAGATAAAAGTTCCCACTTGTGTTAAAAGATGAGTCAGTAGTTTTGACACGAATAATTAACTGTGTCCTCCAAAAACACCATCCGATTTCCTGCGAATTGGATGGAATTAAGGAAAAACCAAAAATCACCTTTTTCTATATGAACGGGGTACGTCAAAAGAAGAGCTATGTAAATGAATCGGAGGCTGCTGCCAGCATCAAAGCAAATGGCAAATAATTAGTTGGCCAAAAAAGAAAGTGGCATCTTGCATTTGTTTCAGCTGAGTGCACATCTTGATAGAATGCAGAGTGACTCTCTTCTTATAATAGAAAGTGAGTTTTCTGAGTGAAGGGCACTTTAAAGGCACAGCCCCAGCCCCTTGTCTGTCAGTAGCAGCAATGCTCAATAGCCCAGAATTACACGCACACACGCATACATAACAGATAGAACAACAGAGATGGAGAAGGAGCGAACAAATTCTGATGCCAAAGGCAACCTGTACGGTTGATGTGAGCAGCATCAAACAAGATTTCTGGCTGTGTTTCCTCCTTGCAAGTTATTTGCTTTGTTTTGTGTATGCGTGAAGGTAGGACAGGTCACTTAAATCTTGCAGCAGTTAATGCGAACTAAATGGAGACTGTGCTGGGGCTGTTCAAATGATCAATCATCATTAAAATTGGCCTGGCTATTTTGAAAACGGCTGGTTTGAGCAGCCTATGATAGATTTCTGATATACTGAGAGAAATTAGTATTTGTCAGTATATGATTGCATGCTCTCTATCCTTTTAGTCTGCATTTAAATACCCACTTTTTTTTTTTTTTTGGCTTGGCAGCAAGGATATATTTTTTTCAATTTTATTGTTTAAATCCCCACTTTTTTTTTTTTTTTGGCTTGGCAGCAAGGATATATTTTTTGCAATTTTATTCCTAGTTCTGCTTCCCTTCTACCTTTTGGAATATGTGCATTTAAAACTATACATTGGGTTACTTTGAGTATTCTGAAATACATTTTTAATTTTTCAAAAGTATGTACATTTTTTAAAAATAACCAAATTACTATATATTGGTTTAACCAGAATGATAAATAACAAATCTTGTTTCGTAGAAGTTCTGCATTGTGTTTTAAAATATTAAAGCACTCTCACGTCTCCCAGTGTCTTTGTTGAAAAGATTGTTCTCAACAGCTTTCACAAACCTAAAGCTCGGTTAGAGCCGTATAATGTGGCAAGGATCTTGTTAAGTGGGGATGGACAAACAAGGCCCTCCCACACTCTTTACCTTCCCTCAACCCCATCTAGCTGATATTGCCAAATATCAGGCTGTTTTCTGCCATTTTGAGGTAGGACATACCTAAAAAACAACAACAGGATAAAGCCCACAGAAGTTCT
Source organism: Thermophis baileyi (assembly GCA_003457575.1). Lineage (NCBI taxonomy): Eukaryota > Metazoa > Chordata > Lepidosauria > Squamata > Dipsadidae > Thermophis > Thermophis baileyi. The sequence goes on from QLTV01000563.1 coordinate 794,597, forward strand.
CGCCCCCCCCCTCAAAAAAAATCTGGGGGAAAAAACCTAGTGTATTTGGTGTGTGTGTGTGTGTGTGTGTGTGTGTGTGTGTGTGTGTGTGTGTGTGTGTGTGTGTGTGTGTGACACATCCACTGCCATCTCAAAGCCAACCTATCTTTATTATGGTTTTAAAGCAGTACAAGACAACTATTCTCTTGTGTTACCATCTTGTCTACTGTAGACTTAACCCTTCCCTCCCCATGACCCACAATGTTAAGTGCTATCCTTGCCAACAAGGTTGTCCATTCTGTTGTCCAGAGAGGGAGGGAGCCTTTCATATAATGCTGCATTTGGGATCAATAATCTTTCTCTTGCTTGTGTCAAGCCAGTGTCCACAAGTAAGTGCAGTCAATAAAGGAGCCACATGGAATATCCCAAGTACCCCTTTTTCTCAAAGATATGGATGAGAACATTGAGTGCTACTTAGAAGAGTTTACTACAAAACTGTATATTCAGATGTTTTTTTTAGAGAGAAAAAACCACCAAGGTTTTTAAAGATAAAAATGGCACCTTTGGTTGCCTTGAAAGGAGAGAATTTTCTGAGACAATACCTCCCAGGTTTTGAATGGGAAGAATGGTTTTTAAAACACACACAACCCTCCATGTATTATCCACCAAAAGGTCAACCATTCATGTATAAATATAATAAAAAGTCTCTGAAATATAAAGAATATACACATACATATACACAGAGACAAAATTTAATGATCCAAGAAATGGTATAATACAATCTGCTGGTCTGGTTTTCAAACAGCATAAGGATCATTAGGGTTGCTTATACCGACAGCAGAACAAGCTATTTTAGAGCAGATTTCCAATTCACTCATGGAGGATATTTTGTCACACTAAAATGTAGGGTAGGAGGTTCATAGGTTTGAAAGCAATAAACACACAAGTGAAGTAAAAGCTGAAAGGGTTTATCAAAAAAAGCATAGCAGAAGAATAACTTCAAGTGTAGAGCATAATATAGATAGGAAATATCCATAAACAAAACAGTTGTGGTGGACTACAATGAAGTGGCAGTTTCAGGAACGATGGGACATATTCCAAGGAGGGGAGTAAGACAAGAGTCAACATAGCCCACAGATGTAGGATAGCCACTCTCTGGAATCTCTCAGGTTGTATGAATTAGGGTGAGAGGTTTAGTCTGGCAAGATTCTGTCTGTTTGATGTGAGTAAATAAAGAACTGAACTTTGGCTGGATTATCCTATGTCCTTCTTGAGAAGTTCTGATATCAATCTTGCCAGACTCCTACTCCCAAGAAGAGGGAGGAAAATTCAAACATGGTCATAGATCCATAAGAAACACTGATAACTCTACAGCATTAGCAGCCTTCTTACTTCAGCACTAGCAGCAAGTGGATACATAGGTCAATAATTTACAAGCTGCAATGATACAGTTGTTGTAGCAGGCCAGGCAAAATGCCCACCAGTCTGCAATAGCACTGTCAGCAGTGTTCACATGGCAGTTTACTGGAGATGTACAGAGGGAACTTGGACCAATTAAGAATTTTCCTTATCCCGTGTAAGATGTTCGTGTACAGCAGACTCACAGAGTTTTCAACTGACTGCACCAGGGTGACCTTTTTATTAAGCTTAATTTTAATTTTTTTAATTTAATTTAATTTGTCAAGCATATATGATTACAAGCAAAGTATAGACAAAGTATAAACATGATTGTATATATATATAATAGTACAAGCATGATTATGAGTACAAGAAGTATGAATATATGGGTACATTAGGACAGGGACGGTAGGCACGATTGTGCGCTTATGCACGCTTATTGAAAGGGTCAGCCACAAAACGGGCAATACCATTGATAGCAGGTGATGACTGTCAGAACTTTCTCAGGAGACATGGAGGTGATTTCAGGAATCCCATTCAGAAAATAACAGCCAGTTGGGAGATTCATAAACCCAAACATTAGGGTATTAGTCTTTCTAAATACCCTAAATCAGTGTTTCTCAACCTTGGGAACTTGGAGATTAGTGGACAACTCCCATTTATCTTAAACTTGCTAAGGTCAAAAATTCTGCTCTAAAGACATTTTAGAGTTGTAAAACATGCTGGCTTAATTTCTTCATGCATCTATTGATGCTGTCATTGAAGTGAATGCAAAATAGATCTGTGTGAGGCAGCTTGGATTTGCCTCCCTGAAGAGCTTTCCATTGCAAAAGTGCTACAGTTCTCTTCACTGAAGGGAAGACATAATGTGATTTCCTCAACAAGCAGCAAGAGCAAAGGGTGATTTAAAAAGCAAATGGATTGTGTTGCTTTGCAAAATCATTTTGAAGTGGTTCTTTACCCTCATGGACATATGCTCAGCTCATGTTTTAACATCTAAACTTCCTAAAAAACCAAAGGATTTTCAATTTCACTTTATAATCTCCCATTGCTACCTCCTCCAAGAAGTGGATGGTCAACAGAACGCCATCAGTCTAGAGACTTTGTTAAAGCCACTGGTACAGTTTCCTAAGAAATATTCACTTAACGGCCTAATTTGTTGAATTTATTGAGCTAAGTTCAGGAGAATTTACATGACTTCAGTTACAGCTTCCCAAATTAAAGATGCTTCAATAGATGTCTCAAGGGTGCTATTCTTGCTCACAATGTTACAAAGAGCTTTTGAAGTCAATTGCTGATATACTTCAGGTAAGTGGACAGACTGAACCCTTTTGATAGTCACAGTTCCAGTCTTTAGAATTTTCCATTCAAATATGACCACTGAGGGTCAAAGAGACATTTCAGAACATAACATGTTTTTATTTTTTAACAATTATAGGTGTTTGGAGAGGTCCCATTGGGACTGCAGGAGACAAATACTATTTTTCTTTCTACATGTTAATCAAATGCTTTTTACCATATGGAAGCACAGCAAGGAGCCTTGGGAAGAAAATGTTCTCACTGCTGTTGGCGATAGCTCTTTTTCTAGTTTATTAGCTGAAGAGGAGAAGATTTTTGTTCCAATTAAACTGGGGAAGGAAAATATAAACCTTCCCTCCTATGTGCTAAATTTCTAGTGTAGTGGAATGTGTGGATGATTTTGGGGGACCAAGAAAAGGGATGCTGCCCACAGAATGATCTGACAGGAGATGGAGGAGTTTCCAGTGGCTTAACAGTCAGAGAAAGAAATTTAGGAAGGATCTCCTGCCCACCCGACGCCATTGGCCAGATAGTTAAAAGTAGCGGCAAGAAGTTTGTTCCTTCAGATTTGCAAGATTCTGTTAATGTAACCTTACTATAAAATAGATTTAGCTCATCTAATTGTATTTCCTGTCTGGTTTATCCAGGAAGGCTGACATCTAGTCAGAATCACAAGTAGATATGAACATCTATGAGTGGGATATAAAAGTATATAAAGTATATAAAACTGAAATTAAAATAAAAACAGAGATGCAGGACATGCTGCACATTCAATTTCTGTTCTTGAGTGCCAAGATGGTAGAACCAAGCAAGTAAGACACCTCAAAATCTTATAAGACTCATATCATCAGCCCTCTCATGCTTTTAGATGCCTATAGATCTCATGGATCGATGGGTTTACGACTTAATTTAAAGGAAGCAACAGTTCAGGATATGTCTTCTTTTGCATGCTGATGTTGCTTTCCTAAGGAGCTTAAAGAAAGCTCTTTGAGGTTAATAACTCAAAGTGCACATCAGAATTATCTGCTGAGTAGAATTAAGATACGTAAAGCAACTCTATAGCAAAAGATCTTGGACAAGTCTGATTTCTGTGTTAAATATGAATACTAACACTTTGGCAACTGAGGCTCCAGGGCTATACTATTTTTCATACTTCTTCTGCATAGTCAAATTTTATAAGAGGGCAACAAGCATCTGATGTTAAATTATTAATGGATATTATTACACACAGATCAACTGGATTTGGCATCAGCTGATTTGTTGCTTGCACAGAAAGCCTTTGACATGGTGCAGATCAAATTTTAGAACAACTTCTGGTTAAATCTGGATTGTTCTAAATATATATTAAAGTGTTTATGGAGAAGGCACATTTGTTTATTATTTTATTATTTTATTATTTTATTATTTTAATTTAATTTAATTTAATTTAATTTAATTTAATTTAATTTAATTTAATTTAATTTAATTTAATTTAATTTAATTTAATTTAATTTAATTTAATTTAATTTTATATTATATTATATTATATCCTTTTGTAATAATTCTCAATAAATTAACAATTTTTCTTTATCTAATGTTCCTTTCCTATTAAGTGTTTCTTGTGCTGAAAGCCTAAATGCGTTTTTAGATACAGTTTGGGTTTATACTGTATCTGTTCCAAATTCTCAGTATGGCACTTCTAATATAGTAATTCTTAAAATCTGCATTAATTTGAT
>QLTV01000563.1:799258-821097 GCA_003457575.1 Thermophis baileyi
ATTTTATTTTATTTTATTTTATTTTATTTTATTTTATTTTATTATTTTTTTATTTTATTTTATTTTATTTTATCTTGCCTTTATTATTCTGTTCGTCCCCTTATGCTGAGCTATATTGTCTGGCATTATTTTACTTACTAACCTAGATCAGATGCTGACAAGAATCTAGAATAAATTGAGCAAGGTTTGATTGATAAATAGTTATTCTCCCCCCCCCCCCCGATATTTATACAAACTAAAGAAGATAAAAGATTTTAAAGAACAAAAATAAAAGTGTAAATGAAGGAATCAAAAGAGTAGCAGTTGTCTTTCTGCCTAAAGTGAACTAGCAGTTATGAAATAATCTATTTCTCTCTGCATGCGTGTGTGTGTGTTTATATACTATATATATTGAAAAGTATAATTAATTTTTTTTTCAAGTGGAGAAGGGTGTCCTCAAGTCAATCTATGACTCCTGGTGGTTGTCTGGGCTAGCCCCTACAATTGTCTTGGTAAGGAAAGATGTTTCTTTGGAAGTTATTTGCCCTTGCCTGCTTCCTAGAGCTGACAGACAGTGGTTGGCCCAAGATCACCCAGCTTGTTTTGTACCTAAAGTGAGACTAGAATACATCGCTTCCTATTTGTAGCCCAGTGCCTTAACCTCTGTACCAATCTGGCTCCCATATTGAGAATATAGAAACCGTAGTAAATACATGAAGACAGGGGTGGGTTCTAACTTACCTTGCTGCTGGTTCGCTTCCTCCTGCACTGCGTGGCCGCGCCTCATGGCCGCTCGCAAAGCGTGCGCGTGCATGCGCAGTGCCGAAAAATAAAAAAATCCCTCCCCCCCAAAAAAGCCAAAACCAAGATGGAGACGCATGTGCAGTGCCGGAAACTCGGCTTCTGTGCATGCGCAGAAGAAGAAAAAATCCCCCCCCCAAAAAAATTCCAAAAAACAAAATTCCAAAAAAAAGATGGCGGCACCCACGGACCGGCACCGACCAAACCGGATCCGTGACATCACCGTGACATCACCAGCGGGTCGCTACTAGTTCGGGCAAACCGGTCCGAACCGGGAGAAACCCACCTCTGATGGAAGAATAGCAAGAATATCTCTAAAGAATCCCAACCCAAATCCAAGAAATCCTAAAAGATAAAACAAAAGAGGAACATATGAATGGAATCATTCAAATGAAAACTACAGGACAGGAGTAAAATCCAAAACAAACAAAAAAAATCCTTTGGAACCAGCTGACTTGATAGTAGATTGCTATAAATCTATATAAATTTATTTAGTGCAGCCTGTCTGAGATGCATGACATTCTTTGTATTTTTTTGTTTTTCTTCCTATCTCTGAATACCTTTTTTTTTCCCCTTCTGAGATAAGTGAACAAGATTTATGGGCAAAATAATTCATCTGTCAGGAAAAAAAAGAAATTATTTTAATGCTTAAATACGCAAGGCCAAGCATGTTCAAAAACCTGCTTCTTTTCTTTAAGTGTGCTTTATGGTAATAAATAATAATTACTAGCCCTCAATGGGAGTGCATGTGAATTAAGCCTTATGGCTTGCACTTATAAAATAAGATTGTGCTCTTTTTCAGAGCGTCCTTTTCCTTCAAAACCCTGAGAAGTATGCAGATTTCCTTTCAGGTAAGATTAAAGGACTAAATCAACTTTCATTTTTAATTGGACAAATTTCCTGAAGATGTAAGCAGAAGGGAGTACAAAGGTGACTTTGAAATAAAAGGAAACAATGACTATTAAAGTTACCAGCAAATTGAATGTTTGAGAAATATTACCAACTCATCTCTTTAGGAGCGAATATAGTTTTGATATATTGGGGGTCCTTCTGGACTCATAGCTCCTGTTTGAGCAGCAGGTGGAGATCATGGTTACAGGGAGTCAGGCAGCATATACATTTAAATTTGTATTAGTTATGTAGTTCAAATATCCTCTGAATATTTTAGCTTTTGATGCACAATCATATCTGTATAATCCACTTCTTTCTCCCAAATCTTTGTGAATATAGAACATTGTAGAAACATGTTTTAAAGAAGCATTATCTTTACTACTTCTCCAACAAAATGCTGTTTTTGACAGTTCTTTTCTGTACAAACAGAATGAAGTCCAATAAATTCTAAATATTGGTTTTTTTGTTGTGTAAATCATAATTTGAGGTCCATTGACATTCTTGCTGTGGAAATTAAGGCATTGTCCCATTATCTAGACCCGTGGTGAACCTATGGCACGCGTGCCAGAGGTGGCACACAGAGCCCTCTCTGTGGGCACGCATGCTGTGGGCATGCATGCCATCACCAGCTGCTCTTCTGGTTTCTGGCACGCGCATGTGCGCTGGCCAGCTGGTCTTCGTGTGCACTGGAGCGCCGGAAACAAGAAGACCAGCTGTCCAGTGCGCATGCACGCGCCGGCCAGCTGGTCTTCGGGTTTCCGGTACGCACGCGCGCATGTGCACGTTCCAGTTTGGGCACTTGGTGCCGAAAAGGTTCACCATCACTGATTTAGACCCTAGCACTTCTTATATATTCTTTTCCCCGTTCTCTTTGATAATGTATCACCATCACTATGCTTTTGTTATTAATTTAAAAAAAAAACCAATAAAAATAAAAAGGTGGAAAGATGGAGGGAGCAGGGATTTTATCTGAATTCCGATAAAGCATTATCCTATTTGAGTTATTTCTGTTTGTAATATCTCCTTCAACGGTTCAGGGTGTATGAGCCATCCAACCAAATAAATTTACTATAGGTAGAAGGCTAATGATGACTCAGGAGAAGCTTTGTTTTTCTCTGATTTCTGAGTTGAGCCATCCTCTTCTCAGACAGCCTAGATCATCTGCCAGCAAAGCACTTTGAGCAAATAAGTCTGAAACATCAGCCAAAGAATGGTAAGGGTCAGCCAATATAATGCTTTATTCCCTTAGAAATTGAAACGGATGGCCAGTGAATGTGCTCAGTTTTAAGTGATTCATTCTTATGTACTGATTCCATATTCTCAACAAGACAAAAGTTGCTATTTACTCTTAAGGCATAGATTTTCTCTCATTAATATTATCAGAGTTGTCATTGAATATGAAGCTGCTCTCTTATCCAGCACTGATGCTACAGTTAAAGTCTGTCGGAGAAGTGTGGGTGAGATTTATGAAGCCATAAAACACAGTCCATTCAAGGTTTCCTTTTGCCTGCTCCTAAAAGAGCTAAACACAACATTACTTTCAATATCAGTTTTATAAAACCATACACAGAGCATTGCTCCTATAAAAAGAATCTCAAATAAGGGTTTAATGTTAATTTTTAGAATGATTAACAAGTAATGGAAATTTGTTGTTGAACGCTATGGTGGTTTGCTCCTTCCTCAAAAGGTTTGGGATAACGTCCATTCAGTTTTCAACTTACAAAATTACAGTTTGGGATAACATCCATTCAGTCTTCAACTTTCCAGCTGTGGCTTGCAGCTACAGAGTGCCTTCATTAGCCAGATTATCTGGACCCTTTTCAGTCAGGATACAGGCCAGATTATAGTACCTAGGTAGCATTAGCTGCACTTATGGATGATGTTTGGAGACTTTGGGATGGGGATGATGTATTTATCTTGGCTCTTCTGGGTTTCTCAGCAGCTTTTGATACCATCAACCATGGTTTCTTGCTGGACCCTTTCTGGAGATTGGAAGTGGGAGGTACAGTTTACAGTAGTCTGTTTCTTTCCTCCATGGCCGATACCAGTCAGTGCTATTGGGGGACGAGAAATCCAGCCTTAGGTCCCTACTGTATATGTGGTGCCTCAGAGTTTGGGTTTCTCTCCACTCTGTTTAATATCTATATGAAGAGGAGATCATCGACTTGCATGAGGTTCAGTATCATGAAGTCAATGCTGATGATACCTAATTATATATCTCTATCCTATGCCAGGCAACTACTGCTGTTCAGGTGCTGGCTTAGTGCTTGGAGCTGTAAGGGCCTGGATAGGGAGAAACTGGCTGAGACATAACCCCAGCAAGATGGAGTAGTTGTGAGTTTTTGGCCCCCTGTGGTCAGGAGAGTTGACATTTTTGATTCTCGACCACATAGATCTGATGTGTAATTTGAGGGTCTTCTTGGACTCAAGACTTCTGCTGGAAGAATAACCATGCCAGGAGTGCCTTTATACACATCCATCCTGTTTGGCCAATTGTGCCCATTCCAGGACCAGGAGGCTTTGCTCACAGTCACCCTTGTCTTAATCACCTCCCGTTTGGATTATTGCAATGTGCTCATCATGGGGCTGCCCTTGATGATCATCCAAAAGCTACAATTAGTGCAAAATATAGCAGAACATGCAGTTTTGGATGCCCAGCAGTTCACCTGAGTAACATCATTGCTGCAAAAGCTTCATGGGCTTCCAGTTGCTTTCTGAGTGCAATTCAATGTGCTCATTATCATCTTTAAAGCCCTACATGGCAAGGGACCATTACTTGTAGGACTGTTTCTCCCAAAGGATATCTGCCCATTCTAGTAGTTGAATAGGGTGGACCACTCCATTAAATCTCCTCCATTAAATATTTCCATTTGTTGGGACCTCTGATGTATGCCTTCTTGGTGACTGTCATAACTCTCAGCCTTCTACCTGAGTTTTGAGGAATCCCTTTCAGTCATCCAGAGGATTGTGAAGACCTAGCTGTTTCCCCAAGCATTGGCCAGGATAGAGATTGGGCTGCAAGGATGGTTTTTTTTACAGATTAAATCATAAAATCATATAAAAGATACAGTTAAAACAGAATTAAAATTGAATGACAAACAAATAAAAGCAAGAATAAAAAATTAAGTTAAAAGGTAGAGCAAACACTCTTAGGCCGCCAAACATCCACAAGTTGGACACTGCTCTTCAATCTTTACATGAGTTGGCAGAGCCAGGTCTTCATGCTCTTTTGAAAGACCTTGAGAGTGCAGACTAACTTCACCTCTGGGGGCAAGATGTTCCATAGGGTAGGGGCAGTAGCAGAGAAGCCTAGACAAAAAGTATTCTGCATGGTAGGGTCCAACAATGGCTTCTTGAAAAGAAAGATCACTTTAAAGGGTGCCAGGAAACCCCCCACCCAAGGATGAATTAACCATTACCAGGACCATCACCAGGACTCAAATACATGTCATCTCCTAGACTGAGCTGACATGGATCTAATTCACAGGTGGTTGCATTTACAATCCAAAGGACTGTCCACTGTCTTCCTTGGGTCCAACAGGATCAGACTGTTCCCAAATAGCCAGATATGTCCACTCCTAAGGCATCTCCAAAGGACTTTCAAAGACCTCCAACTGGGAATGGATCCAGGTGATTTTATCTGAGAAATGAACATAAAATTCCTCTGGGCAGCTCAAAAGATAAACCTCCAGGCCCCCTTTACCCAGGACATCTAGGTAATCTTCAACATGGCTGCTGGGTGATATTTTGCAAATATAATAACAACAGATAAACATCAACATTTCAGTGTTCTTAACATCATGAGACAAATCTTAATAGTGGCTCCAGCTCATGCTTAATCAGATTCATCCCTTGTTTTCTTGCAGCAGTGCTCTAGATGTCTCTTGATCATTTTCAGCACCCTCAACAACTCTATAAATCATGAGGAGTACCAGGAACAATGAGCCAAGAGATGGACATGGGTATGGGCATGGGCATGGGCCACAAGCACAGGCATCATCCTATTCAAGACCTTAGTTGCCTTCCTATTCCAGACAATGGCCAAGACAGGCAGAGCCCCTTGAAATCTGGAAACCTGTCAGTTACTGGGTGATAGACCAATGTAATAGGTTCAATCTCCCTGCACAAGCAGCACAAAGAAATCTCAAAGTCACCAGAGTGTGATCTAAACATATTTTTAATGGGTTGCTGTGTTCTACCTAGAGTCACCAGGTGGCCATATAAGATAGATAGATAGATAGATAGATAGATAGATAGATAGATAGATAGATAGATAGATAGATAGATAGATAGATAGATAGATAGATAGATAGATAGATAGATAGATGATAGACAGACAGACAGACAGACAGATTTCATACTTATTTCTTCCAGAATCCTTTACTTAGTATTCACCTCCCTCTCTCTCTCTCTTTCTTTCTACGCCATCAAAAGATACATAGACATAAACAATATCTAAAGATTATAAAAAAGAGTCAATCAATAAGCCAAAAAAGAAACAAAAAAGACCCAAGCACCTCTCCACCAGTAATCAGCACCCAGATCAGCACATATTAACTCCAAGGTTAACATCAGACCAACAATCAAGTAAAATCCCCAAAACTTTACCCTTAGACTGTCTACTGTTGACCTCACCCCATTCCTAAGAGGTCAGTAAGGGGCATGCATAAGCCCACCAGCGTGCCTACTGTCCCTGTCCAAATGTTCCCTTTTATTTGTACCCATCTTATGTATTCAAATAATGTTATACTTATGTATATTATCAAATACGTACTTGACAAAATAAATAAATAAAATAAATAAATACCCCAATCAAGAAACTGCCAAAGAAGCCAAAAGTAAACGGTCCAACCAAAGAATCTCTAAGACCACACCCACCAACACTGACAGGGCAAGGCACCAGATTATAAACTGACTAGCACTGATGATGTTACTAGTTTGGGAAATGAAACGTCTGCAAGAAAACAAGGAAGCTCAGAGAGCATCAAGGACCCGTCTTTCTCTCTTTCTCTCTGCAACTATATGAACCTCACTGAACTGACTGAAAATTATTCACCCAAAGCCACTTAGTGAACTTTCTTGTTGAGGACAGACTTGAATCAGGTCTTCTCAGCTCTAGTCTAACATGAATAATCCTCAGTGGCAAAAAAAAAAAAAAAAAAAAACATAAGAAGAGCCACTTTGGTTTAGTTGTGACAGAACTAAGGAGAAATTTCCTGACAGTTAGAACAATTCATCAGTGGAACAGCTTGCCTCCAGAAGTTGCGAATGCTCCAACACTGGAAGTTTTTAAGAAGATGTCGGATAACCATTTGTCTGAAGTGGTGTAGGGTTTCCTGCCTAGGCAGGGAGTTGGACTAGAAGACCTCCAAGGTCCCTTCCAACTCTGTTATTCTATTCTATTCTAGTGCTATCTTAGGGATGAAAACTAGCTGGGTGACTTTGGGCTCATCATTCTTTCTCAACCCAACCTAACTTACAGGGTTATTTGTGGGGAAAAATAGGAGGAAGGAAGGAATATTAGGAATGTTTGCCACCTTGAGTTATTTATAAAAATAATAAAGGACGAATATAAATATACAAATAAAAATAAAGATGGATAGAAGAATTTAAAAAATGAGAATGCAAAAATTAAATAAGATTTCCGGTGGTATTTTCAGGCTTTTTTTCTTCATAGTACTTTATAAAATATATATTTGTTTTCATTCCCCATTTTCTGCTTTTGTTTATTTTACATCTATGCGCTTTTTAAAAAATATATAATGGTGAAACAGCTATGACACACACACATTACACTTTATTTTATTTTACACTTTATTTATTTTATTTTACTTTATTTTATTATTTTATGAAGTACCTGAAGAATTATTGCTATGATGTTTGAGTGATATGCACTCACTCATTAATTGTCTTTGATTGCCACAAATACATTTGCTGGGGATTTGGACAGTTTGCATGTGTTCATCCATAAATCCATTTAAACTGATTTCTGTATTAATCTGTGAAACAAAGACATGGATATTTTTACTTGAATATGCATACTTATACAATTTTTTTTTTTAAAAATGCTTTTAAAAAACCTGCTAAATCAAGTTGGTTTAGGCTCTGGGTGAGTAGTTTGCACAAATCTGTCTTGTGCACCAACGGTGCTTGTTTCTGGATCAGAAGGGCCTGCTCACCATCACTTATAGCTCCATAACATCTTGACAGTATTATTGCAGTGTGATCTACTTGGCAGTCCTAAAGGTGCTTTTCAAAAGGCATCTGGACTTTCTTGGCTTTTCCTTAAAAGCATTTTGCTTCTCATCCACGGAGTTTCTTCAGTTCTCTGAAAAAGTTAATTCAGGGGGGGGGGGGGAAATCCAAGAAAGTCCAGTTGCCTTTTGAAAAACACCTTTGGGAGTACCATAACCTGGATGATTGAGAATCTCCATAAAGATCTACTTGGTACTTCGCTTGAAGAGTATTCAGACGCTTCAGCTGGTCCAGAATGACCAGTGTAGTAGTATATGTCATTTTGGGCACACCAAGTTTCACCCAGGCTATACTTTGTTGTTACATAATTTGCATCGCCTCCCAGAATGTCCCCCTGATGGTTCACATTATTGACCTAAAATCCCTGCATGGCACAACGTGTGAGACCACTTTCCAGGCCTGAGGAGAGGAGGGTGCAGCCGGTACATTGTTCTGGGGCCCATGGAGCTCAAAGGGGACCCATGAAGGGGAATTTTTTTTAAAATTTTTACAAAACCAAATTTTTAAAAAGAAAAACAGTTTCTTCATTTATGAATATATTTTATATTTCATTTCAGTTTATGAATGGTTATGAAATGTCATCTCAAAAATCTGGAGCTCAAAAACACAAGGAAAAACAGAAACGTGGTGAGATTAATAAAAAGCGGTGACAAATGCTTTTTCAATTTGGTGTTAAATGCAGCTGTGGTGCTCTCGTGCACATGGCCCGGCCAGGGTGGGCGGGGCAGAGGTGAGTTCCTCCCGGTTCAGACCGGATCGCCCAAACTGGTAGCAACCTGCTGGTGATGTCACAGTGATGTCACAGATCCGGTTCCGTGGGCACCGCCATCTTTTTTTTTTTTTTTTTTTTTTTTTTTGAATGTGTTTGGATTTCTTTTTGATATTTTTTTGGGGGGCATTTTTTTCAGTGTTTTTTTTTTCTTCTGCACATGCGCAGAAGCCAAGTTTCTGGCACTGCACATGTGTCGCCATCTTGTTTTTGGCTTTTTTTTTTTGAGAATTTTTTTTCTGATTTTTCGGCACTGCGCATGTGTGCGGCCACGAGGCATGGCCACGCGGCATGGGAGGAAGTGAACCATCAATGAGGTAAGTTAGAACCCACCCCTGGGGTGGGAGGCACCTCTCCCGAGCGTGTGTGCATGCATGCACCCTCCCTTCCTTTTTGACCGAGGCCTCTCGGAGTGGCATGTGTGAGGCGAGCAGGAAAGGCCGCGCAGCCTCCCCCCCGAGTTTCCCATGCAGGAGACCAAGGAGAGCCTGGCGGCAGCCGCAGCCTCCCCTTCCAACACCCTTTCCAGAGGGGTCCAGAGGCGGTGGAGGAGAAAGAGCAGCAGCAGCAGCAGCGACTCGGAGGCTGAATGGCCACCAGTGGAGTCGTCTGAGAAACAGGAGGCCCAGCTGGCGCCCCAACTGGATGGAAAAGTCAACGCCGACAAGGCTGAGGAGAAGGAGGAGGAGAAGGAAAAAAGCAGCGGGGGCCCCTATTAGTCTTGTTCCAGCACTTAATAATCCTCTCGGCGGCCCTGCCACTTTCCCCAAGGGTTTCTACTTGTCCCATCTAAGAATGGGTGTACTCCTGATCTTCTTTATCAAGCAGTGTCATCTGGTGGAATCTTGGAGATGTGCCTTCACAGTTGTGGTGCCTGCCTTAGAGAACAGACTCCCCCCATATATCCAGAGGCCCTGACCTTCTTTGCCTCCGAGAAGACCTGATTCTTCTCCTAGTTCCTGGGCCAGGGTGTTTGTTGAGTCCAACATAGGTGCGGTTAAATCTGTAGTTTGCTATGGTGCCTTGGTTAATGTATTATGATTATTCTCTAATTTTGTTTTTGTGCTTGTGTTTTGAGGGTTCTTGTCATACATTTTTTGTGGTTTATTATAAGCCACCCAGGATTTTGTATTTAAGATGGGTGGCCATATAAAATTTTGAAATAAATAAAGGAAGTGAGGATGAAGATGAAGATGATGGTGACAATGTTGATGATGTCAGGAAGTAAAATTAGAGAACTCACCCCAAGTTTTGAGACAGCAATTAAACCCCATTGTTCTTTAATTTGTGTTAATTGTTATGGTCAAAAGACCAACATACTGTACAAAATTCCAAAGAAAACACAGTGTTTAAAACCACATTTTTAAAAACCACATGCTTATAACCTGGAACGGAGAACAAAAGTTAAAGGAGAACACAGAGGTTTACTTTATGTTTACTTTAGCTTTGCCACTTAGCTTTCTGTGTGTTCTTCTATTTAAAACAGTAACAAAATGCCTTTTCTTATCCTTTTGCTAACTGAAGTGTGTCTCCTTCCATTAGCAGAGGAGAGATAGCTCATAGCAGAGGAAAGTTCTTTTATTAAAATCACAAAGTACCCCTTTATTGCACAGTAAATAGTTTCATTCATACAACCAAGCTCATGGCACAATTATGTTTCAAGATTGTAGCCATTGCTGATTATTATAATGGAAATCAAATACATTTAGCACTTTCAAGTCCTCCACCCTACGGTCTGTATTAATCACAAACTACAACCACCACCTAAAAATGAATATGATCATTCCTTCCAAAATCATTACTAGACTAAACTAAATTTGATTTTCTGGATATAATATACACGGATCCTAAAATATAGGAAGAAAATACAGATTTCCACTTTGCCTGAAGCTTGAGAACATCACAGAGACTTTTTCCCCTGACTTTGTCAACCTCTTTTGTTCCAAAAGCCAGAAACCTGCCCCTTTCTTGTCTAGATGAATTATCTTCTTTCCCAGCTGACATCCAAAGGGAATTTTGTTTGGATGATATCATTCCTTTGACTTCTGTGTTTCTTCCTGTGTCTCCCTAGGCTAAGCTCTAGATAATGACATGTGTGGTGTGTGATTAGAAAGCAGTATTTCTCCCTGTCTCCCAATATAGATTCTGGAGACTTGAGGGCTTTACACTTCATAATAGATTGCAAGGTACAGTATACTTTGGATTAAAAACTTTTAATTCAGGCAACGACTCTTTCATAGACTCCCTTAAATAATTCTTCTCCTTTTAGCCCTGTTACTATTTTAAAGAAGACAGGAAGAAATCACAGTCTATCTGTTTGCTTCCCCTGTCCATCTGGAATCATCTCTTCTGGCTCATATTAAGCAGAAGAACTGCTGGTGGAAAGCCAGCCTCTGATAACTTCTATTTTAAAAAGCAACATCACTATGACTCAATCAGGGGTGGGTTCTGACTTACCTCGCTGCTGGTTCGCTTCCTCACGTGCTGCGTGAGCACGTGCGCGCATGCACAGTGCTAAAAACCAAGCTTCTGTGCATGCGCAGAAGCAAAAAACAGCTTCTGTGCGTGCACAGAAGCAAAAAACAAGATGGCGCCGCCTATGGCGCTGCTGAGAGAGTCGGTTCGGGGGCGTGTCCAGCCAGCCATCGCTGCCGGTTCAGCGAGCGGGGGGAAATTCCCACTACCGGTTCTATAGAGCCGGTCCGAACCGGCAGTGTTCTGAATCAAGCAGGAACCCACCTCTGGACTCAATGAGCAGATAGGAAGTTTTCATCTTGTTGAAGAATAAGCAAAATAACAATAATAGTGGAGAAGATCCATTCACCAGCCAAGAAGCTTTGTCAACCAATGGTCTCCCCTGGCACATACTTTTGTCCTCTTACTAAAAATGACTGCTTGTGCCCTTCAAATGTATCGGGATTGCAATTCCAGCTGAAAAAATTGTTAACTGTAGTCCCAATATATCTGAACAATGATAGTTTGAGAAAGACTGCATTCAGGTGTGAATCAACTCGTAGATATGGTGAGAAAGTCTAAAGCACTATAAAGCAGTAACAGCCTTGTGAAAGACTGAGCCAAAACTGGTTGGAATAGAGGTGGTTTATTCCCCCTGCGTTCAATTCCTTTGTTATTTCACAGCACGCTGCAGTTAGTTACAAAAAAAGAAAAGTGACAGATTTCTGTTATTCAGGTTCAAAAACAGTCTCACAAGAGTTTTGCGCAAGGCAAGATTAATCTCAGTAGAATATAGTCTGAAGTATAACTGAAGTTTTGTCAGAGTTCTTGAAACATAACTTTTCCTGTCACTCTATTCCAAAACTTCTCACTTTCTCAAAAATGTTGCTTCTCTTAAGGATGCTCAGGGTTCATATTTATGTATGTCTTTCTGCATTCTGATATTTTATTATGGACTGGAAAATGTTGCACTCATCTCTAACCCATCCAGTCTCTCACACTTGTTTTGGTATACTATGACAGTTTTATTGGAAGAGAAAAATAAAACATACCAACAACAACACAGCCCCACAAACTGTTGGATGTCTCTTCTTTTTATAATTTAAATTGTATTCAAGTTATATTATAATTTAAAATGTTTATCTGGAGTCATGACCTTCCGTGACATTGTTTAGTCAGGTTTGTTTTTGTTTTTTGCTACAGAAAATACAGAGAGAGGTAACTTTACAAATACTGTACATTTGTATTTTGTTGGCACATTGATGTTATTTGAAAGCAATAGGCACAATTTGTTGGTGAATCCTACTAACTGGAACAATGAGATTTTTTTTCTCTCTCTCCCTCTCCCTCTCCCTCTCCCACTCTCTCTCCCTCTCTCTCTCTCTCTCTCCCCGCCTGCTTTTCAATCATAATGGAATGCAGCTGCCTGGAAAAGTCCCTGCAGATTTCTTGGCAAGGTTTTTTTTGAAAGGGGTTTGTTCTTACCTTCTTCCTAGGATTGAGGGACAGTGACTGGCTCAGGATCACCCAGCTGGCTTTACTCTATATATAATACAGGACTAGCACTTACAGTCTCCCAGTTTTTTATCCCAACACGCAAGTAATTTTTAATAAGCATTAACTGGATATAAAATGGCTCCTGTATATTGCTTCCTAGATTGAAGAATGAAGCTAAAACAGTAGAGCTGAGAATAATTTTATCTGAAAAATAAGAGCAGGGAATATGCCAGTTTGAAAGCAGTTTAGAATCTTTGGGTTCTATGGTGACAGCTGTACTGGAAAGCTGAATTGATTTCTATATTTCTATATTCATATTTCTATATTCATATTTCTAATGATAGTACTACAAAGAGTTCTGTTTTGTTTCATTTTTTGAGATGCTGTACTCCCACCCTTTGGAAGGAATTCTTGCCTCACTTTTCTTCCAAATTCCTGAGCTATCCTAGCTTGATGGCTTTGCAGTTCCCTAGTGGCCCAGGCATCACCATCAATGGGGAAACACCAAGAATTTCATCTAGTGTAAGGCCCCCATTTCAGCTAGGTTAAGTTATAATGTGCACAGCATCACACTACTAATTTCCACTCATTTTTGTGCAGGATGGGGAAGAGGATGATTTGTCATGCAGTATCTACAGCAGCAACTTCGGTGAAGCTTTTATTTCTCGGCATTTCAAGTTAGGAGGACAAGTAAAGAGAATAATGTATTGTCTTCAAACTACCATTGAGGAGTTGAGAAAACACTGTGATGTGGAAAGGCCCTAGATGGGCGTAACCAGAGGTGTGCTTCAAACAGTTCACACTGGTTCGGGCGAACCAGTTGTTAACTTTTTGCCCAGTTTGGCGAACCGGCTAATCGCACCTCTAGCTGACCCTGCCCACCCCTCCCCTCCCCTCCCAGGAGTCCCCCTGTGGCCCGTTTTGGCTTCCAGGGTGGTGCAGGAGGCCTTCCAGGCCCAAAATGGAGTGCGGGAGGGGCATCACACGCCCCCCGTGCCTCATTTTGACTGGCAGAGTGCTGCAGGAAGCTAAGTGCTGTCCTGCCCCCTGGCCACACCCACCTGGCCATGCCCACCTGGCCACGCCCACCCAGCCGGTCATTAGGGCAGAGAACCGATTGTTAAATTATTTGAATCCCACCACTGGGCGTAACAATTCTGTCACTGTCACACCCCTGCCTAAAGAATATTTTGATTTTAAGAGAGAGCAAAATTCCAACATACTGTACTACTGTAGCAATTTCAGATTAACATTGCTGATAGTTCTACAAATTATGAAGTAAAATTGATACACTAAGAAAAACAGTTTTGTGAAAAAATGATGTTAAGGCTCTGATTTTCATTCATTTATAGTTAAGCAGGAATTATTTGCCAAGCAACAAACAAACCATGTATTTTAGTGTGAATCTTGCAGTAACATAATCAAGATCTGATCACTTTTGTAGAGTGAGGGATTTCCAGAAATAAAATTAAAAAGGGTTTGGTTGGTGCTGTGACCATCCTCTCAGGTTTTCTTCCAGCTGTTTGTTTATCTTTGGTTTATTGATGATTTGATATATTTCCTTCCCACATTCAGAGATTTCCCATTGTTCTTAATGGGTGTTCTTGTCATTTATTGCACTAGATCCCAATTAATACTCATTAAGAAGTAGCAAAATATTAATTCATGGTGACACTGAGCTAGAAGGTTTTTTCTTGTTTCTTAATTGAAATAATTAACTATGCCAACTTCAGACATGGTGAGCATGCATCATGATTTGGGGGACATATGGAGGAGTTGAAGAAGCTTAGTGCTGTGTCCTGTTTCCTATCTGGTCCGTTCCATGATGAAGCATGAAGCCACGCTTGGATTGGCTAAGCATCTGACAGCGCTGGGTATAAAAAAGCTGTCAGAACGTCCGAGCGGCTGCTGTTGTGTGAGCCGAGCAGCCTTCTGTTAGCAAGCATGTTAGCCTTAATAAACTGTTAGCCGTTTACTTTGTCTCACTTCAGTCTGTCTGCCTCTGTTCAGGGAACAGAACGATTGGCGACGAGGATGGGATTCATCCCAGACTGAGGCGAGCGAGTCACTGAAACAAGAGCTGTCACTACTCGAGCTGAAGTCATAAGTGACAATAAGTCATACTATCTTAAATGATTCACAGACGTTGCCAGCTGAGGCACCTATCCTGACAAGAATGGTGGCACTACCCTCTTTCACCGCCTTCAGCCCAGCTACCGAAACGTGGGACACTTACGTAGAAAAATTCAAGTGTTTTTTGTTAGCCAACGATTGCACAGAACTCTCAAATGACAGGAAAAAGGCATATTTTTAACATTTTGTAGAATTGAGATGTTCAAGATGGCTAGGAACTTGCTAGCACCCCAAAAAATACATGCCATGCCATGGGAAATCGTAATGGCAAAATTAAAAAGCCATTATGCTCCAATGCCATCAAAAATAGCCCATTGGCATGCTTTTTACCATAGAAATAAAAAAGAGGGCGAAACCATTAACCAATATATTGCCTCACTACGAGCTTCAGCCCTCTATTGCGAGTTTATAAATCTGGATGACGTTTTATTTGATAGACTAGTCTGTGGACTAAGAGATCTCTGCTTACAGCGCCACTTACTGGCGAAACTGGAGCTATCATTACAGTTAGCTTTAGACGAAGCTCATGCTGCCGAGCTGTCAAATAAATCCGCTACTGAAATCCAACAAACACCTCAGGCCTTACTGCCAAAACTGAATCAATTCATTCTGAAGACGTAGAAACGGAAGGGTGAAACAAACAAAGACGAGGACGTTCACCGCCTCAAGCTGCCTACCAACAGAAGTGACACTAAGAAGAAACCAACGTTTCAAAATGCATGCCTAGGCTGTGGTGGAAATCACCAACGCTCAGCCTGTAAATTCAGGAACATCGACTGCCTGCGATATGGGAGAAAAGGACATCTAGCCAGAGTTTGCAGAGCTCCTCAACCTACAACAGTGCCCTCACGGAGAACCCTGTTCATAAGAAAAACTCCTTTTAAACCAACAAAAAGGGGTGAAGACTGTTTTACGATAACAAAAGATAGATACCCTGCAGAATCAGTAATAGGACAAACTAATAGTAGTTGAAAGAAAAAGATTTATCTCAATATTAGAGTAGAAGGAGCCCCCTGCAAAATGGAAATAGATACTGGGTCAGCTATGTCCCTGGTGTCCTGGAGCACCATCAAACGATTAGTACCAAAGCTTTCAAAGAGGAAGCTTAAGCCATGACACCTTAGACTTAGAGATTACCAAGGAAGGAACATCCCCATCCTTGGTACAGGCAAATTCAAGATAGAGTTTAAAAACTCCGCAGGGCGACTTCCCCTCATCATAGTAGAGGGGTCGCTTCCAAGCCTTTTAGGGCTTGACTTGTTTGACTCCCTAGGACTGGGAGTCTCAGGCATCAACTCCGTCAGCGAGCCAGACATATCAAACCTAATCAAAGAGTTTGCAACCATATTTGAAGACAGCCTGGGTAAGTACACGGGCAACTCCCTTTCATTTAATTTAGACCCACAGGTCACACCTGTCTGTTTAAAACCAAGACGAGTGCCCTTCGTCCTCAGGGCAAAGATAGACGCGGCCTTAGACAAGCTGTTGGCACAGGGAATTTTAGAGGCCGTCGACTACGCTAAGTGGAAGACGCCTATTGTAACACCAGTTAAACCTGATGGGTCCGTGAGAATATGTGCTGACTACAAGTGCACTTTAAATTGAGCACTTCAGCAAAGTGCCTATCCTGTACCTGTAGTACAGCACTTGTTACACTCATTAGGAGATGGTGAGATTTTTGCAAAATTAGATTTAACACAGGCGTATCAACAAATCCCTGTGGATGCACCAACTGCTGCGGCACAAACAATTGTGACTCATAGGGGGGCATTTAAGTGCCATAGGTTACAATTTGGCATTAGTGTGGCCCCAGGCATCTTTCAAAGTTTGATGGAAAGGTTGCTCCAGGGTATACCAGGTGTCGTCCCTTATTTTGACGACATACTAGTATCCGCAACCAACTTAACTGAACTAAAAGAATGACTAAGGGCAGTTCTGCTGAAATTTTAAAAAGCAGGACTCAAGTTGAAACGTGAAAAGTGCCAATTGGCTGTCCCAGAAGTAGAATTCTTAGGATATAGGATAGATGCATCAGGCCTACATCCTACAACAAAGAAAATAAAAGCTATTCAAGATGCCCCCACACCCAAAAATAAGACTTAAATTAAAAACATTTTTGGGTCTCTTAAATTTTTATAGTCTATTCCTGCCCCACAAAGCATCAGTTGCTGAACCATTGCATAGACTGCTTGACTCAGGACAGCCATGGCACTGGGACAAGAAGGAAAATGCCGCATTCAGAGCAGTCAAAAGCCTCCTGACCTCGCAAAGCATGCTAATCCAATATAATGAAAGTTTACCTTTGGTGCTGGTCTACGATGCATCTCCCTATGGCGTTGGCGCTGTACTTAGCCACAAACTACCTACGGGAGTGGAAGCACCTATAGCATTTTTTTCAAGAACCCTGTCTAAGACTGAAAGAAACTATAGTCAGATTGATTAAGAAGCATTGGCACTCGTATCTGGTGTCAAGAGGTTTCATGAATATGTGTATGGTCGGAACTTTGAACTGATTACAGACCATAAACCACTGTTGGGGTTACTCTCAGTTGACTGCCAAACACCCCATGTTCTTTCACCACGAATGACCAGGTGGACAGTTTTTCTAGCATCCTACTCTTATACATTAAACCATCAACCTGGAAGACATCTCAGCCATGCTGACGCATTAAGCCACTGCCCTTTGCCCATCGATGTCGAAGATCCAGCACCAGCCCACACAGTTCTTCTCATCGACGACCTCCAGTGCCCTTTGACAGCATCCAACATCGCAAAACACTCTGCTAAGGACCAGGTAATTTCCCTGGTAATGGACTGGGTTAAACGAGGTTGGCCACACAAGACTATGGGGGAAGAATTTAAACCTTTCAAAACAAAACAGCACGAACTGTCCACAATGCAGGGGTGTTTACTATGGGGAAGCATAGGGGTTATCCCAGCCCCATTACAACATCAAGTCCTGACAACCTTACATGAGGGACACCCAGGGTTCATCCGCATGAAGGCTCTGGGACAAAGTTATGTTGGTGGCCCAATGTGAACAAAGATATCACAGATTGGGTCTCTAGCTGCCAAAGTTGCCAAGAATCCAGAGCAAGTCCACCCATGGCCCAACCTAGAGAATGGGAAAGACCAAGAGCCCCATGGTCTCGTATTCACCTTGATTTTGCTGGGCCAGTCCAAGGACAAATGTTTCTAGTAGTGGTAGATGCTTATTGCAAGAGGGTGGAAGTGATACTGATGGCTTCTACCACTACTGAAGCACTAATAAGGGCTCTTAGATCCCTATTTGTCACCCATGGACTGCCAGATATTGTAGTATCAGACAACGGACCACAATTAACAGCGGGTCCATTTGAATTATTTCTGGCAGGGCAAGGGATCTGACATGCTCTAATTTCTCCCTTCCACCCCTCTATTAATGGATTGGTTGAAAGAACAGTGTGTTCTGCTAAAGAAGCATTAGCCAGGCTGTGCCCAGATGACTGGCCTTCAAAGGTGGCTAAATACCTACTCCTACAGCATGCCACCCCCTGTCCTGAAACAAATCAAAGCCCGGCCGAGATATTGATGGGATGGAGGATAAAGACTAACTTGGATAGGCTACACCCCAATTATGCACCAGAAAAACCTATGGACTCCACAAAGAAGGTCCGGGGGTTTCAAAAGGGGGACCTAGACTATGCCCGAAATTACTCTGGCCACCCCTTATGGTTAGCAGGGGAAATATCACAAGTAACAGGGCCCCGCTCGTATAGAATTATACTAGAAGATGGTCAGATGTGGGGTCACCACATAGACCAATTGAGGGGGCAACGGGGCACTAGAACACACCAACAGTCAGCCGGGGGCCTGCCTGCTACACCCGACAGAAGTTTACCTACAGGGAACAACGACTTTGCAGATCCTGAAGACGACACAGCACTGTCACAGCACTGTTCAGGGAACAGAACACTTACATCATGACATTTTGGTGGGAGATGAGCAGACTGAGCCTGACGGTGGGGTAAAATGCATCATCAGTTTGGAATCGCACAGCCACAAGGCATCTAGGTCCAACTCTCCATGAATTCTGTTGACTCTTATCTAGCGCCAATTTGGCTTGACCAAATAGTAGATCAGATTCTTGAGTATAGGTAGCATGTAATAAACTTTTAGTGCTTTGAACTCAACTCCTATCCCTGGTTACTTGGGCCTGACAATTTGCATGCAAACGGTATGCCTCTTCACCATCAATTATCACCAGCAATGGGATGCTTGTGTTGGAGGATCTTTCCAAGTAGGCACTAGCCCACTGCCAGGAGCATAAGCGTTTTCTTGGCAGATAAGAAAATATGGGTAAACAATAGTGCAAACCCTTCACTGCCAGAAGAACTATATTTATACCATATCTTTAACAATTTTATCTGAGTAGAATTGATCTTTAGGTTTTTAAAGTGTTTTTTTCCTTTAAAGTTTCTCTCTCCCTCAAACATTTTTATTAATTAGAAAAATGTAAATACATAATCAAATATATAGGTAGCACTTTGCTATTTCTAGTTTGATTTACTGCAACAAAGGGTATTGCCAATAGTATGTTGTTGGCTGGATTTACAATTCTGATATCTCTGGATGCTATTATTGAACTCATTTTATTTATTTATGATTAACTGATTGATCATGTGCCATGAAATCAAATTCAACTCCTACCAACCACATAGATAGATCATCTCCATAATTATGTATCCCAAATTATTTCAAGTCTCCCAACAGTGCACTCAATGGCATTATAATTCAGTCTATTCACCTTGCTGTAGATGATGATCTTCTTCTTCTTCTTCTTCTTCTTCTTCTTCTTCTTCTTCTTCTTCTTCTTCTTCTTCTTCTTCTTCTTCTTCTTCTTCTTGGACAATTATTGAAGGAATGATTATGTGCCATCAAATTGGTACTAACTCTTAGTGACTACATCGATAGATTTTCTCCGTGATGACCTTTGCCTAATCTGAACTTTCAGGTCTTCCAAGGGTGCACTAATTTCCACTGTAACTGAGTCCAATTCACTTTGCTGCTGGTCATCCTCTTCATCTCTTTCCTTCCATCTTTCCCAGCACTAGAGCCTTTTGTAGAGAGCTGAGTCTTCACATAATGTACTTCACATAGTATAATAATTTGTTTTTCTGCCTCATATGAGAAATCTGAATTGATTGTTTGATGATCCCTCTGTTTTCTATTAGATGTTTAATTTTCTAGAATTCTCCTCTATCAAAAGTGTTCTTCCAATTTTTAATGCATGTCACCTGTATTCCTTATAATTTAATTTGTTGTAATTTAATTTATGATGCAAAACTATTCTACAAATGGATATTTGGAACATTTTAATTATAGTAAGCACCTTTCCCCCTCCCCTCAGTAACTCTAATGACTTCACAATGCCTCTTTTGCTTTACGTTTCCAATACTTGCATAGTATAATTTTAAACTGTTTAAATTTTACTTGATATATAATACCACTGAAATAAAATCTTCCAAAA
Source organism: Thermophis baileyi (assembly GCA_003457575.1). Taxonomy (NCBI): domain Eukaryota; kingdom Metazoa; phylum Chordata; class Lepidosauria; order Squamata; family Dipsadidae; genus Thermophis; species Thermophis baileyi. The sequence continues at coordinate 819,547 of QLTV01000563.1, forward strand.
ATATTCTTTAATGAACCTTTCAGATGAACGTATTGTGTTTGCTTTATAAATATTAACTTCACTACTTTTCTGAGCAATCTATAAATTGCTTTCTCACTATGTTCCCTTTTTTCATCAGATGAAAATGTTTCTATTAGGATCCTATAAGACCATCATTATTAGCCATTCCTCAAATCCAAGAGCTTTTTTTATTTCAGCATTCAGATGCAAGAAAAAAGGAGATATTACTGAATTCTACCTTCTTTATAAAGTCAAAATTGTCTCCTCAATCGTTTACTTCAAAGTGGCCGAATTTATGCAATCTGAAATAGTTCTAATTCCCATCTCCAAAATTATCTGTGTTGGTCATGTTGAAATAGCCATTGAGAGTTGAAGTCTGAAACATCTGGGAAGCACCACTTTACACTTAGTGTTTATTAAGTGGATCTTTACAGAAATCATTGTGGAATGTCTTGTTTTAGTTTCTTAATTCATAAATTATGTTCTGGGGGAACATAACTACTTGCAATGGCAACTCTAGAGTTAGATAGAGTAGTTAGATATTAACCTACTTTTTGTGTACCTAAAAAGAGTATTCCCTTTTGTCCTCAGTCCCACAAATAAAATTCCTTGGGGTAGCCCTATATAAAACATCCAACATCTGTTGAAACTGTTATCAACCTATGGACCTGAAAATAGTTTGAAATACTACTTTGAATTACAAGGTAGAAAAATGTGGGATACATGTGCATAACAAATAACTTTAGGGTTATTTGTTTTCTTTTTGTTTCCTCCTTCCTTCCTTCCTTCCTTCCTTCCTTCCTTCCTTCCTTCCTTCCTTCCTTCCTTCCTTCCTTCCTTCCTTCCTTCCTTCCCTTTCTATATTTGGGCCCTTCCTTTCTTTCTTTCTTTCTTTCTTTCTTTCTTTCTTTCTTTCTTTCTTTCTGATGTCTAATTTTTCCTTTCATATCCCCAATATATTGGGGAAACTAACTAATCAGAGAAAGTATTTATAAATCACTTTTACACCTGTATTCTCTATTTTATCTCTGCACTGGTATACTTTCCGTACCCTACATTTTGACATACCTACCTACCTATCTACCTACCTACCTACCTTTCCCCTACAGGGAAAGAAAGGCAAAAAGAGACAAAGGTTGAATATAAAGTAATGCCTCCAATGTTATAAGTCAATAACAGATGGAAACATACTACCGTGTTTCCCCGAAAATAAGACATGTCCCGATAATAAGCCCAACAGGGCTTTTCGGGACATGCGTTGAAATAAGCCACCCCCCGAAAATAAGCCCCCCCATTACTTTCCGGGGGGGAAAGGGGGGGCATGCCGGGAGGCGCTCTTTTTGCTGCGGGCACTTTTTTGGCCGGGAGAGCGAGAGCAAGTGAGAGTCGAGGGCACGCACACCCCACGAGACTGCTCGGCTCCTCTGGGCTCTGCCTCTGCCAGCGTTTTCAAACGCGCTCCTGCCTCCGAGGAAGAAAAGGGGAGCCTTGATGGCTGCCTCGCCGCCCCATCTCAGGCAGGAGCGCGTCACAACGCTGGCAGAGGCAGAG
>QLTV01000563.1:827070-840153 GCA_003457575.1 Thermophis baileyi
GTCCGACCTGGCAATGACTACTTCAGCTTCAACCACAACAATACACGAGCACACAATAGATACAAACTTAATTTAAACCGCTCCAATCTCTACTTCAGAAAATACGACTTCAGCAACAGAGTGATCAATGCCTGGAATTCACTACCTGATTCTGTGGTTTCTTCCCCAAACCCAAAAAACTTTAACCTTAGACTGTCTACTGTTGACCTCACCCCATTCCTAAGAGGTCTGTAAGGGGCGTGCATAAGCGCACCAGCGTGCCTACCGTCCCTGTCCTACTGTCCTATTGTCCTCATCTATCTGTATTCACCTTGATTATGTTTATGTTTATACCTATACCTGCTATCTTGTACATGTTTGACAAACAAATAAATAAAAATAAATAAAATAAATAAATGAGGCTTTCAAGATCTGTTTATAAGCATGGAAAGACATCTTTTGCTTTATATCTCAGAGAAAGTAATAGTTTGGATCATAAAATCGAATTTTTAAATAAAACTAAATTATATGTTTTAATATTTCTGTTAACACTTAACAGACTTTAGCTGATTAGTATTGAATGATGTGTTTTTGTAATTTGACTATTGGTGAGGGATGGGATATAGGAAGAAGAGGTGGGTTTTTTTTAAATGAAAGTATTATAGAAGGGCTAAGTTATCCAAATTGTTTATTCTTATATGTAAGAAAAGAGGGAATAACCATGATTGTATTTTTGGCTGCCAAAGGAGTCCCATAATAGAGAAACCCACCAATCCCAATGTGGTTTGATGATGACTGTGTTAATGTGAGTACTGTGTATTTCTGGGCCAAAGATAGTAAACCAGGAAGAGCTGTTTTGTATGATTAAGAATGAAATGGATGATCTTTCATGCAACTGATAAGTTTCACATGATAAAGGTTGATGAACTGATTCCCACTCAAAGGGGAATTCTTGTCAGAGTTAGCATTTCACAGGAATGTGTGGACTCTACTATCAACTCAGAGTGCAACATTGCAATAGTCAAAACCTTGAAACAATGATTAAGCAGAAGCACAAGAATGAAACTGACTAACTCACACTAGACCAGAGTGTTAGAATGAGGTCCATAATCTTTAGTGAAAAAGACTACATTCCACAGTGAATTGATTTGGGATTATGATGATAATTCAACTTTATACACCAAAATAGTATTAGGGGTGCAAAGATTTATTCCAGAGCGACAATGGCATTTCATTGTCCTCTAGAGAGTGGGCACAATTTGGGGTGCAGATAAAATTATGCATTATGCACAAGAAGTATATTCTATAACGTATGAGGGTATGAAAATAAGAAAATCTGGATGGGAGTTAACAGACTCAAACTTAACTCAGACAAGACCGAATGGATGTGGATATTGCCTCTGAAGGACCATGTTGATCGTCCTTCCTTGGTTCTGGGGGGAGAAAACTTAATCCCCTCAGAATGGGTTCGCAATTTGGGTGTCCTCCTGGACTCACAGCTGAGATTAGATCAACACCTGACAGCTGTGGCCAGGGGGACCTTTGCACAGGTGCGCCTTGTGCACCAATTGCGGCCCTATTTGGATCAGGAGGCTCTACTCACGGTCACTCATGCCCTTATCACCTCACGGCTTGACTATTGCAATGTGCTCTACATGGGACTACCCTTGAAGAGTGTCCGGAGACTACAACTGGTCCAAAATGCAGCTGCGCAGCTGATTTTGTCATTTCATTTGGACATAACTTTTTTCTTTTCTTTTTAAGGAAGCAGGAAAAACAATTCGATTTGACACCTTTCAACTGAAAAGCTTATTCTGTCATTTCATTTGGACATTTTTTTTAAAGTAAGGAAAGGGAACAGGAAAATATAATTCGATTTGACACCTTTTTAGGGGAACAAACAAACAAAAGATTCTTCTCTTTTGATGAGATGGAATTCCCTTCTACTCCAAACTAGAGAAGGAGGCTTGGCAAGTCTGCACTTCAAACAAAACATTTTTCTCTCCAAAAGGGGAATGTTAAATTGTTTATATATATATATATATATATATGTTTTTATTGTTGTCTTTTTTATATACTGTGAGCTGCCCAGAGTCCTTCGGGAGTTGGGCGGCATACAAATTTTATTAAATAAATAATTAAATAAAATCATATTTATGGAAGATCCTGGCACAAATGCATATGTTTCTAGTTTCAAGACATTATTTGTGATATTTAATTATTCTGCTCTCCCAATTTTTTTTAAAGTACAGTGTTGTTACTTCTGGAGCAGTGAACCTATGGTAGAATAACAATGTGAAGGAAAGGAAATAAAAAAATGGGCTAATTCTTTGATCTGTGAATAAACAATCTGATTCCATGGTGTCACTTGCTACCATTTTGTAAGAACAAACAGTTTGGAAGCAATCCCTATTAATGTTAGAATCTGAAAAGTTAACATATAAATGAAAGGCAATAGGGCAGAGGTGAAATTCACTTAACTTCCCTCCAGTTTGCAAATGTGCGTGCGCCGTGCACACACTCGCTTAGCTCGCACGCGCCATCGTCTGTGCATGCGCAAAGCTTTCCGCGCATGTGCAGAGCCTGAAAATCATTGCAAAAAAAGGGGCGTCATGACGTCCGCGTGGGTGGGCGGGGCTTCGTGCAGTCAGCCCTACTGGCTCACACGAGCCGGATAGAAGCGGCTGAATTTCACCCCTGCAATAGGGCCAATTACTAGGTCAACCAGTACAAAACTGAAAGCCAAAGTTTCACCTGAGTTGAACCTCTGAAATCCTAAGGATCAGTGATGATTGATACCTGATCTGTCTCATCCTGAAAAAATAGTTTAGGTGGGAGATAACATTCTTTAAGCTTTTCTCAAAGATCTAAAAAAGATGCTCCAACAAGAAATGTAAATTGTGGACATTTGGTACAGATTAGCTAAATTATATACCATCACACCACAAAGTGTCTGGAAAAAAACCCTACTTGCATACAGGAAATGGGTAGATGCCAAATGTTTTCTTTTACTTAACCACCCATTCAGCACACAAGGAGGCGTGCATCATCAATTAACTACAGTGAATTCTTAACATGTCTTTTTAATTTCATTCCAAGTCTTAACATAATTGTTTTGAAACAACATACAATTCATATTTGTCATATTAATGTAACACGTTCCATAAAAGCACACAATAGACAAATAAACCAAACTGGAAATACATAACCACATAAAATGCCAGATAAAATCACCTACAACAGGTCATAATTCTCCCAGGTTTCAGTGCCTGAGGAAATAACCAGGTCTTTATTGCCTTCCCAAAGTCAGGCAGAGTCAGGCCAGCCAGATCTTGGGCAGAAGACTATACCAAATCAAGAGAGAAATTGGGGAAGAGAAAATAAATTTCTGTTTCCTTGGCCTCATTATTTTCATCCTACCAAAACCTCCTTGGCTGTCCACACTTACAGAGAAAATGTGATGAAGAATTCCCTCATAATGTCTTCTTTTGGCATTAGGTTGAAGTCTGCCTGCAAAGCTCTGGGGAGAGGATTGTACAATGAAAGATGAGCATTCACATGTATCTCTAAGCTATATTATACTAAAAGAACACAAGAACAGCTCCTTCTTCCTTTAACAGCCCCTCCCTTCAGTAGGAATTCCACTGAAATTCCCTTAGTAAGAAATGCCCAAAAAAATAGTCTCTTATCAGTTTAAATGAAAACTAGTAGGGAAAAATACATATGTCTTTTCTGCCTGACACTAGTGCCACCCAGTGCTGACTGAAGTAGCAAGAAAGAAACAGAAGCCTGGGGGTACAGGGAAGAGGAGAAGAGATATAGCTACGAGCTATAACTATTGGAGTGAATCACTGAACCAGAAGAGGAACAACTGGAGAACTTCACTAGGGGACCATTCCAGTCTGAAGATAAACCTGAATATAATGGCCAGTTCATACAATCCCCTTGTGGTTCAGCATCTTATTTTCATCTATGATCATTTGGCTCCCAATGAAGAAATCAAATGCTTCTGAATATCATTACAACATTTCTGAAAATGCTACTAATAAGTGGTCATCTGAAGTAGAAATGAAGGTGTGTACACCAATAACTGGAAACAACCCCAGACATGTTAATAAAGGCCAATAGTGATGATCTAAGAGCACAGTGTTTGTGGGAGATGAGTGGACCACAGGCAAGGCACACCTTCTCTCATTGCAAATGCAATTATCCCCCTTCTTAAAGATCACTGCAATATTGATTTGAACCATTTGATCTAGTGATCAAATACATTCAAAATCTGGCATTCATAATTTGAATACTTTCACTGCAATCTTAAGAATGTTGGTCAGTTGAACCTTCAATAAATAAAAAAAAACAGTGGCGTGCTTTTGCCATAGGCATAGTTTTTTTTAAAACTTCTACTATTTTTCCAGGGTAATGTCTATCTAATGTAACAGTGTTTATGCTCTCTCACACTGCATATGGACATCAGAGGTGGGTTCCTACCGATTTGGACCGGTTCTATAGAACTGTTAGTAATATGGCGACCTGGGTCGCTGGAACCGGCAGCGACCCAGGCCTGCCACACCCCCGAGCCGGTTCTCTCGGCGCCACTGTAGGCGCCGCCATCTTGTTTTTTGCTTCTGTGCATGCACAGAAGGGGTTTTTTTGTACTGCACATGTGCGTGCACCCGCGACCCGCCCACATGGCGCATGCGCACCCGCGCGGCGCGTCCCTGAGCAAACCGGCAGTAAGAAAATCCAGAACCCACCCCTGATGGACATAATTCTCTTCAGTTGGTCCTATTAATAAAGGGATCCAGCATCATTAAATATAGCAAACAAGGGCTTTTAAAATTTGGAAAATGTAATGTGCACTAGCCATGGCAACTAGCAATTCAGAGTTCAAAAGCTCCAATTTAAACTTTTTAAAGTCAAGCATAAATGTCAGTGAATACTAAATGGATAATTTTAAACACAAGGTTTCAAGTGCTTTGATGGATAGCTAATAATAAATTCTGCTGAAACCATATGCAGGCATCATTAAGATGTCTGGGCCGCCATCTTCTACCAGTGCTTGGAATAAAAATAAGGCAAACAATATTTTATAAAAGAAAAGACAAATCAACTCGACATCTATGTGCCTCTTATTATAAATATTGCTGATTGGAATGGAACTGTTTGAGAGAATTTCTCCAAAATATTGCTACTATTGATCAGACACAGGGTAATTATGTTATGACAGATAGATAGATAGATAGATAGATAGATAGATAGATAGATAGATAGATAGATAGATAGATAGATAGATAGATAGATAGATAGATAGATGATAGACAGACAGACAGACAGACAGACAGACAGACAGATTTGAACTACACACCACAATTTACCATTACAGGTAGTCCTCAACTTACAACAGTTAACTTAGTGACCATTCAAAGCAGTGGTGGGATTCAATTTTTTTTACTACTGATTCTGTGGGTGTGGCTTGGTGGGCATGGCAGGGGAAGGTTACTGCAAAATCCCCATTTCCTCCCGATCTGCTGGGAGTTGGGAGGCAGAGAATAGATGGGGGTGGGGCCAGTCAGAAGTGGTATTTACCGGTTCTCCGAACTACTCAAAATTTCCCCTACCGGTTCTCCAGAACTGGTCAGAACCTGCTGAATCCCACCTCTGATTCAAAGTTACAATGTCACTGAAAAAAGTGACCTATGCCGTTTTTCACAGTTACGACCTTTGCAACATCCCCATGTTCCCGTGATCAAAATTCAGATGCTTGGCAACTGGTTCATATTTATGACGGTTGCAGAATCCCAAGGTCATGTGATCACCTTTTGCAACCTTCTGACAAGCAAAGTCAATGGGGAAGCCAGATTCACTTAACAACTGGGTTACTAACTTATCAATTGCAGTGATTCACTTAACTGAGTCAAGAAATGTCATAAAATGGCACAAAAATCAGTTAACAAACGTCTCACTTAAAACATAAATTTTGGGCTCAATTGTGGTCATAAGATATGGACTTCCTGTATTCCATTATTGCAATAAGCAAACTTTTAATTTCTTAAGAGCTATAGTTTCTACGATATAATTCTGAAAGCCATACATGTAATTAGAAGAGGTTTGCTAATGGACTGTGTGAAAAGGAGACCTAGTGTCATCAAAACCTAGAGGAATCTCCAAGACTATTTTATGAGGGGAAAAAATGGAACAGCAATTGTAATTGTAAAGCACTTGATAACCTACAAATGGCAGGTAAGCAGTTCCAAGAAGGCTCCCCACCCATTTGCACTACTCAGGTGACCCTGACAACACAGATGGCCTCCAGGTGGCCTCAAGGACTCTCTAAAAGAATGCAAATGACCAGCTGTCTGCAAAGAGTATAAATCCTTCCATTCCCCACCATCCAGTCAGAGCTGAAGAAGCTTCTTGGATGAGAAGCAAAACGTCTTCAAAGAAAAACCAGAAAATCCAGTTGCCTCTTGAAAAAAGCACCTTTGGGACAGCCATGACCTGGATGACTGAGAATCTCCATAGACAATTCTACAAAAGAAATAGACTTTAGGCTGACAATTCATACTCTATGCAATTGCTTTTGAGAACATCCAGTCCTATCAATTTTGGCTGGGGGATTCTGGGAATTAAAGTCCACACATCTTAAAGCTGTCAAGGCTGAGAAACACTGCATTAAGAGACTCCCCATATTCAATGATAACCATTGCCATTGGAAACATTGAAGCTATAAGATATTTACTGTATCTTCATCATGCAAACTACAACCATACAAAACCTTTCAAGTAGTTGTATGGCACTGCTCTTAAGCAGTACTGAAATGGGTAGCAATCTTTTTCATAGACACAGCAGGTCATAGATATGGAAGAGCACTTTGAAAGAAAAGAGCAATTGAGAAGAAAACAAATTTGCTACCAGTATCAAAAGGTAAAAATCCCGGCAAGGGTTGAACAATACTTTAGAACAGTGTCCAGCTCTATGGAGCCACATCCTGAGCTAATAATATTTTCTGCAGAGGTGGGTTCCTACCGGTTCTAACCAGTTCTTTAGGACCGTTAGTAACTCGGTGATGACGTCACGGAGCTGGTTCTGTCTGTGTCTCTGTGGGTGCCGCCATCTTGGATTTGCTTCTGCGCATGCGCAGAAGCTATTTTTTTATTGCTGCGCATGCGCACATGGCGCAACCCTGAGCGAACCGGCAGCAAAAGGATCCAGAACCTACCCCTGATTTTCTGCATATCTTTTTACTATTTTGTGCACAATTTTTATTTATTATTAGATTTATAACCTAATTTCTTGGGGAACTGAAGAACACCCAGAATAGGTTTCTCCTCATTTTATCTTTCCTAGCTAGGATATAAGCTGGGTTGAGAGATAGGACTATCTCAAAGTCACCAATAAACCACAGGGATGAAGGGTGACCCCCAGCCTATATCTTCTCAATTCTAATCTAACTTCTTATCCTACGTATAGTGAGTCTCAAGTGATTATCTTCAAAGGTGACATAAAAAAATAGTCATATTATGGCAAGGTTCCTTCTACATTGCTGCTGGTGTTAAAACAAACTTCCCCACTGCAATAATCCTTTTCTGCACAGCAAATGTCTCTATCTTCATTTCCCATACTAGCCAGGACATGTTCCTGCAAGCCAGTGTATGATTGTCATACTATGAGGATAGCATCCTGTTTCCATCCTTATCCTTCCACTTATTACATTAGGTCTTCTTCTTTTTTCAGTGATAAAGGGAAAATAAACAAAAGGTACTTGTTTCCAAAAGGTAACTGGACTTTCTTGGGGTTTTCTTTGAAAATGTTTCATTTCTCATCCAAGAACTGAAGAAGCTTCTTGGATGAGAAGAACTAAAGAATGATGTTCTTCTTGGATGAGAAGAACCGAAGAGGCTTCTTGGATGAGAAGAACTAAAGAATGATGTTCTTCTTGGATGAGAAGAACTGAAGAGGCTTCTTGGATGAGAAGCTAAATGTATTCAAAGAAAAAAAAAACAAGGAAGTCCAGTTGCCTTTTGGAAAAAGCATCTTCGAGACAGCCGTGACCTGGATGATTGAAAATCTCCATAGACACTCAGCTATTGCTAAGGGGAACAATGGAGCCATTCCTTCCATCAGTAGAGAAAGAGAAAGTGTCATGGTGTTTTGGCGACTAGGGAAGAAAAAAAAAATCCCACAAGTAGAAAGAAGAGTGAGGTTGGGATTCTATCCAATAGGAAACTGTCAGCACAGCATGTCCTTCAAACAGAAACTGAATAGATTGATTTGCAGAAGGCTCAGCTTTCCAAGAAGATCAGAAGCCCCATGGCATTGCGGGGCATGCACAGAAAGTCCCACTCTCAGACCTGCAAATCCTTGCCTGGGGAAAGGACCTGAGAGCACTGAAATGCAATAATCCATTCTATCTATGCATTTACCTTTAGAATGACCATTGACAGCATGTCTGAACTTTTAAAAGCTATGAAATAATACAAAGGAGCAGGAGATTAAACTTACCTTTCTCATACCTATGAAGGTTTTCTGACAATGCCAGCCCATTAGAAATTTTCCTTACTACCTTTGAATATCCTGTAACTGGGGAAGGTGATGCTCTTCCCTATTCATGTTTCCAGATATCACCCAGGTATCTGTTTCGATGCAGACTGCGAAGGGATGGAACAATGGAGTCTGAACATGCTTTCAAGCAGATAGCCTATATGCAATAGTTTGAAAAATCCTGCACTGTGCAGGTCCGCAAGAGGCTACTACATCAGAAAGCTCCATGCCTCAAATACTTTGTGCATCCTGTAGAATCAGATTTACTGTACAATGCTTTCTGCCTCCTGATAGTTACTGTAACAACCTATTTCACCTTGCCAAAAGGCCAACCTTGTCAACCCCACAGTAGTCAATATCCTATAGTGTCTCTGTTTAGCACGGGAACATGGCCCTAACCCAGACTCTGCAGTTCTGGGACTGAGTTACTTGAGTGTGACAGAGATAAATAGCCTTGGGCTGCAGAAACGGAGCAAGGACAAAAGGACATTCTGCCTATACCATGGGAGAAATAGCTACCCACATAGGTTCACCTGCAGATGCTTAATAGACACAAGAAAAGAATTTCAGCTTGGAAGCCTTTGATTTTAGACATGGTAGGAGGACAGGGAGAAACAAAGGAAACCTTTTGACTGGTGGCTCATTTTTTTCCTCCAAAAAGAAAGAAAAATAAAATATATCTTTTGTTTTTTTAAAAAAAAAAAGTTACGTATTAATTTTTCATGCATGCAATTATATTTACATTATCAGCTCACCATCTCTGTTTTATGTTACTGAAAGATGTGTCAGTCTCTGATTTACAGTTTTAACTATTCCTTTAACCCAGACCTGTTTCCTGTTGAGAAGTTCTGCTTTTAATTTTCAGCTGGCATAAAACTGTGCTTGGGTTCACACATAATGAACTATTTTGTCACACACGGTGCAATGTTGTTTATGCAGAATAATTAGGTGATTTACAAAACTAGTCAGATGTTTAGGAATTCAGATTAGCAGGATTTTTCAAATCAGAATTTAGGAAGCTGCTGTATTTCATTTCCTTCCAGTTTCAATTTTGGCACAAGCAGGAGAAGTTCCACTGTTATGATGGCCAAATGACACTGCTTTCTTTTGCCATTTTTAAAGTACAGATATCCAGAAATTACAGTGTACAGCTGTACTTTAAAACATCTGTACATCTTGGGGACAACAGTGGACATCTGTACAATTATAATGTAGTAAGTCACAAGGCAGCTGACACTGACGTTTTAGCTTGTGCATTGTGTACTAAACAAATGATGAATACCGGGACAAAATGTTCATGTCAAAATGCATTGAGTACCAAATTCAATGAGTTTCAAGCAGTTGCGTACCAAACTACCACTTGTATATGAAAAACTATGCAAGTACAATTGGGCTTTGCCACATGTTTCCTTTAGACATTCATTAGTCAGTTTTCCCTTTGGTTAAGCCACTGCATGCATGCAACCATGAATATTAAAGTTATTATTTTATTTTATTTTATTTTAGATGCAGTTACACAAGATTCACATTCCAGCAAGTTCGATTGTACCTGATTTTTCTTCTCGCTTTATTGGCCAGCACGTATCTATTTCCCATGCTGAACACAAGAAAATATGAAAACCCACCAATGGTCTTGCCAGATTTCAATCCTCTTTTCAATTGTTGTTATATCTGGAAATGCAAGGAGTTGTAGTCTCATCAAATTCTGGGGGGAACATGTTCTGCTTCTGAGCATATGTGTATGGATCGGGGTGGGTTCTGGTTTTCCTCACTGCTGGTTCGCTCAGTGTTACGCTGCATGGGCACGCGCGCGCTTCATGCATGCGCAGTGCTTAAAAAAAGCTTCTGCACATGCGCAGAAGCAAAAAACAAAATGGCGGCGCCTATGGTGCCACCAAAAGAACCAGTTCGGGGGCATGGCAGGCCTGGGTCACTGCCAGTTCTAGCGATCCAGGCCACCAAGTTACTATAGAACTGGACCGAACCGGGAGGAACCCACCTCTGGTATGAATGCAACTGTTGCATTAGCATTCTTTAGTAGCTTCTATTTTATCTGATATTTCCATTGCCAAGTCTTCTATTATGATTTTCTGGCACTTAGAGTCAAAATGAATTGATGCTATAGATAGCTTTGCAATTTTCCCCCTTCGCATCCTCTCCCCTCCTCAGGCTATAATTGCAGCACTGTGGTTTAAATCATTGCCTTCCAAAACAGAGGTCAAGGGTTATAGTACAAGGATGTTGCTATATTTTTTCCCCTTCTCAGTTACCCTTCCAGAACTCTTAATGTAATTTGCAGTATTATTCAGGGTAATGAAGTGGAATTTTAATAGTAGCTAGAACTGTATGTAACAAGATACGTGGGCAACTGACTCTTTATTCTGCTGCCGACACATCTTTTTCTCAAAATATTCCTAATTGAAAAAGAAGCACATGGAAATGAGGATGGAAGCAAAGGAAGAGTGCTGGTAAATCAAGGAAGATATTGGACAATCCTATTGTGTCAATGAAGTTGGCTACACCTACAGGATATGGAGCCTGGAGTTTCCTATATATGATATTAGAGACAATAGCTACTATTTTGCTTCTCAAACAGTAGTATTTTGAAGCTTTCCATGTCAGGAGGTAGTAAGGCAAATTAAGTTCCTTCCTTGCAACAATTTGGTCAGTTGAAAGAGCTAGCAAAATGGCATTTATCCAAGAATGGTGCTGAGTGGTGTGCTCAAAGGCAAAACCAGGATCATGGGACAACATTGAAATCTCACCATGACTTGCGCACATGTGTCAGCTGATGAAGGAAAATAATTTACAAAGAAAGATACAAATAGCAATTTAAAAATTAACTGGAGGAAACTCCAGTGGCACAATGAGCAAAGCAAGAAGAAGATGAGACATTCCCCTCCCTCCCTCCCTCCCTTCCTTCCTTTCTTCCTTCCTTCTTCCATTTATTCCATAGCTCTCTACTCCAGCTATGACTCAAAATATGCTGGTGGAGAACTGAGATTATTAGAAGGAAATGCCAATAGGATCAGGGAATCAAATGAACCTGGAGAATCAAGTACTACTACCCTTGTTTTTGGGAAGGATCAGCCATGGGCAATGGAAGAGACTTCCGAGGCGAGCAGATTTGTAGACCCTTGCAAAGGCAGGGCATAAATTACAATGGATGAAATCTGCCATTCTACAGCATGGCAGACTTCATGTAATGGAAACATCAATCTGAAGATCAGAGAGGGAGAAATGAAAGCAGAGAATGATTTTTTTTCCTATGCCCTGTGGCCAGTGGTGGGTTGCTCCCAGTTTGGCCCGGTTCTTAGAGCCGGTAGCGGCGGTGGCGGGAGGCTCTGCCCACCCGCCCAGGACGCTTCTGTGTAGTAAAGGGTTTTAGAACCCACTACTGCCTGTGGCTCACAGCAGCCAGCAAGTATATAGGAAAGAGGAGCTTGTTTTCCTTTTTTTTCTTTTTAATTTGGCATTTTATAGCCATTTATTCCTTTTATTGAATCTCTGGGAAGGAAATAAACTATCCCACTTACAAAGCTGGCATATTTTGTCTCTCATTCATGGGGGAAAAAAGTTTTTGGATCCTATGAATCTGAAGTCATGGTACATTTTGAAAAATTCCCAAATGTATTATTGAAAAAAAAGGCTATCTTTCTTTTAGGAAACTTGTAAAATTAAACTACCATTGCAAAATGGGATGTGTGTGTGTGTGTGTGTGTGTGTGTGCACGCGTGTGTGCGAGCACGCACATGTGTCTCTATGCCTCCATGTTGTGAAGGGTAAAGCAAGCATATTAAAGATAGATTTAATAATCAGATCTGGTGTTCTTGACTAATTAGCTAAATGGATAGCCTAAATGTGTATTTCATTAGGGCAAGATGTATCAATTTCCTCCTGTGCCATTTCAGGGTTGATATATTGTACTGCTGTGGTTTATTTCTAGCACAATTTAGGCTGTGTTGATTCATGTGGTTATCTCTGGCAATCTGACAAAATGTAATTCATTTTCTACCATCAAATACTGATTGGAACCCTAATTTTTATTGTTCACCTGTACTGAATTTAATAAGCAAACAATTTTAAGTGAGGTTGGTTTTTAATGTAATCTTATTATTATTTTAATACTAGCATTATTATTAATAATAATGATAATAATTATATTTGATTAAAATCCTAAATGTACTAGATAAGGAACAATATTAAAATATACTGCCTAAGTCATTCTTAAAGTTAATGCCTGTTGCATAGTCCTTAATTGCTGGTCGAATATCAAACCAATTAGGATCTTGACAGACTTGAACATTGGACGCCATCTAACAAAATGAATTTCAATGGTGAAAAAAGTCAGGTTCTACATTTAGGCAAGAAAAACAAAATGCACAGGTACAGTATATGTGGTACGTCGCTCAATAGTAGTAACTGTGAGAGGGATCTTGGAGTCCTAGTGGACAATCACTTAAATATGAGCCAGCAGTGTGCAGCAGCTGCCAAAAAAGCCAACACAGTTCTAGGCTGCATAAACAGAGGGATAGAATCAAGATCACGTGAAGTGTTAATACC
>QLTV01000563.1:856879-887677 GCA_003457575.1 Thermophis baileyi
GCATGCGTGGGGGGTAGGGGGAGCACAGGGGGTCACGTGCACATATACGGGGGCGGGGGAGTGCAGGGGGGTCACACATGCATGCACGAGGTGTGGGGCACATGGGGGGCACGTGCATTGCATTATGGGTGCAGGCGTACACGCTGTCACGTGCGCATGCGCACACTTTTGGCGCGTGACGACAAAAAGGTTAGCCATGACTGTTATACACCAAAGAAGAGGAGATCTATAGCCAACTGGTTGCTGTATCCATGAATCTGATGAGTGATTTATCCAGAAAAGCTAGGTATGGATTCCTTTTCTCTACTCCCATCGACCAATGAGTTTTCTTCCTATATGCATTGGTAGAATTCTGTCTATGCAAGAAACAAACCCTTTCTTATGCCATTGGACCTTCTTAATAGCACACTTGAATGGGGCAAACAAGCTCAGCGTGAAATGTAACCATACTAGTAATTTCCTATTCTCTCATCTGAACACTCCAATAACAGTGGTCAAGGTAATCATTCTGGATGAAATGATAATCGCCCCTAAAGAAGCTGGTTTGTGACTTGGGTTTTCTCCTAACTCTTGGCTCCTGCTCAAACAGCAGATGAAATGAAGCAACACATCTATGTGACTTTTACATGATCTGTTCTAGATCATTAGAGAGCCGTACTTCATTAGCACAAACTGACTCAGGAGAGAAAGTATAAATTGTTCCAACTGTGTGTCCTATACACCAGTGGTCTCCAACCTTTGCAGCTTGGCGGCCTGGCTGGAGGGGGACAGGGGAACCGGGCCATGTGAGTGAGTTGAGCTGTGTGTGTGTGTGTGTGTGTGTGTGTGCTGGCCCTCAACCCAGTTGTGAATAGGCCACGGCCCGGTAGTGGGCTGCAGCCCAGGAGTATCTGGATACTACAATGGATACTACAATCTGGATACTATGATGGTATCTGGATAATACAAACAATGGGGTCATCATCCACTCTCCAGGCAATGCATTTATTCTTGGGTGTTAACAACATACAATAACAGAGCATATGGTTTCAAGAAGTAAGCAAAATAGAGACTAGTTGGCATTATTTTATGATTATTGCATCTTCTGTCAGAGTCCATATGAACTTAACTGGAGGAAGACTTACCCTCCTATATTCTTTTTGCTGATTTCTCACATGCATACACATACCTATGGGGCCATAGGGGCTGACGTACAACAGTGAGATAAACAGGGTGCCTAGAACAACTTCATTTTATAGGATCAGTTTAGAACTTTGTTTGCAAAGTGAAAAGGAACAGTTAATCCACCAATAAGTCATTTGTCTCAGGGCAGTTTAAAGGTAAAGGTAAAGATTCCCTTGCACATATGTGCTAGTGGTTCCCGACTCTAGGGGGCGGTGCTCATCTCCGTTTCAAAGCCAAAGAGCCAGCGCTGTCCGAAGACGTCTCCGTGGTCATGTGGCTGGCATGACTAAATGCCGAAGGCGCACAGAATGCTGTTACCTTCCCACGAAAGGTGGTCCCTATTTTTCTACTTGCATTTTTACATGCTTTCGAACTGCTAAGTTGGCAGAAGCTGGGACAGCTCACTCCGTTATGCGGCGCTAGGGATTTGAACCGCCGAACTGCCGATCTTTCTGATCGACAAGCTCAGTGTCTTAGCCACTGAGCCACCGCATCCCTCTCAGGGCAGTTTAGGCTAATGTAAATCAGTCTGGGCTAGTTGTTGGAATTAATAGTTTGTACAACATACTAGCATCTGACCCACTTAAGTGCACAGTGTGACAAGACCTTTTGAGTACCATAACAAAAAAAGTGCCGTATATATTTAAGTTTTAAGTTTAGCCATTAAAAATAATGGAGGAGAGAACTGTGGTCTGAATTTTATTTAGGCACACAAAGAAAGATTGAGTCTTCAATATTCCTAGCTACATGTGCAAGCCATATGGGAGAAATCTGACTGGTCATATTGATACTTGGATGCTTTCCTCACATGTTTTTGGATGCTGAAGGGAAATCCCTTTTAATTATACTTTAGACTAAATTAAAAACAAACAGCTCTAATATTCTCTACATCTGTAAGACTGCACCCTAGTCAATGTCAGCCTGCTTCCTTGTTTGAGATGGAGCTGCTAAGTGTGGGAAATCCAGAAATCCAGGCACTCACTTCAAATTAATATAAAGGTTTATTGAAAGCTTAAACTCTCTACAAGAATCTGAACTACTTGGTGGTAGATAAGAGTCAATGGTATTCAAGGTGGGCTGGACTTAGATCTCTTGTGATCATGAAGAGACTCGAGATTGATGATGTGCTTGACCTCTCTCTCAAGCTCAGCCTGGTCATCTTCTACAGGAGCCTTAGAACAAGACTGAGACCATTAGTTTTTACTGATTTGTGGAGAAACGAAACATATCCATGTATATATTTTAAGAAATTAGCAGATTTTTCAACATTGGTATGTGTTTATGGATGCATATTCTGCTTAATGTCTCTATGATCTAGGTCAGTGGTTCTCAACCTTTCTAATGCCGCGACCCCCCCGTGACCCCCCCGCCACTGCCGTGACCCCCCCCCCGCTGCCATGACCCCTCCCCGCCCCCTCCCCGCGCGGTTACTCTCTGCGCATGCGCAAAGCATTCTGCACATGCGCAGAGGGTAGAAGAAGCCAAATGGCGGTGTCCGGGCTACCAGCTGTCCGGCGACCCGCAGGCACGGCCGAACTGGGACCTTTTCACCCCTGCAGTGACGGTGGCACCAAGATGGCGGGCTAACGCGCGCGGCGACCCCTGTGAAATGGTCGTTCAACCCCCAAAGGGGTCGCGACCCACAGGTTGAGAACCGCTGATCTAGGTACAGCCAGTTAAAAACTTGGCTTACTTTAACCCACTTTTAAATTACAATGATTGCACTGTGACTATATAATATTGCTAGCCAGGCTAAATAACTCATGTTTATGGTATTGAATAGTTTATTATGTTAAGCCCACTTCAGTGTAATGTAGCACTTCTAACTCAATATTATTGAGTGGATCAACACACTGGTCTACCTAACTCAGAATTATTTATACAGATGGCTGTTGCCTCTTTAGAATTTCAGGAATTTTCCAAACCTACCTGAAGTTACCAAAAACTCAATCTGGGACTCTTTATATGCAATGTATGTACTCTAAGCTGTAACATCCCAAACAGAAGTAGAACAAGTTTCAAAGGTCAGTTCCATGGGCTGTTATAGTATGTATGCTCTAATGTAGTTATTAAGTTTGTATGCATGTGATTGTCCTGCTGAATTCCACCAGATGCATTTATGAATAAACTGGTTCCAGAATTAGATTCTGGAATGCCTTTATTCTTTATATTGACCAAGAGGGTACAAAATAAGGAGCAAGATTGCAGCCTTTGCTGGAACCTGGACAACCTTCTGTTCACCCATGGAAAGCAGACTGTGCAAACAGGAACAAGGGAAGCCAAGAACCGCCAGACTTATTATTCAAAGCATATGTGGGCCTTTTTTGCAAGTTTTCTTTGCGCAGCACCTCTTTCAGACGTCATGCTCAATAAAACACTTGTTCTCCAAAACTCAAAATGAATTAAAGGGGGGGAGAAAAGGTGAAACAAAAGCCACACTTTTAATATGACCTGTATTTTATTGGAATTTAAACACCCAAGTGAAAGGGATTTACCTCAAAGAATCTGATCTGGATGATATATTCTGTATGACTGAAAATTGCTTTCTGGCTCTTCATAAAGTTTTGATTTGACTGGCAGGTTCTATGTAAAAAAAAATGCTTTCATTTAGACGTGCACTCCCATGTGTCACATTGCATTATGTATTTTCATTTAGTATTTTACAATGGCAATAATCACCTCAAGTGCATTATTATTGGACCACTATATGAAATAGACCAATATGTGTCAAACTGAATGGCAGTTGCTTAACCCTTAGTTTGCTCTTGCTTATAGAAGTCTTCAAGAAAGTTTTCAATAGAAGCATAGCAGGGGTGGGTTGTGGATCCTGTTGCTGCCGGTTTGCTCAGGGTCGCACCCCGCGCGCGCACACCCACAGCAATCAAAAAATAGCTTCTGCGCATGCGCAGAAGCAAAAATTAGCTTCTTCAAATGCGCACAAGCAAAATCCAAGATGGCGGCACCCATGGAGACACCGACAGAACCGGCTCTGTGATGTCATTGCCGAGTTACTAACGGTTCTAAAGAACCGGATAGAACCGGTAGGAACCCACCTCTGATGTCCTCCCTGAACAGGAAAAATGGTTCTACTTAATGTTGAGATCACTGCTATATATATATGTGTTAACTGACAGAGTACTTCCCTGGTATTTCCCCCCCCCCCCTGAATTCATTAAATGACTTCAGGTCTGTAGACAAACCCCCCCCCCAAGTGTCTTAGTAATGACAAAACTAAAAAACCCACAAACATTCTACTATCCACATTCTCTACAGAATGTATAATTGAATATGGCCCTGATGTGTCTCCTAGAATAGTTTTCCTGATACAGGAGTGGATTCAATTCAGAGGTGGGCTCCTACCGGCTCGGACCGGTTCTATAGAACCGGTAGTAACTTGGTGGCCTGGGTTGCTAGAACTGGCAGCAACCCACGCCCCTGAACTGGTTCTCTCGGTGGCACCATAGGCGCCACCATCTTGTTTTTTGCTTCTGCGCATGTGCAGAAGCTTTTTTTTGTACTGCGCATGCGTGCGAGTACCCCCGCGGCGCATCCCTGAGCGAACTGGCAGTAAAGCAATCCAGAACCCACCCCTGATTCAATTGCTTAATTGTCTGGAATATAGGTGTAAAACGAAGGATGTTACACATCTACATCCAGGGTGCAAACTTCTTTTTAAGCAGCAGATGAAAGAACAATACATAGTGTTTCAAGTGTGCAGTGGAATCTGTGGGGAGAACAACGTTGCAAAGGGTCAATGTTAGCAAGGTAGTGGGCATAGCATGACAATGAGCAGAAATGCACATACAAAAATGACCGGACTTGAATCATAATGTTTTCTCTGCTATTTTGACCACCCCCTTCTGAATGCCACTGCATCTACAGTCATGCTGTAGAATGAGTCCAAAGGTGTCACAATATTTCTAATGCTACTGAATTTGCTTCTTTATTTATTCTTTATTTAAACAAATAAAATTGAATTTGCTTTTGTCACATTACTTTCATCCATTGCTGAAATTGAAACGGAAGATAATGGAAGGATTAGACCATTCTTCCAATACTAATTTAATTTATAAAATTCATTACCCATTTTTATGTATGAGGTTATGTCACCTATGTTGTATCCCTTAAGCAAGTGTGGAAGATGTACTGTTTTTGCCCTGTTGCCAATGTTTGAATCTAGAGAGAGACAAGAAACGGGGGGGGGGGGACTTTTTAAATCAGCCTTGATACTGTGATCTTGTCACTGAGCTCTCAGCCACTACTTATATATCCCAGTCAACCATAACATTTCAAACTCCATCAATAAATCTGGGAACTTAAGATGTGGTATCCCAATGTGCATCATTTCAGCTGACTTCTTCCTTTCCCTCTCTTTTTTTTACAAATATAGTCACAGCCATTTTTAAGCAAAATAAAATGTTAACCAAAATGCCACACATTGTACTTTGAAATGCTGCTAAAGGCTATAATTTACTGAAACAAAGCACTTTTTTAAAAAAAAAGAAAAAGAAAAGAAACCTTCAGGAAATGAATATATTATATTTTTGAATTAGAATACCTCACAAGTTTTGAATCCATGGTAGGTACCAGCCTGACATTGATCTAAAACCTCTGAGAATGTTTTTTGCACACTAAGCACAAATTTACATCAAGGCAACAGCTTTCTCCATTACGCTGGGTATTAAGAGACTATATCCATCTACTTGACAATTTTGTTGGTTCTTATCTTTGTGCCTTTCCCGCCCTTTTTCTTACAGTTCTCTGGAACTTTGTGGAGTGATGAAGTCGTTTCGCTGTCACTTAGAATGGCTGATTTAGTTTGACATGAAAACCTCACTGGCAGACTCAAAAAGTCTTTGTGATGTAAAGTAATTCAAAATATAAAAATTAACCTTTGTCACATATGGGCCCATTCTAATGTCTTCAAGCACCCACATTATTTTTTCTCTTCCGGAAAAACAAAATATCAGTTCCAATCATATGTTTTAAATAATATAACATAAATTTTAATGAAGTTCCAGCCAAGTGTAGGATGTTTCAGAAGAAGGAGTCTGGCTTTCCTATGTTAGCTTTTTCTGTTAGAGTATATAAGTTTGAGGAGGTGACAGAAGAGACAAAGGGCAATGCCTTTGTCAAAATGCTAAATCATACACATTCTTAGAAATTTCTTTACTAAAATGAATCATTGTCCATAAAGTTTGGCAAGGTAAATGGGGGAAAAATAAGAGGAGACATGTTGATACAGAGAGGAATAATTTCGTAATCCAGGGTAGGTCTAGTAACTTATTTATTTGAGTAGCCCATCCCCTGGCAATGGTTAGGGTTGGTTTTCGATGCTTTATCAGAACAAAGAATTCAACATTTACATTCAATATTTATTAGTGCAATATATAGGACAGCTGGTTTCTCCACCCCCACCTCACCTATTTAGATTCAGAGTCTGTACTCCTTCCTCCACAAAGCATATTTCAAACTCAATAGCATTGTTGTGATAGTGTTCCACCTATCACCTTGTGTTTGTTATTCGCTCTACTAATTTCCAAGTGGAGGGCTGTTTGACATTTTTAGCAGGTTGTTTGGCTATTGAGCGTAATTTTCATTTGCCCTTCATCACATTGCGAACATGAGACTGGCAGCAATGTTCACAGCCTCAAACTCATGCTCCGGGAGGACATGGTTCAATGCAATGCAAATCTTTCTCAAACAAGCTCCCCTCCTGCTAAGTAAAGAAGAAGAAAAAACAACCACCCTCGTACTCTTTGAAAGCCAGAAGTTGCAGTTAAAATGATCAGCAATCTGGCTTTGTGTGAGGCTTCCCACCTTTAGGTTCACATAATATAAAGAGAAGAATGGTCTTGTTTAATACAATGGGGGAGGGGGAATTAGTTACATACATTCAAGTAATCTTATGGCAACAACTCTTATGATCTAATTCAGGGGTGGGGAACCATGCCCCTTTTATGATATGTGGACTTCAACTCCCAGAATTCCTGAGCCAACATGGCTGTCTTAGGAATTCTGGGAGTTGAAGTCCCCAAGTAATAAAATGGCCATGGTTCCCCACCCCGGTCTAATTTGAATGTTATTGCCTGTGATTGATAGCAAATGTCAGATAGAGGTGTTACTACCAGCCCCTATCCTTCACATAGTGTCTGTGTGTTTGT
This sequence comes from Thermophis baileyi, assembly GCA_003457575.1. Lineage (NCBI taxonomy): Eukaryota > Metazoa > Chordata > Lepidosauria > Squamata > Dipsadidae > Thermophis > Thermophis baileyi. The sequence continues at coordinate 864,208 of QLTV01000563.1, forward strand.
GTGTGTGTGTATTCAATTCTTCTCTGAGCAGCCTGGACAAGTCCTTTTAGTTTTCTTGGCAGGGTTTTTCAGAAGTGTTTTGCTATTGCTCCTTTCTAGGGCCAAGAAAGAGTAACTAGCCCAAGGTAACCCAGCTGGTTTTGTGCCTAAGGCAGGGCTAGAATGCACAGTATCCTGGTTTCTAGTCTGATAGAACTGCATCAAACTGGCTCTCATAGCCTTAATATATAAGCTCTTAAAGCTATCAAGGATTGAACTAGTGAATGTCCATATGTCAGCATGTACCTGGCAGGTGTACATGTAACATAGAAATATGGCCTCTCCCCCACTCTTAAAAGTACTCATTCAGGGAGATAACTTAGACTGGTGCCTCTCTACTATCATCACATATATTCCATGCACAGTGAGTAGGGAAAATGCAAAAAGTACCACCTATGAAAAAAGGGCTGAAACTTTTGGTAACTGCTCAGCAGACACCTGCCTAATTTGCTGAACTACAAGGAGGAGGAGGAGGAATGTCAGCCCTTCCAGGCAGATCAGACTAGGAAATCAAAGTTATGAATGCTATCTATTACCATTTTTATGATAGGGTTACAGTAACAGAACCTTGCAAGTCTGAGCGCTTCCCTGTTCCTTCCTTTTATCTTTAAGAAAACTAGGAGGGTTCAACTCTGAGACTTTTTCTCAAATTATATTTCTGCTTTTGACTCAGATTTCTTTTATTTTACCATGTCTTGGTTGAGCCTCTTCCTCCAGGGTCCTCAAGGTTATACTTACAGCCAGCGGTGAAATCTACTTACCTTCCCTACCGGTTCGGAAGTGCGCACTTTGCGGGCGCTCGCTCGCTTAGCTCACACGCACACTCCCGTCATGTGCGCTTTTTCACCCTCTGCACATGCGCAGAAGGCTTTGCGCATGTGCAGAGGGTTAAAAACATGAAAATGGCGACGTCCAGGCGGGTGGGCGGAGCCCTGCACTGCCGCCGCTACCGGTTCTCCGAACCACCAGCAGCTGCAGCTACCGGTACGCCTGGACTGGGCCGAACCAGTAGCATTTCACCCCTGCTTACAGCCCCTTACATTGTACAACACAATCAGACTTGCAAGATTTTGTTGTTATAGCCAATTTCATTAGAAGTCATTTTAGGCTTCCTGTGGAGTTGATTTCCTGGTCTATTCTACCTGTGGGTGCTAACGCTGGATGACATTCTGGGGCAATTTTATATGAAGTGAAATGCCAATTACACTAATACTTTTATTTTATTTCATTTATTTTATTTATTTTGTCAAGCATGTATTAGATAACCGATATAGGTATAAACATGGTTATTAATACATGAAATGGATATGAATAAAGAGGGACAGTAGGACAGGGACGGTAGGCACGCTGGTGCGCTTATGCACGCCCCTTACAGACCTCTTAGGAATGGGGTGAGGTCGACAGTAGACAGTCTAAGGTTAAATTTTTTGGGTTTGGGGAAGAAACCACAGAGTCAGGTAGTGAATTCCAGGCATTGATCACTCTGTTGCTGAAGTCGTATTTTCTGCAGTCGAGTTTAGAGCGGTTTACATTAAGTTTGTATCTATTGTGTGCTCGTGTATTGTTGTGGTTGAAGCTGAAGTAGTCATTGACAGATAGGACATTGTAGTAAATAATTTTATGACCTACTCTTAGGTCAGACCGAAGGCAATAAAAAAAAAGATGTATTTATAAATACATTCTTTTTTTATATGTTGTCATTCCTAGTCCGGTTAGAAATGTTTAAAATTGAGCCTCCTTAGAAACATAATGAAAATATTCTCTAGATTCACCCGAGATTTTGGGGAAAGTAATGGTTCCTTTCAGGCATTAATTATCAGGGGAAGAAAAGTCAATGTGCCTGAAGTAGAAAGATGCATTATAAATCAGGACAAACAAATGGACATTGAAAACTAAATGTCATGGGAAACGATCCAGTCCCAGCCTCCAAGAATGACTGGAATGATTTCTTAACAGTGGATGATACATCTCTGCCAGCAGTGTGGTCCAGAAAGATACTGAAGTTAACAGTTGACCCATTTGGATGAACGTTATTCAGTCTTTTTACTAGCATTTGTGAATGCAAGCAAAGGATATCCTAGTATGCCTGTGTTCCCTAGGATCTATACCACATCTGTTGGTTCTACTTTTGGAAAGATAGGCAGATGCAATATTAATTAAATTTAATTGCTGTATCTTATTGTTAATGTGCATTTCCCTCCCTGGTTTTGATTGCTTGCTTGATTGCTTCATTGATTATGTGCCATCAAATCAGCACTGACTCTTAGCAAAAGCTCCCACCCTTTGTGCTAACATTCAAATTATCTGCCATTTAACAAAGTATGTGGAGGAGAAGAGGACAGGTAAACCAGGGGCTCATAGAGTGTATTGCCATTGATTAAAAAATATTCAGTGAACACAAACACACATTCACTTAAAGACCAAAAAAATAATCTCAGAAGCGTTGAAGTTCTGTCTAACAGCTTGATTAATACAGATAGTCCCTAAGAAACATCACGTTTAGATTAATATTTTGGAATTATTATTACATTACAGAACTCATGAAGCCAATTAGTGGCACCGACCTGTAACCTTAAGAAGCAATTCAATAAAGTGTTTTATCAATCAAAGGTCTTAAATTTAAATACTTAAAAAATTAAACTTTTAGTACCGTAGTATATTAAAATAGCAGTGTATTAAAATAATATTTACTGTTTAAATATGATATTAATTAAGGCATATTCTAGGCACAGTACTTTATCAAATCAGTTGATCAGAAATTCTTAACACCATACCAAATAGATTCCTATTCTACTCTGCTTTTCAGATGATTCTGTTGCTTACAAACAAATGGAAAAAAATGGGTTGGAAAGAATAAAAAAGTCTGACTATTTTTTTTTTTATGATGTGGAAATCTCATGGATTGCCAGTGCCCCATGATTACTTTAAATCTCATCATATGTGTTTTATTAGCTTAGCTCAGATGGATTCCAAAGGATTGAAAGGGCTATAAAGACACACACACACACAAAAGAATTGTTTCAGCTGCCTAGAACATCTTCCTATATTAGCTAAAAAATTCCCTGGAGCCATCTTATATCTTTTGAATCAATCCATTTTCTGGAGAGGATCATTCCTATGGTCAATGCTGATTAAATATGGTATATACCATAGGGGGAAACAACTATACTCACAGTTCTGTTGGTGAATATAAAGGTTTTGTTTAAAGCTTAATACATAAAAAAGGTCTGTATTAATGCATTAAATTTCAATCAGTTGCTGATATTGCTACAACTTGCGATAGTCATGTATGGCTCAGTTATAGGAGCCATGGTGGTGCAGTGCAGGGGTGGGTTCCAACTTACCTCGCTGCCAGTTCGCTCCCTCCTGTGCCGCGTGGGCGCGCCTCGTGGGTGCGCGCACGTGCATGCGCAGTAACAAAAAATCCGGAAAAAAAAACAAAGCCGAAAAAAAGATGCTGACCACATGCACAGTGCTGGAAGTCGGCTTCTGTGCATGCTCAGAAAGAAAAAAAATTTAAAAAAAAATTCAAAAAAAAAATTCAAAAAAAATTCAAAAAAAAGATGGCAGCCGGCACCGACCGATCCGGACCGGCACCGACCGATCCAGTTCGGTGATGTCATCATGATGTCACCAGCGGGCCACTACCAGTTTGGGAGAACTGGTCCGAACCGGGAGGAACCCACCCCTGGTGCAGTGATTAGAATGTAGCATTGCAGGTTAATTCTGCTGACTGCCAGGAGTTCGATCCTCACTGACTCAAGGTTAACCCAGCCTTCCACCCTTCCAAGGTGGATAAAATGAGGACCCAGATTGTTGGGGAAAAGATGCTGACTCTGTAAACCGCTTAGAGAGGGCTGTGAAGCAGTATATAAGACTAAGTGCTATTGCTAGTGCTATAGAAGCTAAAATATATTTCTTTTTAAAAAGCCAGTTTTATCTGACTTTAAAGGAAAGCAGAAAAAATAATAATAACATGCTGAGATAGATTTATTCCTAATATATTTCTGAATCTATTAACTTTCCTTTGAAATTTATTAACTATTCAACAAAACATTTTCCTGAATCCAAACCATTTCTCTTTGTATAAAGTTGGGTTTCGCCCACCCTCCTCCACATATGATTATTTTCATAATGAAATACACTTGTGTAGCTCAATACACATTTAGAATAACTGCCAAGTTGTCACTCAAAACCATGAATATTAATGGATGCCTTTCTTTGAACTAATGCATATTAATTGAGAATGGCATTTTACAACTATAGAAGGCATTGAAACCAACAACAATTATTGTCCATTTTCTAATTGGTGTTTGCTGTCATAGTTTTGCAGTAAAAAAGAGAAGATCTGTAATAAGATTGTAAGAAAATATATTGCTAAACTCTTATGTGTAGGTCATTATTATGTGTGAAAGCTGCTGAAAACAACTTTAAAACTCATTTTGTTTGCTATGTATTGAACTGCAATTATTCCTTAAAAGTAGAGATCAGAGGCTTGTACATAGATCAAACCAATTTTAAAATAACACAGATAAGAACACAGTCACAGAGAAATACATCGCTGTCTCTTTGAGTTAAATTTGAGAATAATATTTAATTTGGTCCTCTTCTATTGAAATTAAATTGAGTTATAAAACGCTTTCATCTACCTGGATTGTACCCTACAACACAGTGAGATACAGGTAGTCCTTGACTTATGACTACAATTGAGCCCAAAATTTCCACTGCTAAGCAAGATGGGTGTTAAGTGAGTTTTGCCCCACTTTATGACCTTTTTGCCGCTGTTGTTAAGTGAATCACTGCAGTTAAGTTAGTAACATGGTTGTTAGGTAAATCTGGCTTCCCCATTGACTTTGCTTGTCACAAAAGGTGATCACATGAACCTGGGACACTGCAACCATCATAAATATGAATCAGTTGCCAAGCGACTAAATTTTGATCTTATGACCATGCAGCAACGGTCATGTGAAAAATGGTCAGAAGTCACTTTTTTCATGCCGTTGTAACTTCAAATGGTCACTAAACAAATGGTTGTAATTTGAGGACTATCTGTAATGCTCAGAAGTTTGAACTGAAAATAACTTTTAACAAACATAGCAGGTAAAACAACATTACAAGAATGGATGGCTGCTTACACATTAAGCTTTTTCTTTAACACTTTCCTGTTCATTGTGCACAGTGAGACCTTGGATAGACTTTGAGAGAGTTGTAGACATCCAACTCTGAGGGTCCACTTGCCTGACAGTCAAATATTCAGTAAAGGGAATCCAAGCACACTGACTGACCTCTGGAGTGTACATTTTCCTTAAGCCAGAGAATTTCCCCAATCAACCAAATCTGGCTATGATTCATGACAACTCTCATGATTTTCAGACTGCATTAGGATTTATGTATATTTTACTTGTTATATATAAGATTATATGCCACTACACAGCATCTGTTACTTTTGATAATTTTGATAATAATAGTGATAAGATATATATATATATGCTCAGTTGTCACTAAAGACACTTAGAATCAGATGATTGGAGTGTCAGAATAGCTTTCATAAAAAGAAAGAAAGAAAGAAAGAGAGAGAGAGAGAGAGAGAGAGAGAGAGAGAGAGAGAGAGAGAGAGAGAGAGAGAGATGGGAGAAAGCATTTCATAAAGATAGAAAGCAAAAGAAAGAAAGAAAGAAAGAAAGAAAGAAAGAGAGAAAAACAGAGAGAGAGAGAGAGAGAGAGAGAGAGAGAGAGAGACAGAGAGAGAGAGAGAGAGAGATGGTAACGAGCATCTCCTCCATATTCAAAGCATCTCTGATCTGAATAGCTCTCTACTTTTTGTGATGTGTCTGGGGTTCAGTTTTCAGAATTTTGTCAAGAATCAAGATACCCAATGGAGATATCCACTGCCTACAAGAGGGTAAGCATTCAATACAGAAACTCAGGATGTCGGCTGGGATGAGAGAGGCTTAACCAACCATTTAAAATGGGACTCAGGTGAAATATTAGATGAGTTAATTTATAAGACATGCCATAAACTTCAGTTGCTTTAATCCAGATTGCTTTGGGCTTTGAGGGAAGAATTCAAAGAATTGTAGGAAAGTACATCAGGAAGGAAAGATGCTATTACTCACTTTAATTTCCTTTTCTCTCCCTCTCAACCCACACATGATGACACGAGCAAATGCAGACATCTGCTGATTGCCCAAATAAATTACACTATTGCATGCAAGACTTATGTTGATATTGTAGAGAACCTGGCCACCATGCACCCCACCAACACACGCACGCACACACACACATGCACACACACGTTCAAAAATATCAATGAAGTGTTGTATTTGTGAGAAGGGAAAAAAATTGCCTTATAAAGTTCAAGGAGATCCCAACTCCCAGAGGCTTCCAAACTGGGATAATCAGAAAGTAAATGGACTCCCAATATATAGAACTATATATTGGCATTCTTGTCATCTTACAAAGACAAGCTGATAGCAGAATGTGGCTACATGCCTTAAGACATTCTGCAACAAATGAGTGTTTCATTGAACCATGCAACCTTTGCAGATATGTTCTCCCTACAAACTTGTCCTCCCTTCTCTTATGGTTGAGGCCACTGGTGGCTGACCTTTATAGTAAGGGCCAATGACAAAGTATACTGGAGCTTATCTGTGGATTTAGATGTACAGCATTCAGGAAGTCCCTTTGTGTTCTCCTTATTCCCTTCCCTGGAAACGGGGAGAATTGAAGCTGGTCTCATTCAGTTGCATAACAGCATTTCTGCCCATGCTTCTAGCTGGTGGGTGATCCCTTAAGATGTCAGTTCTGGAGGATTTCAACTTTCCTTCTGGGAGAGATGTCAGAGCTGATCCAGGAATTCATGGCTATTGTGAGAAACATGGGCTTATCCCTGGTCATCATGGACAATAATGTAATGGTATGTGGGGATGATCTTGGCAGACAGGGAGAAGAGAGCATCTCAGAAAGGACCCCCATTAGTTTCTTGGACTCTAAAAGAGTTATGGGGGAGAGTGAACAATGTACTTTCAGACTTGCAAGATTTTGTTAATGTAACCTTAAGTAGAATTAGCTAGCCTTTCTAACCTACCTTGCAACACTTACATAATATTCATATGGAGGGTCACACTCTTGATCTGGTATTTACCTTGGAACAGTTGAGGTGTGGTCTGATAATGGGGAACCTCGTCATCCATTTTCGGCAAGGGTAAATCACTCTTTCCACACCATGGGCCTGTCAGAATCACCAACCTCCAGAGAAGAAAGGACCACGTGGCAAGCTCAGGTAACAAGAAGCCCTTTTTCTTATTCATAATGATCTGATTCCCCCCCCCTTCCCGAAATATCACTTTATAGATCTATTTCTTTTCATGAGTGCAATGATTCTGCTAGGAAGCATGAATTCAATGCAGTCACACAGAATAGTAAAGATCTGGTTTCTCTATCCTCCTATGATCATAATAACTTCAAATCTGCGACTGCATAATTTCTGTCAATTGTCCACCGAATATTGAAAAAGTAGGGACTCTCTCACACAGTAAACACACAGCAAAATGTGTTCTTTTTCTTAGGACAAAGAACAAATTTATTGATTGAAACTCATTTCCAGGGTGATGTTGCACTGCTTTATGTATTGTATGAGACGCACTCCCCAAAACTGTGGGGAAATCAAGCAACCATAAACTATTATTTAGATGAAAATCTTTGGGGTTGATCTTTTACACAGAGAACCTGGTCTTTTAGGCATGCCTCGATTATTACACTTTCAGGAGATTAAAATGTGTCATTAAATGAAAATAGCCATCCGAAATCCCCATCTTGTGTTTGGAAACTTTATGGAAGTGTTTTAGAAGAAATGTTTGCAGTGTTTAAATTGTTTTTGGCAATTCTGAGCTGTGATATATTTTATACAAATGTAATTCATATAAACCTCAGTCACATCTAGTCTCATGAAATCTAAAAATATCCAGTCAAGCCATGTTTTGGAGATGGCTTTTGATTCCCTAATGTTTTGGTTCTTCTTTTTCACGCGGTTAGAAATGGCTTTAAATTGACATCTGTGAAATGCCCATTTTCAGCTGCACTCTGTCTCAGATTGAATGATTCAACAATTATACAGTCAAATCAAATAAACATCATACAGATTTTTTCCCCTTAAATGTTGCTTGAAAAAGTGTAATGTCTGATGTGTGTTGAAGAATGGAACACATTTCTTGTAATTTCTCAATATGGGTAGTCCTTGACTTATAACAGTTCACTTAGTGACCGTTTGAAGTCACAATGGCACTGAAAAAGTGACTTATGTCCATTTTTCACACTTATGACCGTTACAGCATCCCCATGGTCATGTGATCAAAATCTAGACGCTTGGCAACTGATTCATATTTATGACAGTTGCAGTGTCCCAGGGTCATGTGATTACCTTTTGCGACCTTCTGACAAGCAAAGTCAATAGACAAGCCAGATTCACTTAACAACTGTGTTACTAATTTAACAACTGCAGTGATTCACTTACCAACTGTGGCAAGAAAGTTTGTTAAATGGGGCAAAAAAATCACTTAACGACTGTCTTGTTTAGCAACAGAAATTTTGGGCTCAATTGTGATCATAAGTTGAGGACTACCTGTATTCAGGAAAGAGAGATACAACTTCTAAAACATTTAAAGGCTGTATGCTTTTAAATGCCAACGTTAATGCAGTCCTGTGACTTCTGTACGTTTAGAGATACCTGCTTCCTCATTCTGAAGAAAGAATTAGGAAAGCAATGGTAGTGTTGCAATGGTTTACTTTTCAATTGAAGCCAATGTTCTGGGTTTGCTCAACTTTAAAAAAAAAAAAAGATTTATTACAATTAGGAAGAATAAAGCTCCTGCAAAAAATGCAGAAGAGTTTCCTTTATACATACTCATGCAGACATATAAATAAGGATGGTAAAAATATTAGATACAAAGTTCTTCAAAAAGGTGTTTTGCATCATTATATACTTTAGCAAAGTAGCTCTTTATATTCCTTTTTGAAGCATTGTCAAATTGGCACTATTGTACTATCCAATTTCCAGCATTTACAATACACTGCACTTCCACACATGCACAAAGGCATCTGCGGGTCATGACTGTGAGGTGATGTCATTTTTGGAATATAAAACACATCATTGAGTCTGTAATGATGTGAAGGAACTGAGAAATTATTACTGAATATTGAAGGAGTCTAGCCAACTCCAATCAATTGTAATATAGATATTTGCATCTGTTTGGAGCCTTTTTATTGGCCTGGAGGTTTCCATGACTATGACAGCCTATCTGTTGTGGCTTGCCCGAGTCCTGCACAGCTGTTCATGGATCCGGAAGACCAAGAACCAACCAGGGTCTGGCACTATCACCCTGTGTCTCTGGCACCTGAGTCCGAGACCGAGGAGGACGCAGGGCCAGAGGACGATAATCAACCAGGGCCTTCTGCACCTCCCCAGCAGGAGTTGAGTGACTCAAGTGGAGAGGAGGAGCCTCTGATTGATGCTAGGGCACGCAGGGCAGCTAGCCAGCAAGAGTGGCTCTGTAGGAGGAGGTCTCCTCACATGTAAACCTGCAGGCAGATGGGCCACGCCCTAAGACTATTTAAGGTTTCATCAAAGCTGAAACCTTTGCTGGAGACAATGCAATTATTTTCCTGGCTGCTGTCAGAACTTTGGTTATCTCAGTTGGAATAACTCCAGTCCAGGCTCTTGGCCAACTCCAGTAAGTGAGGATAATTCTGGACTTAATGACCTGTTTGCATTTTTGTATTTGGAATCCTGGCCAAAGTGTTCTTTGATTTTCAACAAGAACTATGTTGAAAAACCTGTAACAAACTTACTACTAAGCTGCATTATTAGTGGTAAAGTCTTATTTGTTTTTGCAAACAGTGTGTGTGTGTCATTTCCTGGGGGCTTGCCATGCTGGATCACAACACTATCAACAACTCTTATCCCTGTTCCTTTATCCTCAAATCAAGGGAGAGAAAAGGAGGGTCTTTGTTGTTGTTGTTATTTAATTGTGTCCTATTCTTGGAGGACAAGTTCCTGGACAAGTCCCTTCAGTTTTCTTGGCAAACTTCTTCTGAAGTGGTTTGTCATTGCCTCCTTCCCAAGGCTAAGACAATGTGACTGACCTGAGATCACTTGGACAGCCTTCGTGCCTAAGGCGGGACTCGAATGTACAGTCTCTCGGTTTCTAACCTGGTGTTTTAATCACTATGCCAAACTGGGTCTCTCATGTGCACGTTGCACGTGCCATAAGGAAGTCAGAGGTCCTGGAAACTCATGATTATGTCAAAATTCAAAATAAAAGATACAGTTCATCAGTGATTTGATTGATCATGTCTTTGAATCAAATGATCAGTGTTGAATCAGTTGATTTGATCAAATCAAATTTGATTTCTTTGACTAGAGTTGAAAAGGTTCAGCCCTAACTAACTTTTACAACTGACTCCCCCCCCCTCCCCGGAAATCGGATTACAACTGACAGGACAGTTTCTCCCATTTGCTACTTTGTTTAATCCCAAAGAAACATTTCCAGTTTGGAAGACATTTTTTCATTCAATAAAGTTCTGCAATTCTACATTTCTCATCTCAGTGTTCCCACCCCTCCACCCCCCACATGCACAATCTAGCTAATCCTAACTTTAAACATACACAAACTTCCTACCATCTACAATATTGCCAGTTTTAGATTCAGCTGATTGGCAGTAGCCAATCAATTACTATTATATACAAAGTCAGGAAAAAGTTTCAATATTTGTGGGAGGAGCTTTTAAATTACTAAAATGAAATCTTTTTTTTTTAAATAATATCTCAACTACTTTTCATTGCTATGAATGTATATATGTATGAATGAATGAATGAATGAATGACTCTCGTGCTTTTTTTAGATATGCATTTTAGAGTTTCTGTGAAATTATGCAATTGTACTGTAGTGCTTTGATTTCCTAATAAAAAGCTTTTTTAAAAAAAAAAACCATATATTATCATAAACATTTTCTAGTCAAAAGATGATTTTCCCCTTTCTGCAGTTAAAAAAAAACCTCACAAAGCCTTCAGTTGCATCCTGATTACTATAAGTAGTTAGATGTCTTGATGCAACATGCAATTATTAATGGACATCCTGCATCAAAAACTTGTCTGACGTTGTCCAATTTAGTAGCAGATCATTTGGAGCATTTGAAGAAATCTGCATTTTAAAAATCTGACAGAAGAGGATATTTTTATTCCACTTGTATCCCATCCTGGTAAGATCTCTAAATTTAACCACTTTCACTGAATATTTTCAACAAGGTATTTTAAATACAAATCCCATTTATAGTAGATGACTGTCTGGTTTGGTTCTGCAACCCAACAAGACAGACACAGACTTCAGAGGATAATTAGAACTGCAGAAAAAACAATTGCTACCAACCTGCCTTCCATTGAGGACCTGTATACTGCATGAGTGAAAAAGAGGGCTGTGAAAATATTTACAGACCCCTCACATCCTGGACACAAACTGTTTCAACTCCTACCCTCAAAACGATGCTATAGAGCACTGCACACCAGAACAACTAGACACAAGAACAGTTTTTCCCCGAACGCCATCACTCTGCTAAACAAATAATTCCCTCTATTTATATTGATACTGATTGTTTCCTGATTGCTTATTTGTACCCTATGACCATCATTAAGTGTTGTACCTTATGATTCTTGACAAACTTATCTTTTCTTTTATGTACACTGAGAGCATATGCACCAAGACAAATTCCTTGTGTGTCCAATCACACTTGGCCAATAAAAAATTCTATTCTATTCTATTCTATTCTATTCTATTCTATTCTATTCTATTCTATTCTATTCTATTCTATTCTATTCTATTCTATTCTATTCTATTCTATGACACTCTAGCAGTAGAATCCTATGCCTGTCTACTCAAATGTCATCATTGTTGATTACAGTAAGTCCCAGGTACAGGTAGTATTCAACTTACAACCATTTGTTTGGCAACCGTTCAAAGTTACAACAGAACTGAAAAAGTGACTTACAACCAATCTTTGCACTTATGACCTTTGTAGCATCCCCACAGTCATATGATAAAAATTCAGGTGCTTGTCAATCAGCATATATTTACAACTGCATATATTTGCAGAATCCCATGGTCGTGCAATCATCCTTTCTAGCCAGCTTCCAAAAAATAAAGATAATGGAGGAATTCATGTTTATTTAACAACTGCAGTGATTCACTTGGCAAACCATGGCAAAAAAAAAAGTCATAAAATCAGGAGTGACTCACTTAACAACTGCCATGCTTAGCAATGGAAATTCTAATGCCAAGTACAGGTAGTCTTCGACTTACAACAGTTCATTTAGTGACTGTTCAAAGACCGTTCAAAGTGAGTTATGACTGTTTTTCCCAGTTACGACCGTTGCCGCATCCCTGTGATCACATGATCAAAATTTGGATGCCTGGCAACTGATTTGTACTTATGATGGTTGCAGTGTCCTGAAGTCATGTGATCCCCTTTGGTGACCTTCTGGCAAGCAAAGTCAATGGGGAAGCCAATGATTCACTTAATAATCATGTTCCTTACTTAACAACTGCAGTGATTCACTTAACAACTGTGGCACAAAAGATCATAAAATGGGGCAAAGTTCACTTAACAAATGTTTCGCTTAGCAACAAAAAAATTGGGCTAAATTGTGGTCGTAAGTCAAGGAATACCTGTATGGTCATAAGTTGAGGACTACCTATAATAGTAAGTAGCAATTAGTTTGGTAAACAACCTGCCATCTTCCAGGTATTCGGAATTTTGATTCTATCTTCTCACAGCCAGCCCCGGCAGTGTCAAAGAAACATGAAAGTTTTAGTGCAAGACATATGAAGAAAACCACATAAATATATTACGTCTAGAGAATAAGCTGGATATTGCCATCTCTCACCCTAACTAACCACAATGTTGCCATGAGAATTAAATAATGGAATGAAAATCCTGAGTGTCACTTTGATCTCCTAGAAGAACGATTGAATGTAAGGGAAGAGGTAGGAATGTAATCTAGGGTAACAAATGAACTGTTTATTTCAGTAGCCTGACCAGATATACTGGGAGCTATTATGTCCTGCCCCCAACAACAAAAAATTGGCCTGATAAAAAAAATGTCAGAAAAGGAAGACCCACCATGATAATGGATATATAGTTAACAGTAAAGTAAGGCAAAGAGAGCCATTTGGTGTAGTTATTAAGGCACCAGTCCCCAGGAGTCAAAACTGATTTGAAGGTGCCAAAAAAAAAAAAGTGTGAAAAGATTGGAGTAGAAAATAGGGCTATCACATCTGGGATGCAAAAATCAAAATGGCCACTAAATAGAAGCAAATGATCATGTTTCTTTCCATCCTTTGACATCATTTAGTAGTCATCCAGACTGTTGCAGCCGAGATTATTTATTTACTTAGTTAGTTATTTGTTCTTTTAATAACCCCATTTTTATTATATTTATAAATAACTCAAGGTGGTAGATATACCTAATATTCCTTCCTCCTCTTATTTTCCCCATAACGACAACCCTGTGAGGTGACTTGGGCTGAGAGACAGTGATTGGTCCAAGCCACCCACAGGGTTTTTCATGTCTAAGGCAGGACTAGAATGCAGGTCTCTTGGTTTCTAGGTCAGCACCTTAACCGCTATTCCAAACTGGCAAATGTTAGTGATACCTAATCTGCATTTTCCAAAACAATAATAAATCTGTACTTATCCATTATTTTTCCAGTTTCCCAGCATACCTCGAAAGTAATAAGTTGTAGAAGGGTAGTTACAGTCCTTAAATGAATTAGCATTACCTTTTCTTCTCCTTTTTTGTTCTCCCAAGATATTTTTGACTGCTATGAAATAAATGCAATAGTTGGCTTTTCCAAGTGCATCCTCACTCAAATGACACATTGTTAATGCCACATTCAAACAGACTTCATATTTCACTGATATTTGAATATATGATTAATGTGCTAACCAGAAAAAAACCAGATGTAATGCAAATGTTTAAACCAGTATAAGAGCTCACATATCTTTATACAAAGCATTTTCTTTTCCCTTGGTGCTCAGATATTATTATTATGCTCTTCTTCTTCCATCTCCCTCAGTGATTTAAGTAGGAGGTATTATTATCACATTTACAGATGGGGAACAGACAGGGGGAGATTAAGTGACTCCTCCAAGGTTACAAAGGAAGGGTGTAACACAGCAGGAAATTGCATCCCAATTTGGATCCCAGTGCTTAACCGCAAACCCATCCTTCCTGACTTACAAACTATATGAGGTCATGTAATTAAAATGAAAATTGTAAAGCATATATGCACCAAGAGTATCTCTTTGTCAGCCACCTGAATTCAGAGATTCTGAGCTAGATGAATGCCTTTGGAATAACTGCAAGGCTTTGAAAAAGTACTTTATAACTAACAATAAACCTTACCTGAGACCTATTTTTTAATTGAAAAATAAAACAATTTATGGAACTTTCTAATCAGTAGTTTAATGAATTGCTTGTGTACTTGTCTACTGATAACCTCTGGAGGTGTCTGCTGTCTTACTCATTAAGCAATAGATAGAAATTGCTGATCCTGAAAGAAGTTTAAATTTGAATATTTCAGTCATTACTGAAGTCTTTGTGTGAAGAAAATGAAGGCACCTGAGACAAATTGTCTTACCATAAGGCCCTCTGTGATGACATAGACATTAATACACATGGCAAAGAGGGTTCAAGAAGGTTGAAGAAGTTCAGAGAGGTCAAGGTTGTAGGCATAGGTCAAAGGATTCCCTTAAATACTCCCCCCTTTGGAGATTGAGTCTCTATATCTTGGTTTTTATTGAGGCAATAGCTCCTAGGGCCAAACATAATGGGAACATGATAATATGCAGCAGGTAGAAGGCAACAGATAGCAAGCAACTATTTAAACCCATCTCGATACGATTTTGCTAGGCTCTCTATAATTAGACTAGACTAGACTAGACTAGACTAGACCTAGACTAGACTAGACTAGACTAGACTAGACTAGACTAGACTAGACTAGACTAGACTAGACTAGACTAGACCAGGACAGGACAGGACAGGACAGGACAGGACAGGACAGGACAGGACAGGACAGGACAGGACAGGTCAGCTTTATTAGGCCTCCGGTGCATAAGCTCTCAGTGTACATGTGTTGGAAGAAATTTCCCTGGTTCATTCCAAGCTGGGAAGCAGTCACCGATGCTGAGAAGAAATAGACATGGAAGCAGCTGCCAGAAAAGGGATCCTTTAATCAGGAAGGCAAGAAAAGTAGTGACACAGCTCGAGCATTCCTGGCTTGCAAGCAGCCTTGGAAGTGTGACTCTGAGCCTTTTATTCTTAATTCCCCTTTGAAGCTCCTGCAGCTTGATGGGTTTTGATGTGTTTCTGATTGCCCTGGGTTTTGTTTTCCTGTTTTCCTGGGTTAATCTTGGTCCCAGGTCTTTTGTCTTTCCTATCCTGGGGGTTAGTTCTGCCAGGGAACAGGAAAAGGGGAGTTCCAGTCTATTAGTATTTCTATTGTCAGTTCTGTTAGCAGGGCTGCTCTGTGTTTTTCTTTCAGCTGGTGCTTCTTGGTTTTCTTAAAGGGGGAAGGGCTGGCTTGAGTTTCTTGGCACTGTTTTCTGAGGTTTCTGGTGCTGTGAGGTTTCTGGCACTGTCCTTTTGGGGTATACTTCCCACAATTGCAAAGCAACAGAATCATCATCATCATCATCATCATCATCATCATCCCAGTTTGGGGGGGGTAAAAAGATAATAAGAATAAGTGTTAATGCTACAGCCATACTACATGGGTAAAATATACATAGAGATTAGACAGCACTGTCTAATTAGCTTTGGGATAAGATTTATGTTGTGCTACTATAATTCATAATGCAGTACATGGCATGTAGTACAATATTTGTGCAGAAACAAAGAAGAGGAGAATGAATTAATGGCCCTAGATTTAGAGATGTTGATGGACACCCAGGCAGAAGAAGGCTTCCCTGCTCGGAGGTGGGTCAAAATGCCTCTCTTCTTGGAACTCTTCACCAGTCCTCGGTCTTTAGTTTTATTTAGTTTTTTCTGGAACAAAAGACATGCTGATAGTGGAAACACGGACAGGTATAAAGGTTTTTTGCACCATATTCCTGCAAGTGTTCTTTTGCAATTAGGGAGCTTCCAAATATCACCAAAGTTTTCAGCCCCACTTTGGTGATACATAATTACTGTGAAAGCTATGTAGATCTCTGACTTCTTGAAAGCATCTGCTAGCTTTCGGCAGGGCCCCTGTGCTATTTAAAACTGAATGCTTGCAGATGCTCTGCTGTTTTTGTCAAATCAAGGCTTGTCCCAGAAAGAGGAAATTTAGACATAAAGTACTATCAAAGTAGTTTTCTTCTCTCCCACCCCCTCACTAAATTTGCATTACAAAGTAACAGAAGAGCTCTTTGGGGGGGGGAAGTGGAGATGTTAGGTAGGAGATTATGGACAGCTGAAACAAAGGTGGCACCTGCTGTTCTGCAAAGTAAGGAAATCAGTTGCTTTTTTTGCAAATTTGCTAGGATAAGCAGATGGCCAGAACCCCAAATTTATTCTTTGCCTGCAGTTTATCTCCTTATGCCTGAGAAAACTTGACATTACAAGTCCCTAGATAACATTTTGTTTTATAGGAGAATGCTACATATGTATAAGAGCTGTAATTTTTTTTTAAAAAAACCTTCTCTTTCTTTCATTCTCTATCTCTTATTAATGCAAAATTAGGTACGGGGTAATTTCAGCAGGTGGCAGCAGCTGGCTATCCTCATTTGAGCTCAGACGTTTTGTAGGCTTGGCCAGGTTAGTACTTGGATGCAGAAGCTGAAAATAATCCCAAAAGAAGGCAATGGCAAATCCTTTCCATGGATGAAGTTGTCAGGAGTCAGGTTTGAGGAGAGAAGCTCAATAACAGATCACATGTTGTATAAGGAGCAGCTCCTAGGTTCATTACATGTGAGAGAACCCTTTTGAAAATCCCCAAGTATCACTGATAGTCAAGATTGGGCAACATGGTGTTTACCATCTGTTTTGGACCACAACTCCCATAATTCCTTATCAGTGGTGAATCTAGCCAAAATTTCGGGAGCGTACCAAGCTGCCAAGTATGGATCCTGCTGGGGTAGATGAAGCAATGGTCCTTCAAGGCAGCTATCATTTCTCCTTGCTGCACTCTAAGAATTATGCAGTTTGGTCAAGAAGACTGCTGATTAAAGAAGCACGCAAAAGATTTCTTGGAAGCTTGGCTGAAGGGCCCCGAAGTTGTGATGTAATCAGAAACAGTCCATAGGAAACATAAAATAAACCATGAGCAACTATCTTTGTAGCTTGTTCTTTAGAATTAGAAAGATTGAATTAACATTCGGTGTTATTTTTCTTCATCCACAGAGGACTGTTTTCTTTAGGCAATTTCCAAGCCTTATTCCTTCCTCACTATCAGAGCAAAGAGAATCTAGCATCAATGCACATGTGGAATTCATGAATATATCTAAGATTAACCACATGTGTAAGAGAGAAGATAGAGTGAAAATACTGGGCATGTGGAGAGGAGTCCTTTAATCTATAATATACAATTTCCAAGGAAGATATCCTGAAAAAATGTGTCTCTATCCTCTAAACCAGGGGTGTCAAACTCACATCATCACGGCGGCATCACATGACGTATCGGGACTTTTTTCCCTTTCGCTAAACTGGGCATGGGCGTGGCCAGCGCGTGACGTATCCGGCCCATGGGCCGGGAGTTTGACAGCCCTGCTCTAAACCAACCTTCCTTACACACTGTTCCTCTCAGTTATACTGAATTGTACTACCTGAATTCCCATACAACAAGGGATTGTGGTCCAGAAAATCTGCAGGACACCGAGTTTGCAGGTGACTGAAAGACAAAGCTGCAAAATAATTCATTATTAGATTCAACACATACAAGACTAGTATAAAAGATAAAAATGTTTCCTACTAAATTACTGCATATATCTCTGTTATGCATAGAACAGACTAATCCAACTGATTTGCTTTCCGGAACTTTCACATTTTTGAAATCTAAGTTCATACTGTCTTATTTCCTACTTTTTCAAATCACAACTCCACATTCTTGAACTCAATGGAACACTATTAAAAATTTCAGGATAGGATGAAACTTGAAAGATAGTTGAATTAAACTTCATTAATTTGGAACATGTTAGGCAGGGCTATCAGATATAATCTGCAAAAATACAGAAAATCATCAGAAGGCAACAAAGAAATATTGAAAACTAACACTTTGCTGCTATGAGCCACGGTGGTGCAATGGTTAGAGTGCAGTACTGCAGACTACTTCTGCTGCCTGCCAGCTGCTTGCAATTTGGCACCAGGCTCAAGGTTGACTCAGCTTTCCATCCTTCCGAGGTCGGTAAAATGAGGACCCAAATTGCAATATGCTGACTCTGTAAAACTGCTTAGAGAGGGCTGTAAAGCACTGTAAAGCGGTATATAAATCTAAATGCTATTGCTATTGCTATCTAATGGTCATCTGGTTGTTTCTGAAGACCAGATTTGACAATCCTGAAGATTGTCCTGAAGAAGGATTCAGGAAGGATTGTCCTTCCTATCAATCCTGAAGAGATGATAGGAAGGGTACAAGGGTGCTCAAAGACAGTGGATTGAGAAGTCAACTCAAAGTAGCACACAGAATTGCATAAAGAAGGAACAACTCATCAACTGCAAAATATTGCTGAGGACCTCATCATAAATTGACCTTTTTTTAAATTATCACACTGGAACCTAAAAACAACAATGTCTAGTTGCCAGTTACAATTGCTAATATAATACATGGTCCAGTATCTGATGATGACCAATGGGGAAAATCAAACTACAGACTGGTCTGGTCAGAACTGTTAGCATGTATTTCTGGCTCTAAACTACATTTAGCTGGTGGGATGAACAGCACCATATGCTCACCAGATGATAAAAGAAATGAGTTGATAGAGTCAAAGTTCAAGTTATAAGAAAATCTAATTTATTTCTTCACAGCAATTATTGATGTGTATGATTCTTAAAAAAGGAATTTCCTTGAAAAGCTAATATTTTTCATGGAACTAGGGAGGAACTTTTCTCAGTCTTTTAATGGGTTTGTTATAATTTATTACATTGTATTAAAGCTTTTTAAAGGATGATAATTCTACAGATAAACATTAATTAATTAATTTTTTTCTTTAAAAAAATTTTCAAGCATTCTATATGGCAGGCAATCAATCTATGTTATCACTGTATATTGGGAATTAATTTAAAAAAAATCATTCCTTATATAGTGACAAAAAAGCTCAGTTTTCTGTCCCAATGGGCTATTTTGCTTGGACAAAGTACACCACAGTAGTCATACGTGTTCATAGCACTTCATGGAAGCAAGAACAACTAAATATGATCCTCTGAATAAGAGAATGACAATCTACCCCAGCATTCTCTCAAGAAAACCAAACAAACCTGCCTGTCTAGAGCAGAGGCAACAGACTACTGGAAGATGAGCTCACCTGGGTGAGCTAAGCTGTGGTGAAGAGCAAAAACTAGGGCAAGAATGGGTAGCTCTGGTGCTTATGGCTGGATTAGAGCTGAAAGTACGTCCAGCTGCTGACTTAATAAGACTCAAAAGGAAAGTTTGATGCTGCAAGTACAGATGTTTGTGTGTGTGCATGCACATGCATTGATGTTAATGTGTGTCATGTATAACATTGACACATGAAATGTCAGAACCATGATTTAAGACAAACTTAATTTTGTCAGAACAGAAATATCAGGCTTCAACATTGACACTCTGGGAATCAGATACCTGAACTGGATGGGGATGGGTCACTTCACTTCAGAAAAGTACATAAAAATCATTGGGAAAAAATAACAAAAGGATGTCAAATCCTGCCTGGCTACTTGCCAAAAATGTTAGAATGATTTCAATTTGAATCCAAGCCAGTTAATATTATGGTGATTCAAATCTATAGTTCAACCACAGATGGAGAGGAAATAGAAGTGGAACAGTTCTGTGGTGAGTTGCAACAGTTTGTTGACACAAGATCAAAAAAAGACATCAAACTGGAAGACTGGAATGATACAGCTGGAAGTAAAATAACATCTGGAATAATGAGAAAATTTGCCTTGGTGTAGTAAATAAAACAGTTGATAGTATAATAGAATTCTACAAAGAAAATTCAATGTTTATAGCAACTCCTTCTAACAAACATTACTTCCACAAATGGACATCACTAGATGGACAACACCAAAAACAATATGATGATATATTCTGCAGCAAAATAGAGAAGCTTTATTCAATTAGCCAAACAAAACACAACAAAACCTGAGGCCAACTATAGCTCATATCACAAACTTCTTGAAAAATTACAGTTTTATAGATCAGCAATGTACAGTCTCCATAATATTCCATTTGATTGTTCAATGAAGTTAAACAATAAATTTAATGGATTTGATTTCATCAACAGAAGTCCTAAAGAACTTTGGGTTGAAATCTGTGCTATCATTACAGATGAAGCAAACAAATGTCTTCCTATGATGTGGGAACAGACTTTATTTTCCTAGACTCAAAAGTTCATAGGCATGTGGCTGTAGAAGAGTGACTTTTGAAAGTTTCAGGTCGAAAGCTATGAAATAGGCATCCAAAATAATACTTTCAAGGGATCAAATATATTACATCTCAACCTGGATTCTTATCTTCTCCCTTCTTAATTATAGATTGTTACTACAGATTGCCTTGTGGGGAAATGATGAGAAAAGGAACATGTTAGGTAGCAATTTCTCTGCAAAACCAATCTGTCCCTCCTAAAGGGCCATGATCAACAATTGCCCACTGGAAAGGGTCTGACTTATTTCTTTATATGTTTTAAAATAATACTTTATTTCTACTTCTAGGTGTATGTCTGCAAATATTTGATTTGTAATTGTGAGCACTTGAATAGAAATATTGACATATAAAGACGTCTGTTTTCAAGAGTCATTTGAGTAAATTAACATTCTTTTTGTTAGAAGAACAATTTATTTGCTTGTTTGTTTTTAATATGTTCATCTCATTTTTTTGTGGGCATTGCAGGGGTGGGTTCTAACTTACCTCGCCGCCGGTTCGCTTCCTCCCGTGCCGCATGGGCTCACGCGTGCCAAAAATTCCAAAAAAAGCCAAAAACAAGATGGTGGCACATGTGCAGTGCCAGCAACTCGGCTTCTGCACATGCGCAGAAGGAAAAAAAATCAAAAAAAAAAATCCCCCCCCCCAAAATAAATAAAAAATAAAAAAAGATGGCGGCGTCCACGGACTGGCACCGACCAAACCGGCTCCGTGACATCACCAGCGGGTTGCTACTGGTTCGGGCAAACCAGTCCGAACCAGTAGGAACCCACCTCTGGGGCATTGCTATGGAAGTAATCTACTGCCTAGATGTGACCTTATATAAAAAAAATCTGCAAATTTTAGAAAATTAGGTACAGATTTTTTAAAAAATAGTTCATATGTTGTTGCTTCAGTCATTCTTAGAAATATGATAAAATGAGAAAAATATCTGTGGACAGAAAAATATCAGAATGCTCAAGGCTGGAACTGGAGAGTTATGATAAGTAGTCTCAGTTATTTGGAATTCCACCCAGTTGGCATCAGTGTTGTAGAAATACAATAGGAGAGTGGGGAATTATTTCACTTGAAAGCAAAATAGGGACAGAGAAAAATTTCAAGCATCTTTCGTATATTGTACCAAAAATGTGTTTAATCTTTTTTACAACAGCAAAGAATGTCAGAAATGGGAATCAGTTTGTAAAGTTTCAATACTGTAGGATCCAATCTGGGTCAGTCACTGAGACCAGAGGTTTGGGCTTCTGAGGTTTTGGACTTGGGCTGGAC
Source organism: Thermophis baileyi (assembly GCA_003457575.1). Classification (NCBI taxonomy): domain Eukaryota; kingdom Metazoa; phylum Chordata; class Lepidosauria; order Squamata; family Dipsadidae; genus Thermophis; species Thermophis baileyi. The sequence continues at coordinate 886,158 of QLTV01000563.1, forward strand.
TCCATCCTCAGGGAACTTTGCTCTAGCACAGGGGTCTCCAACCATGGCAACTTTAAGCCCGGTGGACTTCAACTCCCAGAATTCCCCAGCCAGCTTTGCTGGCTGGGGAATTCCGAGAGTTGAAGTCCGCCAAGGCTTAAAGTTGCCAAGGTTGGAGACCCCTGCTCTAGCAGACTCTGCAACATTATCCTGGGACATGTACAGTATATTTGCCTTCATTCAATATTCTTGTGTGAAAGGAGACTCTTTGTAAAATCATTGGCTGTGATTGGAAGCTGGAACTGTCAGTTGTAAATCTTCATTCCTTCATCCTTTTCCTTTCTCTTCCCTGGAGCATTCATTATATGAAGAGTAGAATTTCTAAAATATTCACAAATACACTGTGTTTAATTGCCTATATGGATTTCCAATTCACTAGAAAAACTTGAATTATAGAGATGTTCCACTCTGATCACAGAGAGTAGGTTTTACACACACACACACACAAACCACTTTGATTCAGACATCTCTCAGATCTTTCCCAAGTAAGCACAATTCATTTTGCCACTTAGCTGAATTACATCAATTGAGATCTAGTGAAATCAAGGAAGACTAAATGGGCTACTTTGTGAAAGCGAAGTATTTACAATTAGATCTTTTGGAATATATTTTAATTACCATTAAGTAGATTTTGATGGAATAAATTTTAAACTGTGTGATGGAATGTGTAGCATGTATGGAAGGAGCAAGGTTCAGGGTCATACAGAAAAAGATTTCTTAATCCAGGGGAGGTAGGGAACATGAGAAAGTGACTCAGAGTAACTCAACTTTAATTAATCTAGGTATAAATTAATCTGTAGAATTGTCCTGGCAGAATTTCAAGATTGATGTCAAACTCTTTAAGGCTGGCAAAATCAGGAAACAAGAACTGCTTGGAGTTCTATAACATCTTTATTAGGATAATGTAATAGAATCCTATAGGTTTCCATTTAGAAGGGAATACTTAAGCTTGATTCAGATAGAATTTAAACCAAAGTAACAGTGAGCTTCATACACTCTCCTCTCCTCCTTTCTTCTTTGTGTTCAAATAGCAGAAAGGAATTGCCCCCTGTCCCCTTTCTCATTTTAACTAGTGTTTCAATATATCTGTCTGGAAAACTCAGGTTGATTAAATTATCAATTGTCTAAACCACCCATTATTTAAGTGGGGAAAAATGGGATAATGAAATTTTGTTCTGCTTACTCCTTAATCACTTCTGGCACTGTGTTAAAAGCCTGCATAACCATTCATCTTGAATGAATAGATGAAAAAAAAAAAAGTAACTCCAGTCAAGCAGGAGATGTGAGCTTCTAAGATGCTTCCAAAACTTTCCTGTTAGTCTGCTATAGTCTGGCGCCATAACTTCCATTCAAAAAGAAGTTTTAAGTCTTCCAGATGTTAGTGACATTAATTAAAATATGTGATATATATATATATATATATATATATATATATAGTGTGTGTGTGTGTGTGTGTGTGTGTACATATTTAGATACAAGCT
>QLTV01000563.1:902279-915582 GCA_003457575.1 Thermophis baileyi
GATGATGATGATGATGATGATGATGATGTCACATAGGTGGATTTATCTAAAACATTCCAACATCATACTGTGTTTTCCACTCTGTCTGCCTTTTACTGTGTCTTGTCTTTGCAATATAGTAGACCAAAAGTATATAAGGTCCAATTCTGCTTTTGCTCAGGACCACTCAATTTAACTTTTTGTTAATAAAATTATGTTGTATCTTCAAATTGATTTGATTTCCCAGATTTTGGGCAATATTTTTTAAAAAATATTTTATAACTGTACTGAGCATAATTGGTTTGCATTATAATGTAATCTATGGGTATTTTATTTTATACATATACTGTAATATATATATATTTCTGAGGAAGGGTTCATGGATAAAGGGTTACGAATCCCTTGGCTTAGAGTTACAATGTTTAACTCCAGCTTTGAATATAAGTAAACTATCTGCAAAAATTAGACTGATTCAGTTATTTTTTTACATCTATAATATTTTCCAGGAGAAAATTATGACCATATCTTTGGAAACAAAAGCAACTGCAGGATAGATAGGTAGGTAGGTAGGTAGGTAGGTAGGTAGGTAGATGATAGATAGATAGATAGGAGAGAGAGAGAGAGAGAGAGAGAGACCGATCGATAGATAGATAGATAGATCGATAGATAGATAGATAGATAGATAGATAGATAGATAGATAGATCGATCGATAGATAGATAGATAGATAGATAGATGATAGATAGATAGATGATAGAGATAGAGAGATAGATGATAGATAGATGATAGATAGATTAGAGAGAGAGAGTGAGAGAGGATAGAGAGAGAGAGGATAGATAGATAGATGATAGATAGATAGATGATAGATAGATAGATAGATAGATAGATAGATAGATAGATAGATAGATAGATAGATAGATAGATAGATAGATAGATAGATAGATAGATAGATAGATAGATAGCTGTGTGTGTGTGTGTGTGTGTGTGTGTGTGTGTGTGTGTGTGTGTGAGAGAGAGAGAGAGAGAGAGAGAGGTGGATGCAAAAATTACACGTTATTATAAACAAAGAATAAATTTAATCAGTTATCATTTTACTGTAATATTACAAATGTATTTTTCTTTAAAATTAGATAAGAATTGGATTGTAGTCAGACTCGAAAACTGCCCTTTTCCAAATTTTAAGGTGTGATTCAGAATATATTAAAATATGCATTATGAAAAACTTCCATGAAAATGCACACGTGGTTTTGTGTGGACTTTTGTTAAGCAGGCAAAGAAAGAATAAAGAATCATACATTCTAATCACACTATTCTCCTTCAGATAAGCAATGTTATACCAAGCCTAGAAAAGGAATAAGAAGTAGTGAGCAGAAGAAATTAAAGACAAGAGGTAAGAGAAAAGGAAATCTAAATCTAGTTCACACCCGCAACATTTATTGTATCTCTCCATCCCTTTCCATCCTTGTAAACCATCCTGGCTGTCATTATATTCACACATTGATTCATTTATTGCCTTTGTTCTTTAAAATAAAGAATAAACGGGATGATATTAATGTAGCGTAACACTGAAGAAAAACTGAGCAGCTGAAAGAAATTGCAGATGCTAGGGTTTTTTGCTTTTGATAGTTGAAAAAAAGTTCAGCAAGCATGTCTTTCCTCATCACCAAGTCCTCTTACTGTGTTAAGCTGCTCTTGCTAAACTGACATCTATTGCAAGGTCCTCAAGAGCTCTGAAGGCGAGAAGGGTCAAACTGTGTTAAATCATCCTACATCCTCTTTCACTGAATTATTTTTTTCCCTTGAAAGTGTGTGAAGACAATGAAATCCTAAACGTTTAAAATGTGTTTAGCAAAAGATGGGATTTTTCACTGTTTCTTTCCTTAGGGTTTAATGGAAGCATGGTAAGATTATTCTGTATGAAAGAAAAGAATTCACAGACTCCTTAGCCCTCTGTGAACTAAGTCAAGTCATAAATGCATGATCACATTTCCACAAAATTCTCTTTCCATTTGAACATATTAGGCTTGTATTTTAAGGTGAAATGGACAATTGTACCTTTTCTTTCTTTCCTTTTCTTTTAGGAGAAAAAAAGGAATATTGCCATCTAGAGAAATGGCCTGGCTACCTGTCAAAAGTGAGGACAAAACGCCTTACAGAAATGATTCTATGTCATGACATGGAATTATTATTAAACTATTTAAAAAGTACATATCAGGTTAAACCTGAAGATGCATACATAGATGGAGTGAAACCTGTAACATAATTGCTTTGAGGAACTGAAATTTTCAAGAAAGTAGTTGAGAAAGAAAAGCGCAAAAAGAGTACTTGACAAAGCAATTTAAGAAAACAACCTTTTCAGCAAAATGGTACAGAAAAAGCTGACTACATAAATTGAAGCTAATGAAGAGAAGCACAAAGCACAGGAGAATGTTAAATGCAATATGCTGAAAGGGGCAGAGAAGGAGAAGAAGGAAAGACCAACGCAAAACCATTTGGCTGGGCAAATATTTCAAAGTAAACACAAAACAGATTTGGTTCCCATTAATTAGATTTGGTGGATTGCTTGAGCACAAAGCACCTTATATGACCCAGTTGCTGGGGGAAAACAATATTTATTTTTTAGGGTTGGAATGGCTCTTATTGTCACCCAGAGTCATCTCAAAGCAAGATGGGTGGCAAGCAAATTTAATAAACAAATAAATCGGAATAATTTTATAATTTGGGATAGTCTTTTCCACAGGGTCTATGTTATGAAAAAGAGATCCAAGAGAATGGTAATTCTTAAAGAAAAAAAATCCTATGTTTGGACATGTTTATTATAAATAAATGTTCTTTAAAAAGATAAATAAATTCCTGTCATTCATTTATAGGTAGAAACATCTAATGTTCTCAATTACGATTTTTAATTCTCTTATTAGTTCTCCCAAAAAAATATTGAGTGTGAAGAAAAACATAATAGTTGGATCTTTTAATTGGAAATGTAAACTTGGACAGTAATCCAGAGGTGGGTTCCTGCCGGTTCGGACCGGCTCTATAGATCAGGAATTTCCCCCCCGCTCGCCAAACCGGCAGCAATGGCCGGCTGGACACGTGCCCGAACTGGTTCTTTCGGTGGCGCCATAGGTGCCTCCATCTTGTTTTTTGCTTCTGCGCATGCGCAGAAACTGGGTTTTTAGCACTGCGCATCCACGCCCGTGCGGCGCGTGAGGAAGCAAACCGGCAGCGAGGTAAGCCAGAACCCACCCCTGCAGTAATCCTTTTAATTTCAGATATATAGTTATTCAAACTCAATAGCATTCGTCATATCACACCATTACAAAAAAACACGGTGAAAAGAATTTTAAAATGTCAATAGATGACTCTGAATAAATGCAAAATATGCAAAATAGCTTTTGTTTTAAATTTGAAAAGAGGACGATAACTTCTTTAGTGTTTTTTGTAAATTAAAACTTAATGAAGTCAACAACATGGTTAGAAGAAAATAAAATGCATATATCCCCCCCCCCAAAAAAAAAAACTAAAGGAAGAAATGACATAACAAGAATATAGAGCACATTATAGGTAGTTCTTGTTTACAGGCAATCCTTGATTTACAACCATTTGTTAAATGACCATTTAAAGTTACAATGGTACTGAAAAAAGTATCTAATGACCAGTTCTCTCACTTATAACCATTGTAGAATTCCATTGCAGCATCAGTCACATGATCAAACTTCAGTTGCTTGGCAACCAGCATGTATTTATGATGGTTGCAGAATCATGGCGTCCTGGGATTATCACTTGCAACCCTCCTAGGGAATGTATGACAAGCAAAATCAATGGAAGCCACATTCACTTAACAATCACATGATTCACTTAACAACTGTAGTGGTTCACTTAACAACAGTGGCAAAAAAGTTGTGAAACAGGGCACTTAACAACTGCCTTTCTTAGCAATGGAAATTTGGGGCTCAATTCTGATTGTAAGTGGAGGACTACCTATGGTTATCACAATTAGGGCCACAATTTGATTGTTAAGCAAAATTGTTAAGTGAAACCAAAACTGTGCTTATACTCTTTCTGTAGTTTTCCTTTGCTTTAAAGACCTGTGAAGGTTGTAAATGTGATGATTGATTGTAAATTTATTTTTTTTAACCACCATTATAACTGGGAACAATCATTACATGAGGCAGTCACTTAAATCAGGTGTGTTTTTATTCCTTTGAGATTTTCTCCTCTCCTTATATCCTAACATATAAAATTGGTGGGAGACAATTATTTTCAGGGAATAATCAATAGATAAAGGTTTTAGAAAGTATATAGTATAGATTCCTGTACTTGGCACTCAACTGTTCTGTCAAAATTTCCAGCTCTCCCTCTCTCTCCTCTCCCTGATCCACAAATTTTCTTCTCCTTCTCCTTCTTTCCCTCTCCTTCTCTAACTTTAAAGTTCTTTGGGGAGAATGATTTCATAAATGGGAGCTTCCACCTCTATCAGTCAAAACAGATTGTGACAGCCATTTCAACTTTCTAGCCTTTATATATTTGCTAAGGAAAAAAATGGGAAAGCAGCGGGAAAACAGTGGAGAACTAGAGAAGGAAAATGAAATAGTCTAGACTTTCTAAAATTCCATGAATAAGGAGGGGTGATTGCATAGTGAAAGGAAAAATCAATAAAATATTCTTAGATTCAACTCTTCACATGCAAACAGGGACAATGTAATTGAAACCACTGTACTATTAAATTCAGCATTTAAAGATAAATTTTACTTTACTTGAAGCCTAGTCCATGTCCAAGATATTTTATAGCTGGCAGCATTTAACAGTATTAACAGTGTTTGAAGACAACTCTAGATCTATATATTTATTTAAAGGAAGCCTTTACTGCATTGATTTTTTTCCTTATTCTCTTGTACTGCTTTACCTTTCACAGTTCTTCAGATTCAGCCGAGTGTAGATGAATTATAAGGAGGGATGGAATAATCAGATCTGGGGATAAATATTGCTTAATTGCAAAACACAATAGATTTAAATGGCTTTAAAAACATTATCTCACATATGTGAAACTGAATATTGCATCACAGTGATTGATATAGTTAGTGACAGTTTTTAATCTGAGCTTACTCAGACTCAGTGGAAGTAATACCTTTCAAAGGGCAAATTATAGCAAAATATTCCAGAGGTGTGCCCAAATATCCACTATTTCTTGGTTGAGATGCATGTGGGAACTGTCAACCAAATTCCTTATAGTACTAAGGAGAAGAAAACTGGCAATAGATTTTTAGCGGACAAACCAGACTTAAAATTAAACCCTATGAGAGTTAAAAATCACTGGATAGAAAGGAAAAAACTTTCATTTAAAATAACACTGAAAATTTTGCAAAACAGATATTGTGAAAAAGTTGATTGGTTCAGGAAAGGCAATCTCTAGACTTTTTCTGGGCAGAATAGGCTGAACGAGGAACCCACGAGGAAGCGGCATGGGAGGAAGCGAACCGGCAGCGAGGTAAGTTAGAATCCACCCCTGGTCCCATATATAGCAAACAATCTATATTGCTGCTACCATACATAAGTTATCATAGACCATAGATCATTTCATCAGAGTCCCGCATCTCTTTAAATGGTCTCTTCCAGGAAAACTCCAACTACCATAAATGTGACAGTCTTCCAATTGCCAAAACAGAGATCTTAGAGCCCAGTAATCCTTTGTGCATTTTAAATATCATTTTAAAAACAAGTGGCCTTCCAAGAAAATCTAAGTAGATATTGCTAGCATATCCTAATATATTGGACAGAGGATATATCTTGTTTCATTTCTTGAACAGCTACTGAACTACTGACTGTGGATATATTGTGGTCTTTGGGACCAACTCATTCTGAATTATTAAAATCCAATACTAGGATATGTATGGTATTGGCTAATCATGTGACCTGAATGTCTCTGCTTTGATAGCCCTGGGCAAACTGAAGTAGTAGTCATTAAGTAGTCAAAGGGAGAGATTGAACCCAATTATGAGTAAAATGAGTTTATTTGCTCGGGGGAATTATTATTAGATGGTGGCAGTACAAGAAGAAAAAGTGTCAAAAGAATGTCCAAGTATTAAACACAACTGACAGCCTATGACGGATTTGTCTATTGTTTGTCCTAGATTTGTGTGTGTGTTTGTCTGGGTGTCCCTATGCATCTGTGTGTGTTATACGTCTGGTAGAATCTTGTTCGGTCTCCTTGTTCAAAGCTCCAAACCTGTCAAAATTTAGCAAATGAAACAGAACTCAAATCAGTAATGTACTACATAACAGTATCACGTTGTTACACTAGGAAAGCAGTCATATTTATTTATTCTTTCTGTGTAGCTAATAATAATTAAAAAAAAACAAAAAAAGACGAAGAATAAAAACATAAATAAATAGTCGATTGGCAATCAAAATAAATTGATTTAAAAAGTAATACAGTTATGGTTTAAATATTTCAACAAAACTATTTAATAGCCTGCAACAGATACTCTGACATCCCCCCCCCAAGCCCAGAATACAGTGATTTCTTTAGAGCCTTATGACAGGTCAACCAAATCAGGACCAGTGAATGTCTTTTTATAATAGCTAGATCTCATCACAGGATAAATACAGACAGAACAAAAAAAGGCACAGCCTCCAGAAACTTCCAAAAGTTATAATTTTTAATGCAAAAATGGAGAAAACTAAGCATGTTTCCTTATTTCAGAAATGCAGGGCTTATGTAATTAAGATTGTACTAAATCTGTCAAATTTATCTCACGGTTGTAAATTCAATTCACCTCAGCATTCCGTAGCATTCTGAATGAAACCAAGTTGAGATAGGAAAGAAATTGGCACCCACTGTATTCCCATAAGTTTCTCCCTAAAGGTTGAGATAGGTTTCTGGACATAATGGAAGTGGTCCCAAAGGTGCTTTTTCAGGAGGCAACTGGACTTTCTTGTTTTTTCTTTGAAGACATTTTGCTTCTCATCCAAGAAGCTTCTTCAGGTCTGACAGATTAGTGGAGAATGGAAGGAGTTATATTCCTTTCAGACAGGTCATTTGCATCCTTTTAGAGCATGGGTGTCAAACTCACCATGTTGTCATGTTGCCATCACGTGACGTATCGCGATGTTTTTTCCCTTCCTGGAGCTGGGGTGGGCATGACCTGCACATGATACATCTGGCCCATGGGCTGCCAGTTTGACACCCCTGTTTTAGAGGGTCGTTGAAGCACTTGGAGGTTTATCTGTGTCCTCTGGGTCACCTGACTAGTGCTCCTGGTTCCTGTAGTTTACAATTTTTTTTCCTCTGGAAATCCATTCCTATTCCCACACCATTCAAAGGATGTTCATCCAGCTGTCTGCAAGGAATATAAATCCTTCCATTCCCCACTATCCTGTCAGAGCTGAAGAAGCTTCTTGGACGAGAAGGGAAACATCTTCAAAGAAAAAACAAGAAAGTCCAGTTGCCTCCTGAAAAAGCACCTTTGGGACAACCATGACCTGGATGATTGAGAATCTCTACAGACATCATGGAAGGCTTACAGTCCAGGGATGAGATGGATAGCAAATTTTACAAAATCAGGAATATATGTCATATATAACTAAAATTCCAAGGCTGAAGAGAAATCAAGAAAAATAGTCAAATGGATAAAACTGAACAAGCACCAAAGAAGGCAAGGTAATATTCTACACAAACATGGCAATATAAATCCCTGAAACTATTGAACATATATTTAGTTACTTTAAAAACACTAATGAGCGTGGTAAAATGCCATAGTAATCAATAAATATGAAAAGGAAGAGCCAATACATTACATGTAAAGAATAAGCCATCACAAATAAGGGACTCAGCTTCAGAAATCCATGATATAGATTGTAAACAAGTTTACATATCTTGTTAATATAATTAACCTACATTTTTGTTTTTTAACAGACAGATGCAGACACTTTTATAAAGAGCAAAAATATAGAATATGGTTATGTGTTCTGCTGCCCCACTAAAAATATAAAAATATGGTGTGCTAGAATGTATGAGGTTCAAAATATTGTCTGTAGTGCTGGATTTATTTGATAAAAAGTCACTTGGTTGATGCCATTTTTATATACAAAATATAAATCTTCCAAGTTTTATGATTATGAATGTTTTATGTAGGGAGGATTTTTTAAAAAATGATTTCTGTACAAACAGAGTGATTAACAATTCAAAACTGAGTTATTTATGTTTGAACTCAACTTTCTTAAAATGGTAACGCTCAAAGACTCATCTAACACCGAATAACCAAGCAGAACATCATTCCAACGTTTTACGGTATTAATGACAAAACTAATCTTTTAAGGTTTCAATGCAATTGCTTCTTTTGTCTCACAATTTTCCATTTCTCTTTCTTCTTGCAGAAGGCTAGGAGTGATAATAAAATGATAGAGTCTAATAATGAAAAGTCTGAGTTAGATATCTGGCCCATTTCACTGCACAGTTCTTCTTCCAATTACATATCCTTGAAATAAATATAATAAACTGTGAAAGAAAGTTATTTAAATGGCTTGTCAAAGTGCATTTAGCCTGGTCATTGTTTCGTTTTAGTACTGAGGTCTGTCAACAAATCTATGAGAAAGGACTGTTTGCTTTGGTCAATATAACAAAAGTATTGTGTCTTTAAAAGCTGGATGGCGATGGAGGAGGAGGGGTCTATAAGATGCTGATCAATGACATTTATTACAAACTCTGAATGACTGCAATTCATTTTTAATTTCAGATGAAATGAAAGTGCAGAATTCAATGCTTATATAATACTTTTTCCCTACACTGCAAATGGCCCTGACAGATGGAAAATCATTTGTAAAGCCCTTGCTTAATAATTGCAATTACTCGCATATTATTTTGTTTGCAAGTACCTCCTTGCTGCAGTTTCTTGTAATTTTGCCTTATGATTATCAACAAATCCCACACAGCAGCATCTAATAGGACTCAGCATGGACAATTTTCCATGCAGATTAAATCTCAGCCCATATTCTCCTAATCCTTTGATTGCTCTCAGGGGAAATATTCCTTTATCTGCTGTCTCCCACTACTTTGACTATTCGCGAAGATAATAACCATCAGAGCAACTAGGAATATAGGTCTTACACCTGGCCTAGTTAAAAAGGATCCACGCACTGAGTCCAGATTGCCAATTTCAAGGCCATCTGCAGTGGCTGATTTTTTTTTCTCTCTTTATGTTGCTGCTTCCACTGACAATAAAATCAAAATATTGCTGTAACAAAAACAACAACAACAACAACAAACACCCCTGAAAGATGATGCCAGGAGAGACTGAAATTCCATCTTCCTTGCCCTGGTAACTTCCAGACATCGGTGCATCTTGGAACTTTTCTTTCTTGGTTGTCATATTATCTAACACATTTAAGATGCATTATACAATTAATTGCTTAGTTTGTTGGCTTCTGCTCATATGGTTACTCTCTCCTGGTGTTGCTACAACCTTCCGTTCCTCAACCATTTCTTCACTGTTAGTAAATATTAAGTCAGTGTAGCTAATTCCTTACTTTCCCCCTTTACCTTTTGGAAGATGAATTTGTTTACAAGAACTTGTAGATCTCCCATTTGATGTTGTTTCCCTATCCTCCATTAGCATAGTGGTGAATTTCCTGGACATCTTAGCCATTTGATTTGTGAAGATTTCTTTTCTATCTTCTGCTTGGTTGGGTGACCTGTAGGCCTGATTGTTTCTCTTCCCCTTAATATTAATAATAATAATGTCATATTTGCCCTCCCTCACCCTCAGTACCAGGACTTCAAGTTTTTCTTATTTGTGCCCCATACTCTGAACATAAATGTACAGACAACTGAAACTCAGGAATTGCTGTTTTTAGGTTTGCCTGCTGCCTACTGCATTTTCTTCTATTTTCTTGAGCACCCTTTATGCATAAGAACTTATATTGCAACAATTGTAAGGTGTATACTGCCTTCAAACTTAAGCTTTCAAACCGGTTCTGGATATTGGTCTCCGTCTCTCTCCACATCTCATCACTGAGTAAGTTCAGTGAGCTGAATATGATGTCTTCCAAACACCTTCTTCCCAGTCCTGTGAGGTGCACATTATTCATTAGATGTTGTCTCTACAGAAAGGTTCAGAAATACAAGGAATCTAATATTTTCTCAGAAGCACCATCTTTTAAATCACGGGTGTCAAACTCGCGGCGTCATGTTGCTGTCACGGGATATTTTGCAATGTTTTTTTCCATTTGTGGAGCTGGGGTGGGCATGTCTTGTGTGTGACGCATCCGGACCACCAGTTTGATACCCCTGCAGCGTCTAGGAGTATGTAAAGTATCCTAATGATAATCAGCACTTTGATTATCTGGAAACCTGTTGGTAAACACTGAGGCAACCTCGCACTGCTGAACCTGCCGCCTCCTGTTAGTAGTCAGGTTACTAACTCTTGAATCAATTGGCTCATCTTCAAGGACAGTCCCATGTATTTCAGTAGTCTAACCATGAAGTGAGAAAGACATGAGTAATTATTGCAAGGACAGCTCAATCCAGGAAGGACTGTGAGTAGTGTACCAACCAGAGCTATAAAAATCCCTCCTGCCCATGGTTTCCATCTGTCACTTGAGTACTAGGATAGCAATATATAATTTAGCACCATCAGTTTACAAATTATTCTTTCACCCATACTGATGTATTACCTCTCTCCCTGCAATTTCAAGCCAATATTAAAATCATGAGAGAGAGAGAAAGTTAAGCCCTGCAGAGTTCCATACTGGAACAACCAAAAAATTGACCATTTTTCACCATGGACGCCAGCTGGTACCACCTATTCAGGTGGGAAATATACCATTGTAAAACATTGTTCTTCCACTCTGGGCTCAGATGCTGCAGAAGCATATCATGGCCACCTCTCAGCAGTTGGTTCAGTTTCCCCACCTGGGTCAGAACAGAAAAAAACTGAAGGGCGTCCAATGCTATTTCCATTCCATGCTCACATCTGTATCCTCACTGAAAAGAGTTCAGGTATAATCCATTTCCTTAAGGAACCTCTGTACCTGAAGCTCCATCACCCTCCAAATCTTTTCCAAATTGGGTCCAACTGATCATGAGTTCGTCTTTTCAGGAGGGAGAATACCACTGCCTCTTTCAAGACAGTTGGTACTTTGTCCTAATATGTCCTATCATATCTTCTGGATCCAACCTCACACCTTGTTCAGATGCCCTGTAATGGAAAGTTGTCTAGGTTCCCAGGGGGGAGGAAGTGTGTTCCAGAGTAGCAAGAGATGCTGTAACTCAGGGTGTCAAACTCGCGGCATGTGGGCCAGATGCGTCACGCACTGGCCATGCCCATCCCCATTTTAGCGAAGGGGGAAAAAGTTGCGATACATTACATGATGACAACATGACGTTGCGAGTTTGACACCCCTGCTGTAGTTTAATTTATATATGAGAAAAAGGGTGAAAAAGGCTTCTCCCTAATAGTTCCCAGAATATATGTTTTATGATGCAAATAGTCTCCTTTAGTCTGGCAAGATTTCTGGCTATCATGAGGAACAGTAAAGGAAACTTCTTAGAAGAGTCTCATTGTGGGTTTCTTTTTTGTTTGTTTGTTTGTTTTTGGAGCCTGACATGCCCAAAGTAGATGAGCATGGGTCCAACCAAAGGAGCCTAAGGCAATGCTCTTGACAAACACCACCCATCTACTTCTCAATCTCTGCAAACACAAAAGAACCGTAGCTGATCTTGCACATGAACCTAAGTCATCTCGTCAGATTCTGCCCAAGTGGTGTCTAATGCAAGCAAATGTGAGCAATTTAACTGCAAAGAACCTTACACAAATGTCACTGTGGCCTTTGGGTAGAGGAAGGGCAGAAAATAGATAAAACATGCCTTGCAGGTTATAGAAAGAAGAACACCTGAATGCTCCATAAAATTACTCTATTAATCATTTGCATTTCCAATTAAGAGGTTCTGGACAGAGCCTGAAAAATGTTCCTGAGGAATCAGTTAAATCATGAGCTGCATCTTGCAGAAGGAAAAGGCTGTAAGAAAATTTCAGTTTTGGAATGTTCTCAGAGGAAGGAATTCTTTGGTGCAGAATCAGTGCATGTAAAACAAAGCAATGTTTTGTAACAGCATAGTAAGTTAGAACACATGAAATGCATATCTGTGCTGATAGCAATTGTATGTGATTGATACATACATACATACATACATACACAGCAAGCACACACACACACACACACACACACACACACACACACACACAAAAATAGATATACATAGAGGTAGTCCCCAACTTACAACTGTTCACTTAATGACTGTTCAAAGTAATGAGAGACTCAAAAAAAGTTATGACTGCTGCAGCATTCCTGATGTCATGTGATCGCATTTTGGCCGCTTGGCAACCAGCCTGCATTTAAAACTGTTTGCACCATCCTGTGGTCACATGACTTGGATAAAATGGGTTTACACATATCACATACAACCATGCGATTCACTTAACAACCACTCAGTTCACTTAATGACCAGAGTCACTCACTTAATGACCATTGTAAAAACTGTCATAAACTTGAGTCTGGTCATGTTGTGGCTCCACTTACAACCACAACAACTTATAACCCAAATTCCAGTCTTACAACTGTGGTTGTAAATTGAGGACTGCCTGAATACACAGAAGTAGAGAAAATTTGATCTTACATATTATTGAATAGTTGCACACAGTAGGTTGTTTCTAGAAGAATCCCATTAATTTTATTTATTTATAAATTACCTCCCACTTTTCACTGACTGGAATGCAATGTCACACCAGTACCGACTTTTAATTTAATACTATTTTCTCCCATCTCCTGCATTATATTCTCACTGCCTCAAAATCTTCTCTGCAGGCTCAGACTATCTCTACCAAATATTTGGAGTGGAGCAGCTGGGTACAGCAAATTAGGTGTTGGTATCTTTTTCCATTCCATAATATAAGTATGATTTCCCATTCTGTGCTATTTAGGGTATCTCAAGGACAGAGTCTGTATGATCCCTATCCCTTGCTTAACTTCTGTATTTGTCAAGGTTCTTACATATGTGCCATAAGAACTCAATGCATATTTGCTTGTAGAGAATAGGCTAAGAAGAACAATTTGAAAACAATCCTTCTGTCTTTGTTTTTAATGGCTCTAACAATCTCTCATAAGAGCCAACTCTGTTCCTGAGATTTGAACATCTTAATGGGTTTTCGTAATCCAAATTCAGAAATTAGCATGTTGTGTGAGCCCAGCTGATGGTATCCAGACTCATTTATGTTTAGAACTGAGCCAGTAAAATCACTGTAATTTCAATAAATATAACACATTTCTGTGCC
>QLTV01000563.1:915746-935440 GCA_003457575.1 Thermophis baileyi
TATATATATATTTTCATCCTGAAATTTATCTGGTGCCTTTGCTTTCTTGGTTGAATGTTTGATACCGTGTTTACAAAAAAGAAACAAAGAAATAAATGTATGTTATGGTGCTTTTTCATTATATTTGGACACAATTAGTTACAATAATAAATAAGAAAAACCCAACTTTTACATTAGAAGACAGAAGAAAATCATTTTTTATTGTCCACTTTGGGCTTTTGGTAAATGTAAACAATAATCCTTTTAGAAAGTATTGCTAATAACTATGACTGATTACAGATAACTGCAGACCATAAATATATATGAGGAAAAGCAATTAGAAACAGATAGTTGAGTATGCTAGTCTATAATCATATTGAAAATCATTAAAAAAATAATAAATTGCAACTTTACTACATAATGATAAATACTCCCATAAAAAGCATAAATGTATAAATAAATAACAACACATTTATTTTAATCTCCATTAGTACATTTAAGAACGTCAGGAAAAAAGGAGGAAATAACTATATTTACAAATGATCCTACAGGATGAAATGAAATATGTTTACTGGCAACATGTTTTAATGTTTGAATATTAAATCAAGGCAGCTTCTTGACCCTCCCATCTCCTTAATCTTCCTTTTGTAATCTTGATGGAAGATATTAAATCATGAAATGTTGCAGTTTTATTTTGATGATCTTTGAATTAGTGAATGAAATTACAATAAAAACACTGTTACAATGTAAACTCCAGGGGCTTAGGAATGTCAGTGTAGGACAACGGTTCCCCTATTATTATTATTTTAAGCCAAAGACCTAATTTTGAATTTTGGTACTATGTTATGGGAATTGTCTGAAAATATTTGCCATGTTGAGCATGGCTAATCAATCAACAGTCATTTAATTAAAGATAAACTGGTAATGTTACTCTATATTTAGCTAAGTCTTCCAAGGTGCTTCCTGCCATTTCAGCTTATTTCTTTCATCTGGACTCCTGAGCAAAGAACTAGGCTATTGTCCCAAAGGTGCTTTTTCAAGAGACAACTGGACTTTCTCGTTTTTCTTTGAAGACATTTTGCTTTTCATCCAAAAAGCTTCTTCAGAGCTGAAGAAGCTTCTTGGATGAAAAGCGAAATGTCTTCAAAGAAAAAAACAGAAAGTCCAATTGCCTCTTGAAAAAACACCTTTGGGGCAACCATGACCTGGATGATTGAGAATCTCCGTAGACAAACTAGGCTATTACCATTCACAATTCTTTTCTTGGAGAGCTTTATGTATCTGTTTGTTTGTTTGTTTGATTGATTGATTGATTGATTGATTGATTGATTGTTGTCATGAATGGATGTACTGCCCAGCTCTCAAAGAGGCATGTTTATCATTTTAATCAGAGAGGTAACTTTGTAATAGAAAGAAAGATGTCTTTGGATATATTGGCATGAGCTAAGGACCAGGTAACATTGCAACATCAAAATTCTGGGAGTTTACTAAGCCATTCCTTATTGACATTCTACTATTTGTGGATTTTATCCATTCTGTTACCCAGGCTATTTTATTTTATGCATTTATTTTTAAGATTTATAGGGCTGCCTAACTCAGACAATGACTCTCCATGGCATACAGGATTAAAACAAACAATAAATTAAAAAGAAGAATCCCACCATATACAAAATACAATATACAGTAAATGCAAAATATAAAATGGTGACCAGCACATAACAAAACAACACAAAGGGGACTTTCATTCAATTGGTCCCTAATGTCTGGTGGAAGATATGCTTCCTAAAGGTGAGAAGACTGTTGTATATAGGAGTGGGGGTAGTTCCAGAGGATAGAGTAACCACAGAAAAGGCACATTCCTAGACCCCATGAGATGATGAGATCTAAAAGAAGGAACCTGAAGCATGCCCTCCCCACAGGAGCATGTGGAATGGACAGATGTTCTTGTGGGAAGGAAGTCCCTCAAATAACCTTGTCCTATGTCATGTAGGTCTTTAAAGGTAAGTACCAGCACCTTGAATTGTGCCCAGAATTCTATTAGGAGCTAGTGCAGTTTTCACAGTAGTAGTGTTTTATGTATAATGTTATAATGTAATGTAATACAATAATATAGTTCAATATTAGGAAATAAAAATCCACCTCTTTCTTTTGAATCTTGCAAAGTTTGGAATCCTACTATCATCCCCTCACCCCATTACATACATCGGTGGGCTGCTTTTTGTCAATCTTACATGGTTTTGTCTGAAACTGTAAGAAGTACCATTTAAAATAGTGTTGCTATTAAGTAATTTATACAGTTGCAGTGAGCTTAAAGTTTCTTCACTTTCTAGGACTTTTTCATTTCTTTTCATAATTTATTACAGTTGTTCTTGAAAAATGTCTTTGCTGTACCCTCTCAGATAATGTCCTAATAAATTAGACCTGATCTGTGATGTACAAAGCTCTGAACAAAGTCCGTTTGATCTGGAACAGCATGTCCAGAACATCAGTCAGAAGAATGAACACGTGGAACAGTACGTTTTACAGATACCCAATAATCCCAATCTGAGTCCTCAAGGCCTTGTTCGAGGTTGTCCAAGGCAGAACTTTTATGTGGATTCTTTAGAGGTGTTTGAGCTTGGTTATTTGTCTGAGGACATTTCATTACCCAACTAGGTGACATTATCAGTACTCTGAGCTATATATATTCTCTTCTATTGGAACAGAACTTTTAACCTAAAACCCACTTCCCCTCTGGTTACAAGATAGTGTGGCCTTGTACTTGTTTCTCTATATTTAAATTAGGGAGATAATGTAGCATTTCCACCTTGATCAAATTACTGTTATGGTACATTTACTTAAGAGGCCATGAAGGCAGAAGATGTTTTTAACTGAACTTAATGGAAATGGAGGAACAGTGAATGGGGATATATAATGAATCCGCTCAGAAAATAATACTGTTGAATTTTATTGACACTACTAGATGGTTAGATGTTACTACTATGTATGGTTTTGTTGCTGAGAATAAAGCAGCCACTGCCTACTTATACAGAAAAAGCAATGCTGAAGGAAAAGAAAGCAGATGAAGAAGATGCCAATACTGTTTGGAAATAAGCTGGACCTCTTGTCCGCAGCTCCCTCTCTGCAGAATACAGAATAATAGAGTTAGAAGGGACCTTAGAGGTCTTCTATTCCAACCTCCTGGTCAAGCAGGAGACCCTATACCATTCCATACAAATTGCTGTCCAATCTCTTCTTAAAAACCTCCATTGATGGAGCACCCACAAGTTCTGGAGACAAGCCGTATCATTGTAAACATTCAGTTTCCTCCCCCCCCCCAGATTTTCTCTCATCTTTTCCAATCCTGTAAAAGCCCTTGTGTTGCTTTTTTAATTTTACAGTCTTCTTTGTGCTGCTCAAGTTATTTCTTGGTTTCACTCAACAGACCAAACCTAGTTCCAGTTCCTATTTCCTGTTTTTAACCTCACAAGCAGGGATATTGGGGGTGGGATGAGGAGCAAACTTTCAAGAAGGTGTCTGCACTTTCACAGCCGTAGCCCCATCCTTTTCTATGGGCTGCAGAAGAGAACACAATGTCTTTATTATAATAACTATACGATTATGCAGTAATATTTACAGAGCTCAGATGGTATGTCTAATTAAATTAGGAATAAAATGAAACAAGATAAAGTACAAGTAAAAATTAAAAAGGAGCCATAAGGTACATTTTTAAAGTGTCAAAGATTAAATACTTTAATCATTGCATTATAAAACTACTCTGTAACAGTCTAACAGGAAAACATATTAAGTTATAAAATAGAGTAATATGAAATGTCCATAAAAAGTAGAGTTGCCAAATTACATCCTTTTTTTCTAATCAGGTTGAACAATAATTCCTCTTTCACTATCTGTTTCCAATTGACACAGGCTCTAAAATGGAACTTGCAACTTTAAGAATGACTTCATTGTTACAGTTGTTACAGAAATGAGGTATAGAATTTCCCTGGTCTACCAGTGAACTTACTCAAAAGTGGGATTAAATAGAGGTGGCACATTTCATCATAAAATCAACAGTACAACAACATACGACCTACAGTTTCAGCTATCCCCCAAAGGGAGGTAAGAAAACCTCTCTGGAAGAGGATATGTTAGTATCTCTAGTTTCTCAGCTGTAGGAAGAGAAAACACTGTTCCTGAAGATCACCTTTTCAAAGCTTGGCTAATAAATTAGACAAGAAGGATATAATGCTCTTCATCTCCCCTGCTAAATTCCACTATGATCTTCCTCTGCCTCCAATAGCATTTATTCCAAAGAAGAAAAGAAAAGCAAATATACCAAGATAGAAAGACCTGCATATGTTGGGCTGAATGGGGAGCAACGGGTTGAAACTAAACCCTTGTGAGACCAAGTGGCTCTGGGTTTGGGGTTAGTTGGCTCAGGGAGAATTGCCACCTTTGATCTTGGATGGGGTGGCACTACCCCAAACAGACCCTGTGAATAATCTAGTGGTTTTCCTGGACTCACGACTCCTGCTCGAAGAGCAGGTGGCGGTTGTGGCCAGGAGGGCCTTTGCACAACTGCGGGTTGTGTGCCAGTTATGCCCTTTCCTGGACCAACAGTCCCTACTCACAGACACTCATGCCCCAGTCACCTCCCATCTTGACTATTGCAACACGCTCTACATGGGACTGCCCTTGAAGAGCATCCAGAAGCTCCAGTTGGGACAAAATGCAGCGGCCCACATGGTTTTGTGCAGACCCTAGTATGCACATGTATCACCTCTCCTGCGGGAGCTGCATTGGTTGCCAATTTGCTTCCGGGTGCAATTCAAGGTGCTGGTTGTCACCTTTAAAGCCCTTCATGGCTTGGGACCAGGTTATCTGAGGGACCGTCTCTTGCCAGTCACATCTACAAGACCCATCAGAGCAGGGAGGCAGGGAATGTTGCGGGTCCCATCCCTGAGGGAGATACACCTGGTGGGACCCAGAAGAAGGGCCTTCTCTGTGGTGGCTCCCTCTCTCTGGAACATCATTCCCCCAGAGATTAGAATGGCCCCCAATCTAATACTCTTCTGGAAGGCACTGAAGACCTGGTTCTGCCATCGGGCCTGGGGAACCCAGAGTGGGATGGAGCCCATTAAATGGCTCGTGTGATCTGCTGTCACCGGGCTGGGGGGTGGGAGGTGAGGGCTGATTTTGTTATATTGTACTATATTAATTTATTTGATTTTTTTTGTTGTTTTTATTGTTTTAAATGTGGTCTTTTATTCTGTAAGCCACCTTACAGAGTCGCCATGGGCGAATAGGCGGCAATATAAATTCAATAAATAAATAAATAATAAATTATAAAATAAATATGGATTAGAGAGCAATGGATTAGAAAATATACGATGCCATCAAAAGAGTAAAAGAATTGAAGTGGAAATGGGCTGGTCATGTAGCAAGAAGAAATGATGGCAGGTAGACCAAGGCAGTCATAGAATGGATCCCACTTGATAAAAAGCATCCACGAAAGAGACCTAAAACAAGTTGGATCGACAACTTCAGCAAGTATTGTGGGCCTAATTGGCAAAAGAAAGCTCAGGATCATATTGGTTGGAAATGTACGGAAGAGGCCTTCATCCTGCAGTGGATAGACAATGGCTAAAATGATGATGATGATATTTGTGCACAAATTTAGATTTGCATGCATTCCTCTTTTTTTTAATAAATTGTCAATATTCTGCTTTCTTGCTCTCGGTTTCCCTCCCCCTTTTTTTTGGAAAATTAGGCTGCAGTTTTTTACGACTGAATTTTAGCTGGCATCCCTTTCCTATTCCACCTGATCATCTTTTCAACTTTGCTTTGTAGCCACCATCCCTTGCCTGCCAACCTATTTGGGAGGGAGGGGGGCTACTTTTAAGCACATGTTTAGCATCTCTATTCTTGTAAGATAGAGCTGCTCTGGAATAGCTGTTCTGGAATAGTGCTATTCTGAAACAATGCTACTTCCATATCCAAAAGGGGCCCAACTTCAGCTGATATCTGTTCCTTTGAATGTATTCACACAAAACACTTTTGCAAAACTGTTAAGTTTAATATACAATTGCCACTGTCACTCTAGCCATCTGTCCAAACTCGTTTTGTCCCCAGCCCCAACACTTGTTAAGGAGAAAGATGGTGGATGGATGGATGTTTTCCCCACTGGCTAGTGATATTTGGTGAGAGGGGAAAAAAAGACATCTCTTCCCAGCCTAAGGTTCACCTGAAAGTTCAATATAAACTGTGAATACAAGGATTTGTTAAGCCCATAATAGCCTAAAGGTAAAGGTAAAGGTTCCCCTCGCACATATGTGCTATTCGTTCCCGACTCTAGGGGGCAGTGCTCATCTCCGTTTCACAGCCGAAGAGCTAGCACTGTCCGAAGACGTCTCTGTGGTCCTGTGGCCGGCATGACTAAATGCTGAAGGGACATGGAACACTGTTATCTTCCCACCAAAGGTGGTCCCTATTTTTCTACTTGCATTTTTTATGTGCTTTCAAACTGCTAGGTTGGCAGAAGCTGGGACAAGTAACGGGAGCTCACTCCGTTTTACACGGTGCTAGGGATTCGAACCGCCGAACTGCCAACCTTTCTGATTGACAAGCTCAGTGTCTTAGCAACTGAGCCACCGCATCCCTTCATAATAGCCTACAGATCTGAATAAGAAATGTATTCTTTATACGGCTTGGAAAATTGAGAATAGAGATTAGATTGGCCCCTAAAATTTCATTGAGAGTAGAGTGACCCTATCCCTGTTGGCCTTTTGTAAGGCCTTGAAAACTTGGCTATCTACCCAGATTTAGGGCCCTGAGCATAGAGCCTGTCTCCTGGTTGTATGGATGATTAATTAGATTATCAAAATATAAATCAACCTATGTATGTATTTCATTTCTTTTACCATAAGCACTTAAAGTCATTTAAAAGTGGGATGGGTGACTATGTAGAAAATAAATAAATAAATAAATAAATAAATAAATAAATAAATAAATAAATAAATAAATAAATAAATAAATAAATTATTTTTCTATCTGAAGCACAACTGAAAATAGTGAAAATTATTCTCTCACTTTAAAGCAAGGGAAGAGGAAGCAATAGTTGTATATATTGGTAGATTCATATTTATGCAATATAAATATTTGTGTTTATTGTGAAGCCTTTGGGCACCAAACCCTACACCATCAAATCCCCAGTCTTTTTTTCTGTCAACAGATGGGTGTGTGGGAGGGCGGTTAAATGACTTAACACCAGATTAGTAGGTAATTCTCATTTATTTCAAAATAACTTTTTTTGAAACTTTTTTGAAACTTTATTTTAGTAAACATTAAAGTGAAAATGCTTCCAGCTAGCCTCTTCCAGGTGGTTTTAGAAGAACTTTCTAGCCATAGTGATTGAATATTCCAGCTATCCAAAATGCAAAACTGACTGCACTCAGAATGACTTTGTTCAGACATACAGATCCTTTGCCCCTATAGAAAAAGATTTCCTAACACATTAACTGACATTTTGCCATATCCCCCTTATTACAGAGAGGCCTGGTTGCAGCTAGCTAATAACTTTCTATCTTATCAGATTTTGAGGCCACCCAGATCCATTTTATTTATAGTTATTACTCTTTGATTACTGTGATTTTTATCTCTATGAACATTGCTAAGCTTTGTTTTGCTATTTGTAAAATATACTGTACACTACTTTCATCACATCGGTTTTATGATGATTTGTCCTACAGTGTTCATTTGTTCTTTCAGAATTTGTTTTAGAATTAGTCAATGACTGTAATAAACTTCATACTACTTCTTCAGATCTTTTTGTGCTATGAAATCTGTGATAAATGGCAACTCAATACTGGAGGTTTATATGAATAGATGTTTATTATTATTATTTTGTGCAGTTCTAACAAAGCTATCCCAATTCAATTTTGATTTTAATATAATTAGTTTATTTGCTTTGGAAAATTTTTTTGACAACACACTAAATCTATTTTATGTGTTCCATGTGTATCTGGGCAATGGAATCCTTGCCAATTTAAAAGTAATCAATTAATCCATTAGCCAAATCAGATTGCAGACACCTATCACTTCAAGTGTTATATGGATATATTTCCATATACAGGTAGATCTTGCCTTACAACCAATTGTTTAGTGACTATTCAAAATTATAACGGCACTGAAAAAGTAACTTATAACCACTTTTTCACACTTACGACTTTTGCAGCATCCCCATATCAAGTCATCAAAATTTGGATGCTTGGAAACTGACTTATATTTATGGCAATTGCAGTGAACCCGGGGTCATTTTGCGACCTTCTGACAAGCAAAATCAATGGGGAAGCCAGATTCACTTAACAACCAAGTTACTAACCTAACAACTGCAGAGATTCCCTTAACAACTGTGGCAAGAAAGTATAGAGCAATACTCATTTAACAATTGTCTTGCTTAGCAACAGAAATTTTGGGCTCGATTGTAATTGTAAGTTGAGGACTACCTTAAAAGAAAAAATAAATAAATGAGTCTTACATACTGTACTTATGCTATGCAATGCTCAAAGGTTTAAAAATAGAATTGCCAGCAAGATAAATAAGATGAAACAATGCCAGATCTACAATTTCTTATGTTAAGAATTTTCTTCTGCCATTCTACCAATCTGGACCCCCCAAAGTCAATTTTGTCACACATAATCCCATATCTTCATATATGTGCCCAGGAGATTGAAGGACAGTTCATTTCAGCTGCTGCTATCATACTGAGACAAACTATGTGTCTTGGGGTTATCTTCTTGAAGCTGCCACAATCCTGAGCCTTCTGAGGCTGAGATGGCTAGCAACTTGGGGATCCTACTAAAAGCCAGAAATCTGAATATGATTCAAAGTGCCAGCAACTGGGCCATTCTGTAGGTCCAGTGCCCTGAACTCTTTAGTGTTGCCATGCTCTGAGTAATTTTGTGATGACTCTGCCACTCCCTTCTGTGGCACTCTGCTCTTGCTGATACCGTTGATTATGCCACTGAGTTCTTACCACCACTACTTTGCCACCATTATTTCTCAGCTTTTTCACTCCTGCTTTTTTTTTTTTTTTTTTTTTTTTTTTTTAGGCCCTTTTTAATTTTCTTTTCTGGTTGTCTTTTCTCTGAGGCCCGTTGCAATATCCCTGACTGGCTTCTGATGCTCTTTGTCTAAGTCATGTCTTCAGCCTTCAGTCTTCTATGTTCTTGCTTCTCTCTTCTCCCAATGCTACCATGTGGCCTCCTGTAGCCAAGTCCTTTCCAAAAGGGCTTAATGATCTAATCTGGAAGGATGGGGTCTTAAAATTACAGAAGGGTGGGACGGGCACAGGTGTTTCTATCACCTGCATCCTTTTTTTCTGCAACCTGGGTGG
Source organism: Thermophis baileyi (assembly GCA_003457575.1). NCBI lineage: Eukaryota > Metazoa > Chordata > Lepidosauria > Squamata > Dipsadidae > Thermophis > Thermophis baileyi. The sequence goes on from QLTV01000563.1 coordinate 925,099, forward strand.
TATTTGATGCATTCATACACACTCTTCCTTGCATCATACAACAACATGGTATTTAATGCATTAAAAATATGCATATTCATAACCTCAAAATCTGTAACATCGCCGCAAGAATTCCTGATACTTTTGTCCATAAATATGTTAAACAATTATGTCCATAAAATATGTTAAACAATGAAGGGAGAATCACACATACTTTTCTTATTTCCTTCTCTGTGGTGAAACATTTACTGAGCATCCTGTTTACGGTCATGCATGTTTTACTTCCATAATATGTGCCTTTGTTTGTACTTCTATCTGTGCAGTCTCAGAAGCAAAGACCTATTTTGCTTGCATCCCATTCCTCTTGATCCTTATTCATGCCAAATAAATTATTTCCTCAATATTATCTGAGGCATAGCATGAAGGTTAATGCGGTGGAAGCAACGTCTCAAAGTATGTCCTGGCAGAACACTAGGAAGGCATTTTTAACTGACCTATTTTGTGGTCAATACTCTGAACAGAAATCAAATCAGGGCATGGTTTTCAGCTGCATCCAGAAGATTTTATGTGATGGTGGTTAGTGGCAGCAGCTTTAATAAGGAGGGTGTGGAGATTAATTTTGTGGAGACATGGAGTGCTGACTAGTGGCTTTTGCATGGTTTTGCACAGGGCGAAAAGCTTGAAAAAAAGCCCAATGATCAGGCAATCAGTAGACTTCATGGAAGAATCCAGAGGAGCTGCAATCTTGGGTCATGGTAGGTGCACTTGGGTAGAAGTTTCAATAAGTCTGAAACAGAACATTGGGAAATGTTATAACATTACATGTGACTTTTATTCACTGTAAAATTGCCCTTGGTTTCAGAGAGCATAGATGATTTTTCTCTGCTTCTTTTCTTACCGAAGGCTTCTTCTTCCTTCTTTGGTTCCCATGAATGTAAACAGGCTATTAAAGGGAATCACTGCCAAGCTTGAAAATGCAGCAGACTATCAAAGCGTGGAGAAAGTGAGTACCCATCTGGCTTTGATTTCTATCATCTGTTCTGACAAGCAAGAACTGCTCTGTCCACCTATAAAAATATTCATTTTCCTCGTGTTTTATTTTTTATATATAAAAGTAAACCTTGAGTCACACATTTTCTCTCTTTCTAAATCTGGTTGGAAAATTAAGCAGCCTCACAGAAGGAATGCATAAATGCACATACCAAAAGCATCCACTGCCTTAAAGATGTTTGTTCTTATTTTTTTTTTACATTACTATCTTGTATTTCCCTCCAAGGATCTGAAGGACAAGATACACTAATTGTATTTTGATTGGACAACTTTGGGCGAGTTGTTTTCTCTCAACCCAGTCTGCTCCATGGTTGAGTAGAAACCAACCCAGCACAACATTCTAACCATGACACCATACTAGGTAGCAAAGGATCCTTGGAAATAGTCCATATGTGATTTCAAAATCTTACTCTCTTTCTAGCTGTTTATTTCATCTGGGATGCCTCCAGAATTTGGCACTGAAACATTCGATATTTTTTTATGAACACCTGACCCACAAATATAGGTGCACCCAACATACACAATGTGTTTCTGCATTCGTGGATTTTCTCCTTTTATTATTGGAAGAATGATACAAAGAGGTAAGCTTTTATTTTTGAAATAAAGACATAAAATTTCCAGATATGTGAATTGACATACCTCTGCCAGGAATTAATGTACAAATTGGGACCATTACGAAAGGTGTTTCAGACAGTAAATGGACAACCTATGGATTATACATTACATTACAAAATACCTTTGAAATTTATTTCAAATCATTTGAAAATTTTCTTTTTGGTCATTTCTTTTTTTCCCCATTATCCTTAAAGGGCTGCAAAAATATGAAAGGTCTGATTTATTCAATATTTATTTCACTGCCATAGATGGTAATTTTATTCCTTCTCTTATTTTTATGAACCATAATTTATATACAAGCGCACCAGCGTGCCTACTGTTCCTGTCTTACTGTCCCCATTTATCTGTACTTACTTCCTTTGTTTATGTTTATACCTATACCTGCTATCTTGTACATGTTTGACAAATAATAAATAAATAAATAAATAAATAAATAAATAAATAAATAAATAAATAAATAAATAAATAAATAAATAAATAAATAAATAATGGTTTTAAGATCATGAAAGGAATGAATATTCCAGGAAATTTAGGGGAGAAACATCTTTGAAGATGTTTCACTTCACATCCAAGAAGATTCTTCAGCTCTGAAGAAGCTTTGAAGAAGCTTCTCATCCAAGAAGCTCTGAAGAGAATGAGAAGCGAAATGTTTCTGAGAAAAACCAGAAAGTCCAGTTGCCTCTTGAAAAAGCACCTTTGGGACCACCATGACCTGGATAACTGAGAATCTCCATAGATTGGAGGTGGCAAACATACCTAATACGCCTTCCTTCTCCTATTTTCTCCACAACAACAATCCTATGAGGTGAGTTGCACTGAGAGAGACTGGCTGGTCAAGAGTCACCCAGCTGGTGTTCAGGTCTAAAGGGGGACTAGAACTCACAATCTCCTGGTTTCTAGCCTGGTGCCTTAACAATTAGACCAAACTGACTCTCATACTTAACCCACAAATAAGTGTTTGAACAAACAAAGGATTTCAGAAACTACCAAGAGCCAAAAATATATTACATTCCTGTAATATATTCTAGGAAATTAACCAGCATTTCTAAACCCCACACCTTTGGCTTTCATCTTCAACATTAGCAAGAACTATTTTTTCTCTTAATCTTCAACTTTCCAAATGAAACCCAATGGCCAAATGTTTGGCAGTCCATTGTTTCCTCATTAGTGGGGACGGGGAATCAAGACAGTTCTTCACTTCAGCCATGGAAAGAAAAAGCAGAATTGAACTCCACTTCCTTTAACTGAGCAATATGGGAATAAAAAACTAGCCTGTAGCCAATGTTCCACTCTATCCTTGCCTTGTGTTCATTATTCACATTGAGTAAGAAAAGGAAAACCTACTATGATGGAATGTAGTGAGAAGATGGATCACCGGAAGGGATAGGGTATAGTCCAGAGGACTAAGAGGCAACTCAGCTCAGAAATTATGTGTGAGAGAAAGAAGGTGAAGACAGCTCATCCCTAAGAGTTCCCAGAGTATATTGTATTTGCGTATAATAGAGTCTTCAGTCTGGCAAGATTTTGTCTATAGATGTGAAACAATAAAGAACTCAACTTTGAAGAATCACCATGTGTCATTGTTTTGGTAGGTGTCTGGTTTTGGGCCAGACACCTATAAAGCCTAGTGCAAAGATAGTGACATGTGACATGCAAATTAAATAAAGAAGAAAGGAAGCAAATCACTTATTGCAATAGGCAGCAAAACAAATTAGTGAAGAATTTTCTCCTGACTCACAAGCACCAGCATTTAGCTATCTGGCCCACCATTTTCATCTCATTTCTTCTCTATGTGATCTCATCAAAAGAGGAACTATAGGCGGCCACAAGAAAAAAGACCCTGCTGGGGAATGACTTCCCGAGGGAAGCTACCCGGTATCTGCATTGTGGGCTTTTTGCCATCTCCGCTTCAACAATTTAGAAAACAATTTTAGAGATACTTAATATAGGCTTGTCACTGGCAAGCCCTTGTAATTTTCGTGGACTGTCTAGTTGGTTTTTAAATCTGTATTTTCTGTTTTCTTTGTATTATATTGTTCTTTTTTATAGCATGTATTTGTCATGGGATTGTCAAGGGAACTGTGGTCATTGGACAGTTTAGAATGTAAATAAGCAAGTAAATAATATGCACTTGGCTCCAGTACTCTTGTTACTTAGACAAATGGGAGATGTGTGACTATGAGGCCAAAGAGAAAAGAAGACAATGTCACTTTTATTGCTTTGTTTATTTACTCAGTTACTTATTAACAATATTGCTATCTATTTTTTATCCAAGCTGTTTGCATAAAACATTATAGTAAATACTACAGAGTAGCAAATGCAATAAACATTAAAACATTAAAGGTTCAAAACAGTACAGCTCATTTAAAATCTCTTTCTGTATCATAAAATCTGTTCCAGGAGTCTATGCCACTCTAATTAAAAAGGATCTTTACCCGGCTATTTTAGATTATTTAGATTTCAAGAATGTTTATGAGATTATATGAAGAGATATTTGGGCTACATTTTTTTCCCAGAGAGACTGTATGTCATAAGGGGGGGCCATTCTTTGCAAGAAGCTTGGACCTTAAAAAAGCAAGACAGAAAGAAAATCAACTTGTTTGAACTGTGGTGCTGGAGAAGGCTCCTGTGTATTCCTTGGACAGCAAAAGTGACCAACAAGCAAGTAATGGAGCGCACAACACCAGATACGTCACTGAAAGGAAAAATTGCAAAACTGCATCTCACTTATTTTGGCCATGTCATGCAGGGGAATTCACTGGAGAAAGCAATTATTGGAAGAGTTAGTGGTAAAAGGAAATCAGGCTACCAAAGAACACGATGGCTGGACACCATCAAAGCTGACACCAGCCAGAGTATAAAAACTGCTATTTACAGAGCAAGCATTGTAACCATTGTTTTGTTACAGGATTCCTGACCAATGGGGTGGTAAGAAAGGACATTTTATTTTAAAGCTGGTATAAGAGTATGTGGGAATGTCCTTGGGAAACAGAAGAAAGAGCTGCAGCCCAGGCAACCCAGATAAGATAGAACTGGGTGTGTTTCTTGTTTAGACTACTTCGCAGAGCTGCTAGTTCTTATGTTTGTATTTTTTATATTTTGATGAGTTAACTTTGTATATACATGTGTACATATGTATGTATGTATGTATACACACACACACACACACACACACACACACACACACACACACTGTATATGGTGGCAGGCCACAAGAAGGAAAGCAATTGGCAACTGTTGAACAGAAAGATAGGAAGGAAACGCAGCAGAAATATATGCGAGCTGTACACATGCTAAATCACTTTATGAGAACCAATGGACTACTCATATGTAAGAGACTGGATTCAGTTTTATTGTCCCATTTATTTATATCCTCTTCTTTCAGAATTATACATTCAGAATGGGTTCCAAACATCATCTTATATGTCCTGAGAATTCAGTTCAATAACAAATCAGTTACAGAGTCCTGAAATACATTTCAGCCAATGGTGCAGTATTATTCAATATCTAACAACTCATTACCTTAGAACAACCAATAACTCTATAATTACAACATTAAATAGAAAGTCACAATTCCTCTATTAAGATTCTGGTGAAGAAAAGTATTCCTCTGTAACAAGCTGTTTTTCAGAAAACTAGGAAAAGAAAAAAGACCCAATTGTTTAAGCTCATTCAGTAGTTAGTGATCTTTTCACATGGAACACCCAATTCTATGTGGAAAAAATGCAAAAGATAGTTTTGCTGCGGCTTGCATTAGTGTTTCCAAGTGAATTTAAATGATTTGAATGTTAGCTTGTCATGCAAGACAGTGGGGCATCAGGATATTATTACGGCCGAGAATATTACAGGGTCTCTTAGATCATATAGCCATGTAGCAGGTAAGACTCTCTAGTCTCTGAACAATTGATAATTGGCAAAGCTTGGTCTGCTAATTCTTTGAATGAAATCCATATGGAATTTTGAGATATGGGAATATATGATGGCTTTGAAGGAATACATTACTAAAAGAGACAATTTTCTGCAAGCAGCATTTTTCCAATGCAAGAGCACCAATTATTATTTTCTAATTTGAGTGGCCTTTTGAACAGATGGTGTTCAGCCAAAGATGGATCATAGAAAGGATTCCTTGCCCTAATTCTTGATCTCAGTCTGTTGGCACTATGTCATTTCAGCATACATCAAGGGAGTTTGTAACACAGGCTTCATATATGAAAACTACACTGATTTTAACTCTTAACTTTATCAAGAGTAGAAATTTGTACAATCTCCTGCTTTACAGTTATTTTCAGAAATCTACATACATACATACATACATACGTATATACATACATACATACATACAGTTGTGAATCGTATTGGCTGAGTCAACGAAATATGTGAAATATAGCCATAAATGGCTCTGTGATCTGGAATTACTCACTACTAAGCAGAACCAACTTTGCAATCACAGAAATCCAATACTTAGTTCTTTGGCTCACATACAAGCAAGAGAAGCTGGACAATAATAACTTGAAGTATTTCCCAACAAGATAGAGTTAATAGCAGAATACACCCAAGAATTACAACATTTATGGAGGAGTCTTGAAAACCTAAAAACTTAGAGAACTGAATGTTTTAGACATTTCAAACTTGAGAACAGATGAAGAACAGTGGTATCATTCTTTGGAAATATATTTCATAGTTTTAAAGAATGAGCACCATGGAAATTGGAAAACCAGTTGCAAGCACCAACATCTTTAAATCCAGGCATTAAAACACTCAAGGAAAATCAAGCATGCACATTACATTAAGAATCAGAAAGAGTCAGGTAACACCATATAGGGTTGCTCTCTTCCTATAACATTATATCAAAGTAAGTTCAGTGTTCAGTATTTCCTTATGTAACTAGCAATCAAATTTAGAAAACTTGTTTGGATCTCCACTTTTTAAATTATTCCCTTACTTACTCTAGACCAATGTGGGTCCCACTAACTCAGAAAGATTTGCCCAGTCTAATATTCTAGATGGGAAGAAGAGAAGGCAGGCCTGAAAAATAAGCATATATTATAGTCATTACATCACATAAATTTCACAGATGTCTCCCAGACTATCCTATATTGTCTGAGTCCTTCTCGAGTGAAACCGAGAATGAATGATAAAAGGAAAAAAGTTCTACCTTGCTTTCTTAAAATATAAATCAGCCCAAACTTACTGTGTACTGCTATTTTTTTAGATAGCATCTTCCAGCCAACTAATCTAAGGCTGGATGTCCCTTTTTGTGAAAATATGACAACTTTAAAAAAGGTGACTTTAGACAAATACCAGTGTTTGTGTCCTGTGGAGCATTAACTATATGAGCTATATCACACATATCAGCAGATTCTAAGAACAATGTAAAAAGTAACAATTTCACAGAGGTTGCAAAAATAGTTTTATATGATGGATTTACAATCCAACAATGTAGTTAATAGTTTGAATGAAACATGACAGATTTTTACAAGTGTAAGAGACATATAACACATGATGGTCTCTGATAAACTGAGAACTGAGAGAATTGTGTATACTATTGCCTCGAGGGTGGATTTATTTTCAGTATCTCACTCGAATCTATTATGTATTCCACATGCACAATGTATAAAGTAGATCAATTGGCTCTTTCTGAAAGCTTTTTTATTTCTTTTCAAGTAGATATATCTGCCAGATCCACAGGTATAAAATCTTGACTCACATATCATAATGGGAAAATTCATCAAAATAGAGTATTTCAGAACTACAATTCATCAAGTACAAGTCAAGTGATGGAGAAAGCACAAACACCGTCATACTTTTTATTTTCTGAGTTACCATGAATATTTTTTAAAATTACTCTATCTCAAAGGAGTGGGAGGGAAAAGCCATGCCTTGTGTGATAGGCTGTTTTTGGTTAAAAGATTAGAACTTCCACTTGGCTCCCTAGTTTTCTGTTTTTTAGAAAATAAGTCAAGTCTTTTTACTGTCCGCTACTTCATGGGATTTTTAATTGGTTTTATATTTACAGAGTATAGACATCAAATCTAATCTTTATGATTACAGTAAAACTATAGAAAGAGTGCAGAGAAGAACAACAAGATGACTAAGGGGCTGGAAGCTTAAATATGGGAAGAACAATTGCAGGAATTGGGTTTGTCTAGTCTAATGAAAAGAAGGACTGGGGTGACATAATAGCAGTGTTCCAATATTTGAGGGGCTGCCACAAAGAAAAGAGGGTCAACCTATTTTCTGAAGCACCAGAAGGCAAGACAAGAAACAATGGATGGAAACTAAGCAAGGAGAGAAGCAACCTGGAACTAAGGAGAAACTCCCTGATAGTGAGGACAATTAACCAGTGGAACAGAAGTTGAAGGTGCTTCATCACTTGAGCTTTTAAGAAGAGATTGGATAGTCACTTGTCTGGAGTGATATAGGGCTTCCTGCTTGAGCAGGGTGTTGGACTAGAAGACCTACAAAGTCCCTTCCAACTCTGTTATCCTGTTATTTTATTTTAAATTAAAACTGCCCCAGGGCATGACCAGTGCCCAGTCCACTGAAAGCACAAGCACTAAAACTGAACAATAAAATTATTCAAAACAAAAGTAACTACAAAAGTAAGTCCAAGAATATAAAATTAGAGCCACACAATAACAGAAATTATCCCAAACTCCAGGGAAATGGGTAACCAATAACTAACTAATTTTAAAGTAGAGATTGACATGTATACATGTCATTTGATTGTTATTAGTCTGTAGGGAATTTTTTCCATGGCTAAATTAAAAAAAAATTCCATGATTTATTTTTTCCAGGACTTAACTAAAGACACATAACTGCCCAAATTATATATTGATTTTAACACTTATTCAGGTTTAAATATTTTCATCTGTAATGGAGGACAGGGCAGCACCCTCATTTGTGTGCTTGAAATGTGTGTGAGAAAATAACCTCTTGGTGAGCATACTAGGATTGTACTAATGATCTAGATCAGGGTAGGGAACTATGGCCCTTTTATGATCTGTGAACTTCAATTCCCAGAATTCCTGAGCCAGCCATGCATGGAATTCTGGGAATTGAAGTTCAGAGATCATAAAAGAGGCATAGTTCCCCATCCCTGACCTAGAGCATCAAAAGACATGATTCGGAATTAAAAGGACGCAGGTTCTTGGCAAGGACAGTGAGGCAGGCAACAGTTAAGCAATGAAGTGGATTCTAAGCACATCTCACTTCAGGCTAGTTCTGCATGTTGTAATAATAAATGAACAACCCTAATAAGGCAAAAATGTCAGGTGCAATAATGAAGCCATAGTAGCAGAGAACACTGAATAATATATAATGTTCAGTCTTTCAAAACTGTACTTTTCATTCACATAAATTGAGAGGAGAAATCTAGCTGCCAGACTGTTATTTTTATTTACTTATTTTCATGTTTGGGGTAAAAAATAAATACATACAAGTCTGCTCTAATTATCTCTTTTATCTGAGCGATCATTACTGGTAATATAGATTGTTGGGATTTACAGTTCCAGAGCACTCTCTTGGGTCATTCAGGTGTATCCAGCACAACATTACTTCCTCTGGATTTTACAACCTACTGAACCGAGTCCATGCAATCTTCACTGAAAGCTGAAAGAAGGTAAGGATGTGAATAAAGTTTGAAAAATGTGTTTGGGGGTTTGTGTATTTCACTGGTGTTACATTTGCAACATTTAAAATTATGCTGTGGGGAGGGGGAGAGCAAGTTCAGTAAGCGGTTGGCCAGTGTTCACTCAATAGAACTTTTCAGTTATTTTAAATTTCTCAGTATATCTGACATTTCATCATGGCTAAACACAGCTAAAGTATGACCCTCTTCATATTAATATAGCTGGCTTCCAATTGGTTCTCTCTTAACTAAATATTCTGCATCCTAAGAAAATGATGATAAAGACAGAGTGATTTGCATTCTTGATCCTTCCTTCCTTCCTTCCTTCCTTCCTTCCTTCCTTCCTTCCTTCCTTCCTTCCTTCCTTCCTTCCTTTTTTTTAATGTTAATCATTTTTTTATTTAAAAGCAGAGATTTTTTTCTAATGTGAATCATTTCTGTATTTAAAAGCAAAGAATTTGGAAAAGGTCTAATTATATCCTATGTTTGCATTTGATGACATAGTATCAACACTTTTAAGTGACAAGCAATTTACAGTAGAAGCATTGCCACTTCTAAATGTCACTTTTAAATCACTTCTTCCAGAACATAAGGGAGGCACAACAAAGGAAAAGTTTCACGAAGTACTAGCATCTCATTGAAATCAGTTTTCAAAAAGTTTTTTCAAACTTCTGGATTCAAGTACAAAGTTCCAAATACTTTTGTGTAGTGAATATTGAACATTTAGTAACATTAGCCCTTGGGTTATACTTCATTGTCAGGCAAGAGTTAAAACATGGAAAGAGCTTTTCTTTTTCCAATTCTCAAAGTTTTCAAAAAGACAATTATTCAGAGGTGCAATCTTACTGATATGTTATATTGCGTTACAAATCCAGAGAGAAAGAAAGAAAGAAAGAGGAAGGGAGAGAGAGAGAGACAAGAAAGAAAGAAAGAAAGAAAGAAAGAAAGAAAGAAAGAAAGAAAGAAAGAAAGAAAGAAAGAAAGAAAGAAAGAAAGAAAGAAAGAAAGAAAAAGAAAAAGAAAAAGAAAAAGAAAAAGAAAAAGAAAAAGAAAAAGAAAAAGAAAAAG